>CM060351.1:25037559-25365967 GCA_030545235.1 Helianthus tuberosus | reverse complement strand
GGCCATGTTAAGTTGATGGCTTCGACCTTTGCTTCATCCATTCGAATCCCGTTTCCGGAAACCAAATAACCCAAAAATATTACTTCATTCGACAGGAAATGACATTTTTTCGGTTGGCGTACAACTTTTGTTCTCAGCAAAACTGTAAAAAACTTCCCGCAAATGGTCAAGGTGTTGTTCGAGTGATGTACTTAAACCAAGATGTCATCGAAATATACCACCACGAACTTCCCGATAAAGTTTTAAAAACGTGATTCATCAAACGCATAAAGGTGCTTGGGGCGTTCGACAAACCAAATGGCATAACCAACCATTCAAACAACCCATCACGCATCTTAAACGTTGTTTTCCACTCGTCCCCCGGGCGCATTTCGAATCTGATGATAACCGCTTCGTAAATCTATTTTTGAAAAAAACTGTGCGCCATGTAGATGATCCCAACAAATCATCGAACATTGGAATGGGGAAACGGTATTTAATAGTAATCTTATTTACCGCCCGACTGTCAACACACATACGGAACGTACCATTCGGTTTAAGGGACCAACAGAGCTGGAACGGCACAAGGACTCATACTCTCCCGAATCAGTCCTTTTTCAAGTAACTCGGTCACCTGATTTTGTAGTTCTTGGAACTCTTTCGGATTCATCTTGTACGCCAGTTTATTTGAATACTAGCCCCCGGTAAAAAGTCGATGCAATGTTGTATATCCCGCATTAAAGGTAAACCTACAGGAATATCATCGGGAAAAACATCACAAAATTCAAGTAACAATGGTCGAACCTGGATTGGAACTTCGTCAACCTTAACATTTGGCTCATAAAAAAAAGTCCGTAGATGACGTGTGGTGGCTTGCATTTCGAGGCAGCCGTGAAAATGGTACGGGTCACCAACATCGACGAGGGCCCGTCTTTTCCGTGGGTCGCATGGAGCTAATGTAATGTTCACGCCATCCTTTTTAAAGGAATACGTGTTGCGAAAGCCGTCGTGTTTAGCTCTCCGATCGTATTGCCAAGGTCGGCCCAATAAAATGTGACATGCATCCATAGGCAAAACTTCACACCATACCTCTCCGAATATTTATCTCCAATGGAAAATTGAACCAAGTTCAAAATCTTTCCTTTTTTAAGCCAAGTCAATTGATAAGGTGCTGGGTGATCGTGAAGCGGTAATTTTAACTTATCAACCATGGTTTGGGACACAATGTTTTCGCAACTCCCGCCGTCAATAATAACATTACAGATCTTACCTTTTGTGACACCCTCACAATTACAGGTACTGTACAATTAATTAATTTTAATTATGTGCTTAATGACTGTGCTTGATTACAACTGACAATTTAAACTGCTTATTATCATACATACACATGCATCATACTTTATACAGTCACTCCATTTATTACACACAAACATTAGTGACATACTTGATGCACACAACACAGTTAACACACTGAACGGTTGATTCAAGAAACAATGCTGACAATACCAGCACATAGTCAGACAATGTTATTTTGGCCAATATGAGCCAGGGACAGGGTACTACGCTAGTTTGGAGTGTAGGGAAGTGTGGACCATTAAACTGCGTCACTAGGTGATAGTTATAGTGCCGGGAAGTGCCAAAAACACACTATAAATGCAGAATTCTGCATTTATTATTAAAATTCAACATTGAAATATGCTATTAGAGTACAAAAATATGGCAGAATGGTCCTGCATACTTTCCTAAGTGCCGGGAATAATTTGTGTTACAAAAATATATATAAAAGACATTATTTGGACTAATTAAACACTTTAACGGGACGGTACCTAACCGGATAACCGGACATTACCCGGGACACTAAATTTTTGTCAGTGACATTGTTTTACTATTTTTGGCTAGTCATGATCCCCGTTTGCCATAACACCCACTAAAAACCCAATAACTAGCATATATCATCACATTACTTGGATTTCAACTATCTTTTACACTTTAGTTCAAAAATTTGCAAACAACCCCCCCCCCCCCCCAACCGAATTTTCGGTCCCATGTGGACCCACCACATCTCCACACCATGCCTTCTTGATTTGTTGAATATTATAATAGATTGTTGCTTGCTAATCTTAGCAAAATATGTGAAACATCTTATAAGAAGCATGGCCACTTAGATAACCATCATCACTTCAAGATTTACACTCCTCACACTCACTCTCTCTCTCATTTTCGGTCACCCCAAACCGCCACCCTCACCACCACCTAACATCATCATCTTCATCAATATCAAGTTCCATTCAAACCTTGAAGGTGATCCATGGAGGTTGCAAGTTGAAAGGCATTCAAAGGAGCTTTGTTCTAGTCTTTTTCATCATCTTTTCTCAACATTTTCTCACTAGATTCTACCCTAGCCTTATGCTAGTAGTAAGTCTCGGTTTACTCTTGTTCATGTTTATTTTGAGTAGTTGAAAGATTATTTATGATGGGATCATGTGAAATACAAGAACACTAAAAATATAAATATAAAAGTTTAGACATAAAGTTTACTTGAAGATGTAAAATGATGAGATTATGTTGTTATAATATTGTAGTAAACATGTTGTTATTTTTATGATGATTTTGGTTGTAGGAGGTTAATCACCATCTAAGTCTTGTTAAATAAAATTTAGAAGTATGATTTAACAAGAAAAGAAAGTGGTTATGTATTACATAAATAACCACCTCCTAGTTTAATCATGAACTTGAATAAAAATAGATTTTTCTAAAATATAAATGAACTAGTAGATTGGTGATCATGGTGATTCAACTTTTACTAGAAGCTTTTCTAAGTAAACCAAGTTAGAGAATCGGGTTTTTGGAAAAATCATAACTTTACATAAACTTATATTATTTTTTATAAATAAAATAGATGTAAGAACATTTAGTTACAAGAAGAGTTCAAGAGTTAAATTTTTGTAAATATTGTTTACAAGTTGTAAAAACGTAACTTGTTTAAGAAAGTGATTTTTAACAAAATAAATACACTTTGGAAGGTAACTAAGCCTACTAAAAACTTCACTAAGTTACTACGCGTTTTCGGAAATATCAAGTTCATGATTATTAGGTAACGCGTATATATTTGATGTAAAGTTGTTTAAAAGATTGTTGGTTGATTGATTTTGAAAAGAAAACGATATGCTAGTAAGCATGGACACTCCCGTTCTAGGGGAAACTCTGGCGAAATTTTCTAAAAATCCCTAGACTTAGAAAATATATTTTTCCAAACCAATATTACAAGTATATTTTATGACTTGTGTTTTGAATACAAACTTCGTCATATTTTTGTAACAGCATAAAAGTATCGGAGGTGGGTTTTCAAAAAAATAAAAGCGAATAAATATATATTTAAAATATATATTTGATATTAAAACGCTTGTGTGATTATTTGATTATTTTGGGGAACTAGTTATATTATTTAGGACAAAATAATGTAACTTAGTAAAATGTCATCACACTCATGAATCCGGAAAATACGTTACGAACATAGTTTGGGGTAAATATTATTTGATTACGAAGTATGAAAATATATTATTTTTGGGAAAAATATATATTTTGGGATATATTGTTTTTGATAAATAAATCACTATATATTTCTAAGTGGGACTTAAGATATATTTTTTTCGGAAATACAGGTGTACATGTATAAATACCCCCATCCTTGGGAAGGGAATACATATAAAATACTTGAGAAGTGTGGATACGGAATAGTCGCCTAACTATTCTTCTTAAATATAAAAGTTAAGTTAAAATAATTGTTATTATTATTTTAACAAGTATTATACCAAAGTAACGCAACTCAAAACACTAAACCCTAAGCCAAGGCACGGCCCGTTCGTCTAATAGACATTAGTACGTGTAGGTCGTCGCGCAGCAGATCGAGTTTGAGGTTGACGTTACAGGATACGCACTTCTGCGAGTTCATGTCCCCCTTTTTACTTTACTGTTTTCAGTTTTATACTTCGGGGGTGAAATACATGCGACAATTATTACAGACATTTATTTACATGGTATGGTTAGCATAGGGAGGGTTTATACTACTAGATCATGTGAAGGGTGGGCACAACACTTGAGGCCATTAATCCTCGTTGTTAGGACCGAGGGACACAAGAGTGATAGATCTATTTGGGTGTAGCGAGCCCACACCCGTGAGGCCGGGGCGGCCCATAGAGGTGACTGTGTCTTACAGCCGAAGCCCGGTAACAAATTTGCTAGGTTTGAGTTTCCCTGCACCTTTTTCACACATACCAGTGGCTTTGCAACCCATCGGTGATCTCTTTTTCCTTACTGCTACATACCAGGGACTTTTATACATACTTTAAAGGTTTATACATACTCACTTTTACATGAACTAGCTCAACTTTTGTTGATTTTTCAAACTACATGTATTTCAGGAAATTAGTGGATCTGGCGATGTGTGCAATTATGTTGAGCTGCGTAGGGAATAATGATGTCATCCTGGTTTAGGAGGTGTGACCCTTGCCTGGACGGGTTACACGTCTTTAAGCCATGTTTTTATTCAAGTCTTTTGTGGTGTCGTATGAACACGTTTAATTAGGTAGTGGTTGTATGTTGTTTTATGTGTCGACTTTTAAAACAATGATATTGTGGTAACTTTTAAAACTTAATGAATGGATGACTATCATGTGTTTTAATTGCATATAGCATTGTTATGATTGTCCTATGGTATTAAGAAGTCACACCTAATAAACCCACGCTTCCGTAAAAGCTAGGGTGTGACACCTTTGGAAGTGCATCGAGTACGAAAAATGGTAGTTCGTAACCAGGCCGTGTCGTCCGAACTGGGTGCCGGTTCGGTGTGCAAAAGTCGTTGGACAACAAGTGCTTCCCCCTTGTCCGGGTAAACGACTTCCGAAGCTTGTGGCTCGTCGTCAACGTTGTCGGGTTCTTCGTCAAAAGTTGGTGGCGGCTCGTCGAGTAAAGCAACAACCTGTTTGTTCGGGCATTCCCGTTTTAAATGACCTATCCCGTTGCACTTATAACATCGTTGGGAATTAGTTTGGGCCGGTGTGGGTACAATAACAGGCCCAGATGCGGGTGGCTTGGGCTGCTCGGCTTTCGGCGGTACTTGGGCCGATGCAGATGGCCTGTTACCGGCAAACCGGGTGGATGGCTTGGGCCTTGAAAGTAGTTGTTTTTCGACACGTTTAGCTAATTGACAAACATCATCAAACGACCAAAATTGTTGCAAGTGTACGACATCGGCAATTTCCGGTTTTAAAACCCCTAAAAATCGTGCAATAACGTTTTCTTCATCCTCATCAAGGTCACAACGCATCCGTAACTGTTCAAATACAACCAAAAATTCCTCGACTGACATAGTGCCCTGTTTAACATTATGGTAATCTAGAAAACAGTCCTGCTTATGATTAACCGGCAAAAATTTGTATTTCAGCAATCGTTTCAATTTATCCCACGTAACAACCTTTGACTTCCCCTCCCTTGCCTATGTCTTTTGAACATCTTCCCACCATAAAGATGCATACTTACGAAAACGGATGGCTACCAGTTTTACCTTTAGTTCTTTGGGGATCTGGCGGAGGTCAAAAATTTGTTCAACTGTGTGTAGCCAGTCAACGAACTCGTCGGGGTGTAAACGACCCTCAAATTCCGGGATTTCTGTGCGCAAACCCAAAGCCCTGATCGGGTCCGTGGGTAGCGGTGGCTGTCGAGGACGGCGTTGTGGTGGTGGCCGCTGGTCTCGGCCCGCAAAAACGTTATGAAAATCCTCATCATAATCGTGGTACCCGTCGTAACGATCCCACACGATTGACTCGGTCTCGGTTCTCTCCTCATCATCCCGCTCCGGATGATACAAATCGTGAAATTGCTGCTGATTGAATTCAAGGTCACGAATTCGTTGATTCAACCGCTCAATTTCGATGTCACGAGGATCACGTCGATCTGGTCCACTGCCTCAGGCGGCGAATCTGTGTCCCTGCCTACGATCTCTCCAAGCTTCCGACATCCTGGCAACCTGAAGCTGCTGATACCACTTGATACAGATTCGTAACAGTGGACGCTAGAAAACCCTAGCGTGATTGATAACCCTTCACCGAAAACCCAATGAAGATCCGGCGATCTGGAACCGATCGACCAAGAGAGAAATTCTCGATGAACAATTAATTTTTCAGAACTAACTTTTCTCATTCCATCCAACAAGAGTTTTTACACAACCAAACAAAGGATAAGACTAAAAGTTTGAAACAAATTAAAAAGGATAATACTGAAATAAAAAAACAAAAGAAATAAACGAAATAATGAAACCGGCCGGATGGAACGTGTCTCGCGTGGTCGACCCCTTAGCCACTTTGAGTTGGTTCATCTTCGTTATCCTCGATCGGGTTAGTCGTAGGTGGATCCGTATCAAAACTTGTCCAGACTGAATCCGGCATTGAAACTGTAGAAGTTTACCGGAATCTGGCCGGAAAAGTCGCCGGAAACTCACCAAAAGAGCGCCTTTGACAACACAAGGCGTTTTAGGTGCGCCTCGCCTGGAAAATGCGGCTAAGCGCATGAAGCGAGCGCTTTTAACAACTATGACAACAACAACCAGTAAATCCCACAAATAGCAAAGCTGGTTACATATCCAAAGGTTTTAATGTATAAGCTTGTTATAGTTATTGGTGTTTTTTTTTTTTTTTTTTTGAACGGCCAACAGAATCAATCCCGAGCACTCTCGGGGCACCCACTAGACCAAGCGGAGTACTCCGAGAGTACTCGGGTCCACCACCAATTCCGGGGAAAACCCGGTAACCCACCCGCCCGTAGGCACGACGATGAAGTTACCGGTAAAACCCGTTTGGCTCAAGGATCCAACCCAGGTTTCCCTGGGTCTCCTATCATTGCCCACCAATGCCTCACTCTGCACCAAGTGGGAATTGAACTTGCATCTCCCAAGAGAAATGCAAGTCTTCCACCACTTAATCTAGAGATCATTGGCAGTTATTGGTGTTAATGGCATTCGTTGTTTTCACTGTTTTGTTTGAATTTCATGACGTTAATTATGCTGTTATTACTCCATTAAGAGTAGAGTATTTAGATAACACACTTCTGTGAATGGAGTGTGACATTAGGAAAGAGAGTCAAATAAAGTTTCCTTGAATAAGGTGAGTCGGTCACCGGTCAAAATTGGTCATATATTGGGGCTTTTTGATTTAGGAGGTACTTACGCATTGAGAAACTTGCGTTCTGTTTGGCCCGTATGATCTTTTTCTTTTTAGCAAACTTTTTTCTGAACCTGATCCTTTGGAGATAATATAGAATGGGTTGGACCTGATCAATTGGGCCGAAATTGCCTCTTCTAATCCCATGGCTAGTGTTTTTTCAAAATTTATATGAACATTTTTATACCTTCTTTCTGTTTGTTTTGATGCAGATGTTTTTCTTGAAGACTAAAGAACAAAGCTTTTATGTGCAAACTGGCGTATACCGCTTGAAATATGCACGAGAGTGTGTGCGTGTTCATGGTTTTTGAAGAACCTTACTTCTAATCACATGGGCGTTTGATCTTAGTTTTTGAAGAACCTTACTTCTACTCACATGGGCGTTTGATCCTAGTTTTTTGAAGAACCTTACTTCTAATCGCTCTAACTAATCACATGGGCGTTTGATCTTGGTTTTTGTTCTGAAACTGATTATGTCAAATATACCATACTGTAGGTCCGTTTTTCCAGGAGGATCCGATACGAAAACCTATTCCCTGTTTATCACAAACACGATCGCGGGTGCGGAATCCCCATGATGGTGCAAACCGAACAAAGTAGATAAATAACAACAGCAAGTAACCAAAGATTAACTTCAATTAAATGGATGAGAACATTCACAAACATATACACACAATGCTTGTACAATAAACTCTCACAAGTCTCTCAGCTCTCGTGGAGTCTCACAATAATCTCATGACTAAACTGATAAACAACTGAGCTATTTATACTGTCCATCGACGAAAACCCATGCGACGAAAACCATGTGTGACGAAATCAGGGATTTGCACACACGACGAAGACAAGGGAGTTCGCCATATCAATTTCATGAGATCATCATGACATCATCATGATGTCATCATGGTGATGCATGGATGATGTGTCTGCGGGACGGTTCGCGGCTCTTCATGCTTCACGTGTCGATCTCTGGGGCGCACGACGGAGGAATGTCGCGACGTCGGACTTGAGCCGAACCTAACCGAGTCGAACCGAACCGAGTCGAACCGAACCAAGTCGAACCGAACCGAGTCGCGTCCACATAAAGTGTACCAACAGACTCCCCCTTGGACGCTACTCGTGATGGTTCGTTCTTCACATTGTCGGATCTTTAAAAGGTCTTCACGTGACACAATCAGGGAGTGTATGAACAAACTCCCCCTTGAATGTTGCTCGTGAATCTTTGATCTTCAATACTTTTGGTGTTGATGAGTGGCCAGCTGCAACTCGATCATCATGATCTTCTAATTGCATCAACGTCGTGTCTTCACTTTACGGCTTGTCATTTGACACGTTCCCTTCACCTTTAGCTGATTCTGATGTCGCATCTGCACATACAAGAAAGCTAAACACGTAATGAGAACAACCGCTTGGAATTTAGACAAATTAAACAAATGACACATATGAGATCAAATCTCATTTAAACACCGATTGACAACAGTTTGAAAGTTTAAAAATTGATCAATTTTAACCCTTTAACTTTCAAAACTTGTCAACTTCGACCTTTATGAAGGTGTAATTGTTTTCCGGCTTACAATCAGGATTTTGAGTAGGATAGACTCGAGTTCCAACATCGGTCAATCAAAAAATAAACTAGAAGCAAAATCTTTTTGGCTTTTATAAAATTTAGATTAAAACACACCTAAAATCTTTTTGGAATTTTTCATTTTTCAAAAGTAAAGACGGAAAGCAATAAATAAATATATACAGAGATGCAGAAACTAAGAAATGTAAATAATTATTTACAAACAATCTTTTTACGAGTTTCGAGGGTAAGAGAATCATATCAGTGTACGGTCATGCCAAAACGCTCTTGTTGTTCAATTAGTTCACATTAAGATAAGCATCCTATAATGATTATCGGTATTGTTGTCCATATAAGCTCAACTTATCAGATGTAATCATGTTTAGGGGATACGTTAAGGTATGAATTATACTTACAGATCGGTGTTCATCCACACACGACACATTCCCGTATCAAGGTATGCATGAGAGTTCATCTTACCAGTGAGTATACCGTTTATCATTTGTTTGACCGTATAAAAGATTGTGAGAAACTCACTTATTTTGATTGAAAACAAGCCCTATGTGATAGAATCACTTATTGATGAGGAACTTGAATTTCAGATGCATGAGGGCACAGGAGCAAGTCCGTGAACAGGTCAGTACAAACGTACAGCAAAGAGACGAACTTGACTCCCGGATAAATGTGATATTTTATCACATATTTGATTTGGACATGTGATTGTTGATCACTTATTGAGGTCGAATGCAATATGTACACGTATGTATGGTATCATGGAAGATCTAGACTTCGTCTCCGTTATTTTTCGGTAAAAGATACAACCATGATACCCAGATGATAAGACAGCATAAAGACCGAATATCTCAGAACCTCGACAATCTCTCAAACGAAATTTCGGTACTAAGACCATATGCCAATGAGCGGTTCCCACCTGGTCTTCAGTCGATTTAAGATTTATATCACCCTGCACACTTTAAAATGATTGTGAGCCTACCGATACATCTTATATAAAGCTGCTTATCGTTTTTCATTTTAAGTTCAGTTCGAAGAGGTTTCGACAGATCACTGATTTACTATCATTTTCTCCTTTTCTCGCCAGGAAACTCATTTTTGTTTTTCTATTGTTTTTGGGTTTTTGACATTTTTCGATGTTTTTGAATTTTCAAATTTTGGATTTACTCCCCTAAATTCAACAAACTATGATAAATTTTAAAAACACAAAGGTATTTACAAAAACGATTTTCCGATGTCGGTTAACTCATGTTTTACCTCAATGTCGTTTACCAAAATTAATTTAATCAGAAATGATTTATCGAATTTTGGAAAAATGAGTTTGCACGTCGGTAAGCGGTGTGGACCATGACAACATTGATGAGTTTCATATTAAAAACAATCACGTGTGAGGTGATATTCGAGATCAACGTGTCTGGCCAAAGAGTGCTGTACGAGATGATAATAATTTATAAAGCAGCTTAAATATCGACAAATATAGGAGAGATATGAAATTTAAAACTGTATCCTGCAACAGCTTCATGCATTGCAAGGAATCAGAGTGGTCTCCTAAGCTGGATATCCACCAGGTGTGGATTTCAAAGTCGATTTTTGTAGCTACTGAGAAATCTCTTCACAACAACAAGATCATAGACCTCTGGGTCCGGCTGGTCTTCCACATTGCACCAGCGAAGGTCTTTGTCTTTCTCTTACAGAAGTAGTGTGCGGTTGTTCAATCCACGCCAAGGCATCCGCACACCCGGTTGGTTTGTTCAACAAACACATTTTCTTCAATCACACTGTGAAGAAATGTACACTGCACGTTCATCTTGTTGATTTTGAACATCAGACGTGCTGCAGGTGCGTACATTTTGATTGAATCTATTCCGGGGACCCGATTAAAGCCTTTAACAATCAAACTTTGGTATGATTTTCATTTTGTTGAAGGTTTTCAATTTCTTTCGATAGACAATTCTGTCTTCTTTTCTTTTTCTCTCCATCAAAGGCAACAATTTCTTTGTCGTCGATCTTGTGCATGGACACTCCACTATCAACAATCCGATGACTATCGATAGTTCCTCCTGGAACATCCTGCACACTCACTCAGGGATTAGTTGGAGAGGGGGACCCAAGCCTTCATAGACTTGGGTTGCCCCTGAGAATCAAGAAATGTAATTTCAATTTCTTGAAGGTCCTTAAATTGCAAGCCTCCCCCTGAATCCTCACCTGTTTTCGGTTTCCAAGCCTGTTTCCTTTTACCAGTTTGTGTATTATTTACAATTTCTGGTTTTAATGGTTGTGACAAACTAGGTTTCCTATTAACAGATTTTACTTCCGTTTTTACAGCCTTTTCGATCACCTTCACATTTTTACGTCGTTGTTTTGTTTCCTGTTCTTTAACAGTGCGTTTGTCAGTTTTTGGTGACACAGGACGACGTTGTTGGTGACCTTGTTCAGAAGGGGCTCTTTCTACAAAATTTGGTTTCGGAGAGTTTGTGCAATTTCTGATAATGTGTCCAAACTCCCCGCATTTAAAGCATGATCTCCTTTCAACAAAATTAGGAGATTCTGTTCGATGACCTGACGTTGAATTTGTAGACCCCGAGGTACTAGCTTCACACCCGTTTGTGTGTTGGGTGTAATTGTTATCACTATTACGTTTCAAAATTTTGACCTTTTGAACAAACTCAGTATTGGATTTATTTTCAAAAGTCTCAACTTTATCAGTACCTATCGAGGCCACAAATTTAATGTCTTTGTTTTTCTTCTTGTAACGAGCTCCTTTTGTTTCAGCCTTAGGCTTTTGAGCTCGTTGTTGTTGTTTACCCTTAAAGGCGACAGGTTGTTGCTTAGTCGGTAATTTCTGATTTCCATGCTGTTTTCTAATTTCAGCTTTTGGAATAGGATCACATTGAGTTACAGAAACTCTCGGGATCGCTTTACCCAAAAACTTAGTTGTATTATCTTCAAACACTTTATCAATCAAGGATTGATTTACGTTTTTGATTGGAAAATCTTTGTCTGAATAAATTTTACTATCACCGACCAAAGTATACAACACGTTATCACTTTTAATGGTAGACACTGTCTCAGTGATAGGATCTATCTCTTGTTTAGCACCAGTTGATTGCACAGCAGGAGTAGGAGGATCACACAGAATGTGATTCTCAAAAGGCACTTCTACTCCTTTTCTATTGTCAAGAGATTTATCCTCATCACTCACATCTGATTCATCATCCGAGGAATCATAGTCCTCAACGGTTGGAGGACTTTGATTTGAAGCACATGATGACTTTTCCTTGCTATCAGATGAGCCCTCCGATGAATTGTCCGTTTTGAACCCTAAGCCAGTTGTAACTTCCTCATAATCAAGAGGTACAGTTGGCTCAAAACGCGGCATTTCCTCCTCATCGGGCATCTTGGTATAGTTGTGTCTCAAAGGAGGCGGACACGACTTATACCCAACACCTTTAACATTACCCTTTAGTTGTTGAACGTCAATGATGTGATCAAGCATATATCGGGAGTTTGAGTAACTCTCCAATTTGAGCTTGATCGCTTCATGCTCACATTTCGCCTCGGCTAGCTCTTTCTTAGTTGCCTCAATGATATTAATGTAATTATTAATACCAGTTTGCTTATTAAAAACCGTTTTTGATAACTCAGAAACACTTTTCTTGAGTGTTTCAATTACCGATTTAAAATCTTTTTCGTTGCGAGCTAAGGCCATGTTTGCCTCTTTGCACTTTGACAGTTCAATAACCAAACTCTGATTGTGACTGTGAATCTTTTTAGATTCTTGTTTCATATCAGCACTTTCATGTTTCGTATCAGCACAATCACTACATATGCTAGGAGTTTCAGATTTTACCTGACTTGTAGAAGCTGAGACATTAGCCATAAAGGCAGTCTGAGAAGAGAAAGATCCATCTTCAGTGAGAATCTTCTCCATTTCTTCTGATGTAGCATCAGCTTTCTTGATCAAGACATATTTCTGACACTTGACCTCCTCAGCATCATTCAACAAACTATCACCTTCAGAACCAATTCTCTCATTCACATCCAATTCTTCATCCGAACTGCCATTGTATCCCGAACTATCATCATCTTCAGAGAATTCTTCTTTGTGCACATGCTTGATGTGACTGATGATCTTCGCATAACATGTAGTTCCCCCTTGATTTCCATCTCCAAATTGTACGGACCAATCACACACTTCATCAGCTTGAACTATCAATGCTCGGTTGGTGTTTGAAGGACCTGACTGGTTTGTGTTGTTGGTAGCTACTATCCCTCTTTCATTGTTAGCTTGATTTTGGAAGGGATTTTGGTTGCCTTTTTGGTTGCTAGGGCGTTTGCACTCACGCTTGAAATGACCCTTTTCACCGTAATTAAAGCATGTGACAGCACCCTTGTCAAACCCGTACTTGGTATCCCTTTTGCTTTCCAAGCTGGTTCTCCCCGTTCTACTTATATAATCCTTTGCCCTTCTTACAGCGCTAGCAAACGCCCACTTAATGTCCATCAACTCCATCTCATCTCTGTCTATCTGCTGATAATCTTCATTGGTCAAATTAATGTTTCCAATTTGACATGCGACTAATCCGCTGTAGGCATTAACCATAGTGGTAAGAATTTCCATGTGATCTCGTGCAGTTTCTACACTCACTTTGGAAAGATTTGAAGTATCAGGTTTGTTACCATAGAAGGCTTGTTGTGGTTGGGCTTGAGGTGGTTTAGGAAAATAGGCAGTTGGATCAAATTGGGGTTGAGGTGTGGCAACTTGAGGTTTCGGAAGATAGGCATTTATATCAAACTGGGGTTGAGGTGTGGCAACTTGAGGTTTCGGAAGATAGGTATTTATATCAAATTGGGGCTGGGGTGGTGCAACTACTCCTCCAAAATAGGAATTTGGGTCGAAAGCATTTGACACAAAAGCTGTTTGTATCTTTGGTTGCTGGCTTGTACTAGCAGCAGGAGCAATCCCTCCAAAGTACATCTCTGGATTTTGAGGGACAGGAATTAGTTTAGCTTTTTTGATTTCTTCTGCATCCTTGTTCTCCAGCTTTTGAACAAACTCATAGATACTGACAGTATCCAATACACCTGTATGCTTTAACAACTTAATGAATGGGCTCCACTTTGGTGGTAGAGCATCAGCAAACCGTGCGACTATTTCCTGGGAAGATACAACAACCTTGTAAGAAATCATTTCACTAATTAAATGATAAAAATGAGTTGTTATCTCATTCAGTGTTTCAGTCTGCACAAACATAAACCCTTCAAACTCCTTCTTTAGTAAATCATGACGCGTCTTCTGTGTGGCCGCATTTCCTTCCCCTCTTGTAACTAGGATGTCCCACAAGGCTTTGGTGCTGGTACAATGGGCAAATTGATGGTAGATATCTTTATGCAATGATTGCGTAAGGATAGCAAACGCTTTCTTTTCAAGGTCATACGCCTTCTTGTCATTTTCAGCCATGGTCGCCAAAGTCGTAGCATTTGATCCGGCTTCCTCAAGAGCGATGTTATATGCTGTGGTGAAACACGTCCATAACTCGGTGTTTTGACCTAAAACATAAGTCTGAAAACGAACTTTTCACGATGGATAGTCGTTCATGTGGTTGAGTTTTGGCGGACGGTTATTGCTACCCGTTTCACTTTCGCTCATGAGCAGGTTTTGGATACTTTGATTTTGATTTGCCACGCATGCCCATTGACTAGGCGAAATCCTTTCTTGTGGCATCAAGGACTTAACCCATGACATACCAGGGACCGTGCTACTGCTCCAATCTAATGGATTAGAACTCATATTTGATATTAAAACAATTGTACCTAAACAACAACTTGAAATGAAGCTGTTAAGATATGTTTGCAAAGCTTCTGTTTAAGATCACAAGTAGGTCCGACGAACTCCTTTATGACGAAGTTGGAGATTTCGTCCAAAACACCCTTTGCCGAAGACACCCTTTGACGAAGTTATGAGACTTCGTCTAAAAGAAACTTTTGACGAAATTTAGAGAGTTCGTCCAGAACAGTTTTGACGAAATTAGAGAGTTCATCCAGAAGTAAGTTCGTTGACAAAGGTGACAGCCTGCAAGATATTTTGGAAAATAAAATAGATCAAATCTTTCTGACACAAAGTTGGTGACACTATTTCAACAGAGCATGTTTTTCTGATTTCAAAGCTCCTTTTTCTCAAAAACAAATCATCACACATGTACACAATAGTCAATACACTTGCCTTTTAATATTACTAAACACAATAACAACTTTAATTCAAACACAAGGCAGATCAAACAAGCATATAAATCAAGAACAATATGAATATACCAAGAACACTATGATAATTCTGGCCAAACTTATCACCGGATAAAATTTTCGAAACCCAAATTTTGCTAAAACTTTCAATAAAAACCCACAATAACATACAAGCATGCAATAAAAAGGGTTTTCACTAAAACTTACAGCAAAAACAACACAATGTTCGCAGATTTTCGAACCTTTTTCAGAAAATAGATAAACTTTCCAAGAACGAGAACTGAAAATCCCAAGAACACACTTGTTTCAAACAACACAATGTTTGGTTTTAAATAAGGAAAAGAACCGAAGCTCTGATACCACTTGTAGGTCCATTTTTCCCAGAGGATCCGATACGAAAACCTATTCCCTGTTTATCACAAACACGATCGCGGGTGCGGAATCCCCGTGATGGTGCAAACCGAACAAAGTAGATAAATAACAACAGCAAGTAACCAAAGATTAACTTCGATTAAATGGATGAGAACATTCACAAACATATACACACAATGCTTGTACAATAAACTCTCACAAGTCTCTCAGCTCTCGTGGAGTCTCACAATAATCTCATGACTAAACTGATAAACAACTGAGCTATTTATACTGTCCATCGACGAAAACCCATGCGACGAAAACCATGTGTGACGAAATCAGGGATTTCGCCACACATACATATTGACGAAGACAAGGGAGTTCGCCATATCAATTTCATGTAAATGTAAAGTCTTCTCATGAGATCATCATGACATCATCATGGTGATGTCATGGATGATGTGTCTGCGGGACGGTTCGCGGCTCTTCGTGCTTCGCGTGTCGATCTCTGGGGCGCACGACGTAGGAATGTCGCGACGTCGGACTTGAGCCGAACCTAACCGAGTCGAACCGAACCGAGTCGCGTCCACATAAAGTGTACCAACACATACTTCTAATCACATGGGCGTTTGAATTTTTGTTCCGAAACTGATTATTAGTTGTAGTTTAAATGATCAGTTTACTAATGTTTTAACATTTGCGGGTCTAAATAATTAGCTAAAGCAGCCGCAACCAAACTTATTATCGAAAGGTTAAATAAAAATTCTAAAGTTACTCCCCTTATCCTAATTTCGAGACTTTTACTCCCATCAACCTGGTTGCATCTCTTTTATTCATAAGAATCTTTTATATTATTCTCTTAGTGTGAAAGTACCAGCAAATTCTGTCATTGTCGTTTTTAAGCCATTGCATCTTTTTTTAAATTATTAAAAGATAATTATGTGTACCATTGGGTCATTTTGTAATTGGTAAATTAACAGTAAATGTAAATTCATATTTTTATACATATTCTAACATGACAAAATGAGACAGTCTTTGTTTACCAACTTAATGTACAAACAAAAAGTACAACTAAAAGAGACAAATAAAAGATTGGACGACAAAATGGGACACAAAGCCATTGTTTAGAACAAAAAGTAGACAAATGAAAGGTTGGACAAGTCGAAATGGTTTGTTGCCTGCTTCCAAACCTCCAAAGAGGAGGCAGGTGTGTTCGAATACACCAAGGCCTTTTCTTTGTACCGTCCCATTAATAAAAAAAACAAATGAAAAAGTACATTGTTTTTGTTTTTTTTTTCGAAAAACAAAACCTTTCTTGAACTATGTATCTGATTATACAACTTCAAGTAACAATAGATAAGGGTCGTATTATTGGCACACCTTGCAAAATTAAATCGACACCTCCAATACGGGTCGTATAGGCCTATACGACTCGTATTGGGTTAATACAATTTCCAAGGTTACTGAAAGGCCGACACTGTCTTCACATGCTTATCTAATACGCATGCGTATCGGTACAAGGTTCTCTATCAACTCTGACAGATAGGGTTCACATGTCAACCCTATACACATCATATAGGCCTATACGATGAGGTAACTTTATGTCACTCAACAGTAACAAAAAGTGATTGACAGAACATTACGTAATTTCATTCCGAAAATGAGAAAATCAAAATTGTCTCTCGTTTCTCCATGTTTCTAAGGGAATGTCAAGCTACGGGAAACCATTTGGTCGCTAAAGAGATCAATAAACCTTCTTGACCTGCTGTGATATAAAATAGCTTCCAAAAATCGATTTGTTCTTGGAAAGTTGATATATGGACCGAGAATTTTTTTGCCTAATCAGTTAGTTGATTCCCAAAAAAACCCTCTTTAACATTTCTTTATTGAAACAAAAACTTGTTATACCGCTATTATCAATACCGAAAATGAGAAAATCAAATACCAATACAAGTACTAGTATGGTACTATTCGGGAAAAAAAATATTCGCATGCCTAGTTTTTTTTTTTTTGAAGGACAAATTTCTTTTATTCCTGCGTGTCTGCAGGACTTGAACCCAAGACCTTCCCCTCCCAAGGTGTTTAAAGGTTTTGCCTTTGTCAATGGATCACCACCCAATCGGTTCTCATCCCTAGTTTTAACCTTGTAAGTGAAGTTTATAGAAACTGAGAATGATAAGTTGGGTCATTGTATATGTTGGTGATTAGGGTTCTTGGTGGATTAAGACTCTTATGACTTATTGGATTTGATAGTTTTTTTTTTTACATATCTTTGGCTACAATAATTAACCTTATCTATAACTAAACATACATATCTATGCTTAGTATCTGTATGCAATCCCAAATCTCTAACTTTATGCCTATCTACCTATTTACTCCTGTATTTCTTTTTCTCCAATCTAGTTCTAAATACTGATTCAACATTTAAGATGTAATATACAACCAATTGCAGTTATCAGACAATCACAGCTGTTTATAAGAAAGAAACATAATTTCCTTTTTCTCAAGGAGAGGAAAATCATCCAAATGTTTTAACACCAAATCCAAATAAAACAAACAAGTTATGGGATTTAATTTCCAGCGCCTTGCGGTTGAACATTGCGATTAACACTGAATGATGCACGATACACATAAAAGGAGTTATCTTTGCTCCGCAAAAATAAAGTCTGCACATAACAACAGCCAGAAAAAAAAAGATAGCATAAATCGAGTGTTTCGGGCTATGATGCACGGAAACGCCTAGCAGGTGCCGTCTCCCGTCCTGGGGACTGCTAGGGGACCGAAACGGCACGGGGACGGCCGGGAAACGTCCCCGGCATGTTGGGTACGGCGTGGAAACTTGCTGCAGAAGGGGACAGGGTTTGGGGGACGTGCAGGAAACGTTTCAAATCGGTTGGGTACAGCGATCCGAATTGAATTGGTACCATGTTTCGATTCAACTGGTACGGCGTTCTAAATCGTTTTGGTACAGCGATCCATGGCTAATTTTAGGCAGGAAGTCAGTTTAAACAATGTGTCCAGGAAGAAGGTGAAGAAAGAAGGGGGAAGAAAGAGCGGCTGCGTAGTGCGTATGGGTATGTTTTAGGTTTTTTTTTTTTGTTTAAATAAGTTTAGTTATTTCAACATTTAACCCCTCTATTTTTACTAGTGTATATTTAAACACTAAAACTTGTACTTTTCTACATAAAAAGTGTAAAAGTAGTTTATGTATTTAAACATTTAATCCCCTCCATCTTCACTAGTTTACATTTGGTCCTTAAACTTATAAACTTATCTATACATCTACATAAAA
Organism: Helianthus tuberosus; assembly: GCA_030545235.1. Taxonomy (NCBI): domain Eukaryota; kingdom Viridiplantae; phylum Streptophyta; class Magnoliopsida; order Asterales; family Asteraceae; genus Helianthus; species Helianthus tuberosus. The sequence goes on along the minus strand of CM060351.1, from coordinate 25,347,318 downwards.
AGTATAAATTAACATTATATATACATAACATATAACTATTTTGGGGTTTTGTGTTACATTATCTTTAATATATATTTATTTTTTTATATGTTTTTATTCCCGTACCCGTCCCGTCCCCGCTTCTTGAATTTTTTAGTTTTGCCGTTTCCCGTTTCCGTACCCTTCTGCAGCAAGTTTCCACTTTAACCCAATCTTGTTTTGACTCGTTACGGTGTTACCCAACCCACCTCACCTCGTCACCTGTATCAAGATTATCTAGCTTTTGTTATGAAGCTACCAAATTGCCACTTAACTTTACTCAACACTAATACAGATTATACATGTAACATCATGATCATGCAAAGAAAACTTTACTTTGTGCATCATGCTTCTCTTGTATCCATTTCAGCTATGCATCACTATTCAAGCATACTGCTTTCAAAATTTGAACCGAAAGGAAAAACAGAAAGCAAGAATCCGGCCCATACATTATAAACAGAAGAGTATATCAATCTTTCAGTTTGAAACCCATAATGACAAACTAGTGATAATGCATATTCTTTTGTAATGTGTCAACATTAGTCATATACAAATCCAACATTTTCTAACTTCGGATTGCTTAATTAATGTTGAAATTGCAACTACAGTAACGACTTAACTCCCAGCTAATCAGATCTAAAAAGCAGGACAATCATTAAAAACGATACATCGATAAGGTGTTCGAAGAAATACCTGACTGAAATGAAGACCGCTGTCTACACCGGAATGATTTTGTTTCCCGCAGACATACACGAGACACGATTTTTTAGAGAGGCCCCTGTAATTGATGGACGTGATATTATGTCGGACATTCTCGCGCAGGAGAGCCAGGAGCGCGCTGAGGATGCTGAAAGGGCCATTGTACTTCTTACCCTCACAACTAAACTCGGAATCATTTTTGAATTGCTTATATAAAAGTGACCGTTTGCCGTGGAAGGTATCGAAGTAATGCCTGACGTATGATTCAACCAATTTTTGGTCATCATCCATCTGGTTCCTGGTGTTAGGGTGAGAGTGTGGAAAAAAAACAGAGGAGAAGAAGAAGATGGGGTCTTGATGCAGATGTTTTCTTTTTGAAGACAACACTAAACATCCTCTTTAAATAACGGGGTTTCATTTCAGTCCAATTTTAAAAAAATTATCAGTTTCCTCTCTTACATGCTGAAAACATGTCACTTCAGTCTAAAAATTAGAACCCGCTTAAGTCAGACAGGTTTAGTGAAGGGTATTTTTATCCTTTCATAAAATAAGGTGAAAATAAAAGAAATATGAAAGGACAAAAATACCCTTCATTAAATCTGTCTGATTTAACTGGGTTTTAATTTTTGGACTGAAGTGGCACGTTTCCAGTATGTCAGGGAGGAAACCGGTGCATTTTTTAAAATTGGACCGAAACGGCAAAAGTGAACAAGCCATATGGACGAAAATGGCAGTTAACTCTTAAATAAGAGTATGGTAAAACACAGGATATTTGGAACCGGGTATATTCGGTATCTGTACCCATTTTTGTTGTTTCTCGGTACCGGTACCGATATTTACGGGTTAAACACCGGTACCCACTTTTCCCGTTTTTCGGTACCGAACAGGTACCGTGCTCATCCCTAGTAGAATAGGGTGTGAAGGTACGAAAACACAGTGACATTTTCGTAATTATCAAAATTACTCTACATGTGTATTTATTCGTAAAGTAATTATCAAATTACTCTATAAGTGCATCAAACAAAACAAAATTTAAAATTACTCTACAAGTGTATCATAATTACTCTACTAGTTCATCAAAATAACATGACATACACAGTTACTTTTTACAAGTTCATCAAACAACATACAATTCAAAATTACTCTATAAGTACATCATAATTGCTCTATCAGTTCATCATTAATACACTAGTCATTCAAAATTACTTTACAAGTGCACAAACAACTAGTAATTCAAAATTACTCTACAAATGCATCATAATTACTCCAGTAGTTCATCAAAATAACATAACATACACAATTACTCTACAGAGTTAATCAAACAACATACAATTCAACATTACTCTACAACTGTATCATAATTATTCAACAAGTTCATCATTATTACTCTACAAATCCATCCATCACAATTACCCTACCAGTTTATAAAATAATAATAATAATAATAATAATAATAATAGTAATAGACACATTTACTTTACAAGTTCATCAAATAACATAAAATTCAAAATTATTTTACAAGTGCATCAAACAACATAAAATTCAAAATTACTCTACAAGTGTATCATTATTCCTCTTCTAGTTTATTAAGATAATTACTCCACGAATAAATAATTACGAAAATGCCACTGAATTTTTATTCTTTTTTTTACTTTTTCCACTTATTCGTATGTTTTTTACGATAAGCTTATTTGTATTTGATCTTTTGTCTTTAAGACAATAGGAGGAAGTTTTTAAGTTTTTTTAGAGTAAATTACACTTTTCGCCCTTTATGTTTATATCAAATTTCAACAAATGTCCTTACCTTTACAAACGTCAGACATCGTCTTTTTGGTTTTAGAAACTGTTAGGATCTGAGTTTAATTTGTTGTGAAAAGTTTGAGGATGAACAATGAATGAAGATAAGTAAAAGAGTTTTGCAACAGAATTTTGGAAAACTTTTGATTCACAACTAATGGAAGATTGCTTTCATTATCATGCTTTCAAACAAATATGTCTTGCATGTAATTCACAATTCCCCCTCAGCCTGATATCACAATAGTTTGTTCGTACAGAATGTAAGAAAGATGATTGGATAAAAGTGGAAGATGATCTTTTCAATAGATAGATAGAACAGTACACAAGCACTGTCTATTTATAGTACATGGCAAACCGCTGAGCATCTAATGATGACATCAGCAGTGAAAGTGACATCTAACAATAAACTAACTAACTCTATCATCTGCTATCAAAACACTGTTACATTACAAAATAGAATATAAGGACTGTTGAGATCATCTGTTGAGAGAACCTCTGCAGGTCTTCAACAGAACTTGGCTTTTAGCAGACCTTGTCTTTTGTCTTCAACAGACCTTTGATTATCTTCTTCAGCAAGGCTTTGATGTAGCAGATGATAACTTTATTTAAGGATCAGATGTTAGGAATGTTTTGGCTTTCTATCATCTGTTCTTTTGTAGGGATCAATCCCAACAATCTCCCCTAGAACAGATGATGCCAAAACTCCTTTTATTGTTGATCGTTATTCCTCTACACACAGACCATATGCATCCTCCATTCTAATCTGGTCAACTTTACCATCTGATCTGAGCAAAGTGAAGTAATGTTCTGCTGCAAGATTGTAACCTGCGTGCACACGAGGTTTATATGCTCTGTGGCCTTGCTGAAGCCTACTGAACACGCTTGTCGTATCTCCTTCTTGGTAGGTGGGGTCGTGTTCATCCGGCATACCCTCAAATTCATCTGTCATTCTTCGCGGACCTAGTAGGTCGCGCACGGGCATACGCCCTCTTGATCGGCTAGGACGGGTGTCATTGAGATTCCTTGTGGTGTTATACATATTTCTAGTCCTGCTTATGTTAAGAAAGTTATCTCTTGGGTGTTGCTATTCGCCGATGCTTCGCGGCGTTGCGCGCGAAGGCATCTGTTGTTGTGACTCTGTGCCGTAACTGAACTCTTGGTCTAGTGATTGAACTCTTGGCGATGCGTGTTGTACGTGCGCTTATTGCACTGGTGTCTGTGTTGGGAATTAGGCGTGCGTGCACATCTGTACGTACACCATGTTTAAGACAACTTGTGACTTAGTGTACTAGGATGCTGGTGTTTCCCCTTCTGGGAGTGAAGGGAAAACGGTGTTGACGGTACTTCTTGTTGGTGCGCCAGGAGTTGTCTATTGGTTTGCTCGGGTAGCACTACCGAAGACATTAGTGACTCCTGCTTCTGTAAACTTCATCTCGACTTGTCCGTCCCTTTGGTGGCCTTGGACATGCGTGTTGTTCGCAACCGGTCCAAACGGAGAACTTTCACCATCGACTTGAAAAGAAGAATGTGGATTATCCGTCAGACAAGTGTTTCTCAAAAGAAAAGAGATGAAAGTGGTTGTTTTAAGTGCGGTGGGTGCCAATGAAGAAACACTAAATAGCACTTGGCTAAGTGCGGTGACTCGCTACAAGGAGGAGAAGATAAGGGTTTTCCTTGTAACCACCCTCCAGCGTGAGAATAAGTAATCCTTTTGAGGATAAAGTGTGTGTGTATAGTGAGAGAGTAGAGAATCCGACCCTTAAACCTGTGAATTGAGCCTTCTATTTATAGCCGGAGAATGATGGAGGAGGAAACATGCCAGCTAGCCAATGTCTGTCAGTTGTCCGACCAGGAGGAATATCCGTCCGGTCTCCTCTGGCGACGTCAGGCCTTGAGGTGACGTGGCGCACGGTTACTCGCTCCAGGTCAGCGTGCTGTCGTACCGGCTGTCTCCTTGTCCTCCCAGGATCTTATACTCACTGTTGGCTTCCCCTTATTGGTGTCACCTGTTGTCCTTCTTGTCTGGAGAGAGCATCTCTTGTTGCAAGGTATCCTCTTCTAGAAGCTTCTAGAACCTTCTGGAAGCCTTTCGTGTGACGGGACGCCAGCTTGGAGTGGTGTGGTCCCTATGACATGTGTCCTCATGTGATTTAGGATTATACCTCTTCATAGTGGAAGAAGAAGGAAGACAACGCTGCCAGAATACAACCTTTTGTATTCCCTAATACATTAAAACACCATTTGATCAATGTTGCAACTCTAAAGAAGTATAAAGTGAAAACATATAGTTTCTATTGTACACATTATTGTAAATTGTTGTAGACATTATGGTATTTTATCTTTTTATCATACAAAACCGTGTAATGCAGGGCCTATAACCTAGCAGGATTGCTATTGGTGCCGATATTTTAGGTGGACTTCTGGCCTGGTCATCTTTTTCTCGACATCATTTCAAATCAAAAGCATGTTAGATTTCATCACAAAAAATGGTGTTTGAGCAATTTTAGTAGCTTTCATTTGTTTATAAATTACGAGAGTGGACATGTTGCAAGACATATATTCCGTGACTCTGTTCTTATTATTGTTTCTATAGATCGCGCGAGGATAGCAAATATGGATGATGTAAGTTCTCATTAGAATAGGGCTCATAATATCATTGATATTTATTCCTTCAAATTAAAATCCTACTAAATAAAGTTAATTTTTACAGCGAAAGAAAGCCCAAGTAAAAAACATGACCGCTATTTTGCAGACAGCTACCATTTGTTAGATTAATCTTGACGGGTCAAGTCGGGTCGGTAAAAGTATGTTTTTTATGGGTCAAGTATTTTAATTAGTCATGTGTTTTTTATGTTGAAGTGTTTAGCAAGATTAAGTTAGTGGGGTTAATGGGTTAGTGGCCCTAATTATTAGTTAGTGGGTTAGTGGTATGTATTTTATTTTATTCTATATAATGTAAGTTTTAGCATGAATGAAATTAGGGTTTTATAAACACATTCTCTGTACGTAGTTTCCTCTGTGTGATTAAAGCCTTCAAAACCCAACAATTGGTATCAGAGCCCTAGGCTCATACCTGATTCGTAGCAAGAAAGAGAAGGCTGGTTTGAGAGTCGTCTTCGAGTAAGAGAGCGGCCCTTGGCTGCGGGGCTGAAGAAGGCGCAGAAGAGAGAAAGAATTCGCAGCAGGTACTCAAGAAGGAGATTATTGGTGATAGAAGCATGAGGAAAATAGAGCTGGTCACGAGGAGAAAAAGAAAGGAGAAGTAGCAAGTCTCGATAATCAGCATCAAGATATTGAAGCAAGATGACGTAAGTTGAAGGAATATAGCAAGAATTAAAGTAAGAAGATACCAGGTTCATTCAGTTTTGTTTGAAGTATGATTTAAATATTCAGAATTGGATTGGAGACGGGTGGTTGTGCACTTGTGCAAGGTTTGACTTTTGAGGTAAATTTGAAGTTAATGGAGTCTGTGGATAAACTTTCAAATCCATATTTGAACTTTGCAGTCATAGATTAAATATTGGGTAAAAAAAAAGGTTGTTACGGTGGAAGAAAATAAAAAGGGGGAACCAGGTAGCCTAGCACCTCTAAAGGCCATACTTATTGTCAAAGAAAGAGAAGAAAGCAAGACAAAATAAGTATTCCAGGAAGGGTGTTGTGGGCTGCTTTCGGTGCTGAATCGGTAATGAAAGAGTATCAAGTGGCATTGGTATATGGATGCTAAAGAAAGTTAGCAAGTGTAGCATGAAAACCACCATATGTGGTCATAGCAAGAAAATGCATGAATAAGGCAAACTACCTAGCAAGAAAGTAGCACGGTTTGGAACGAGTAGCAAGGTTATTTTTGGCAATGGATAGCAAGCAAGAAGCATGTTTAAAGCAAGTTAACTAGCAAGATCAGCAAGAAAGAAAGTCGGATTCAAATCATTAAATCCTTAAGAAAGAAAGAAAGAAGAGGCGCCACAAGAAAGAAGAAAGAGGCCGGCGTCGCTTCGCAAGAAAGAAAGAAGGCCTCGCAAGAAAGTAAGAAAGAGACCGGTGCGATAACAAAGAAAGAGCAAGCACCAGTCAGAATGAAGAAAGAAAGGGCGTCGATTAGAAAGAAAGAAGAATATCGGTAGCCAAAAGAAAGAAAGAAAGAATCGAACCTTAACGGTTCGTATGGCAAGAGCAAGATCGGAACCTATGAGGTTCAATCAACGAGCAAGAAAGAAACGGGTCAAAATGTCAAGATTAAGGGGGTGAATGTTAGATTAATCTTGATGGGTCAAGTCGGGTCGGTAAAAGTATGTTTTTTATGGGTCAAGTATTTTAATTAGTCATGTGTTTTTTATGTTGAAGTGTTTAGCAAGATTAAGTTAGTGGGGTTAATGGGTTAGTGGCCCTAATTATTAGTTAGTGGGTTAGTGGTATGTATTTTATTTTATTCTATATAATGTAAGTTTTAGCATGAATGAAATTAGGGTTTTATAAACACATTCTCTGTACGTAGTTTCCTCTGTGTGATTAAAGCCTTCAAAACCCAACACCATTCAGCCTGGTCTCTCTGCCAGAAAAAAATGTTATATGGTTTTAATGAATGATTAAGGGATACTAACTTCTAATGGTGACAAGTTGGGTGGGTCGAACTGGTTGGGTAACATGTCATGGTCATTTTATGATTACAAAAGCAATATTATGACATAGTGATCTAAATCATATGCATTAAATAGTTTTGAGATGTTTAATACGTGCAACCCTTTCCAACCGTTTCTTATACAACTAATTTTCTGATTTCGGTATGATGTTGCCCAGATATGAATTACTTTGTTCCAATCTTTCATAATATGATTCTAAGGGGAGCGGGGGCGCCTCTGTGATGGCACGTGGTGGCTGGTGACCACGCGTGGAACACCGCCGCCACCCATGGCCATCACGCGTGGTGGAGAAAACACGTTAAACATATCACACGTTGAAGGATCGAGGTAGCCGTTGCAAAATTTGAATGATGGACGAGTTTGTGACCATTTGAGCATTTTATTTTTATTAAAGAAAAAACATTTAAACACTATATATAACCCATCCAAGTTAACTTTTTAAACCCACAAAAAAATATCATCTCTACACTCACATTCTTTAACCGAAAAAATGGAAGGCTCAAGCAAACGTGGTTCGGGTTCGAAGAAAAAACACACACGACCAAAGGTTCTAGCTAATCTTGGCGAGCCCGCGAGATTTGAAAACGAACCGTTTCAAACCCAACCGTTTCCCAACCAACCCTTTCCTCACCAACCCTTTCAACACGAATCGTTTCATACCCAACCGTATCAAAACCAACCTTTTATTCCACAGTTTCAAATCTAACCGTTTCAACACCAAGCTGTTAATCAAATGCCTCTGGACCCACTTGAAGATAACAATCTCATCCGCCAATTCGCTGCATATCGCGAACCACAACAACAAGATAAGGAAGATGACGATAGCGAACCGGTTCAAGAAGAAGAAGAAGACGATATAGAAGTTGATGTCGTCCCAATAGCCGGTGGTCGGAGAGCTTGGACGAGTGCGGAGGAGGTCGCCTTGGTCAAGGCATACTTGCACACATCCGAAAAAAAAAAACATTCAAATGAACAAAGAAGAGATTTGTTTTGGCGTCGAGTTATTGCACATTTTTCCAAACTTCCCGGTTCGACCGAACGCAACATGGATCAAATGACGTCTAAGTAGGGAGATTTGAACCGAAAAATGAGTAAATTTAACGCTTGCTTCGATCAATTGGTAATTTTTTTAATGTTATTACTTTATTTTGTTGTATTTTTTTATTTTCTTTGTAAAATAATTTTTATCTTGTTTATAAAATATTTTTATCTTCTTTATAAAATATTTTTGTAGTCCCGAAATCCACAAAGCGGAGCAAGCGAGGCGACTATCATCAAAAACGCCATAGAGGAGTATTTCTGGACATACAAATGTAAATCTTTTCCACACATGGCGTCATGGGAGGTTGCGAGACATCACCCGAAGTGGGAACCGGTTGACTTGGTCAACATGCATGGGCCGACGGCTAAAAAAAAAGAGGAGGTTCAAAAAGATCAAAAACCTCCGAGTCCGGGGACTACACTACTTCCGAGTCTGGGAACATGCCCGAAATGAATCTCAACGATGAACCCCGATCAAGATGATACACCCACAAAGCCGCATCGCAAGAAAAGTGGTGAGTCGTCAACAAGAGGAAAGGAAGCGGTGGCGGACTCCATCACCGAATTCAAAGCGGCTAAGTTGGTGGAAATGGCCGAATCCAAAGAAAGAAAGGAAAAACTTGCGGCGTCAAAACTTAAACGTGACGAGGCTTATATTATACACTTAACCGAAAACTAAAAAAATAGCGATTTAAAGGTCATGTTACAACCACACGACACTCTTAACGAACCGTTTAAGTCGATCATATTTCAACGCAAACGCGAAATATGTGAAAAGTAGGGCTGGGAGATACCGTAGAATTTTTAGTTTTTTTACTTTGTAATGTTTAGTTTTCTTTTAGTTTGTAATTTAGGGTTTTTTTATGTATTATTTATTTAAATGAAATTGTTATTGTTAATTTATTATTTAAAAAAAAAAAAAAAAACCATCACTATGAAATGATGCTCGATGAGGTGGTGTATACTAATTGGTTGTGGTGAGTAATGGCTAGTGGAGCACCCTCACGCGCCCACCCCAACCCCCTAAGTAAGTGAGAGGCAAGTGGAGCACCTCCACCCCTAAGTAAGTATGGGGTGGAAAAATGGGGGTGGTTTAGTAACAAGTTTAAACAACTAATTCTGTACTCAGGTGGGGTGCCCAGTATGATTGTAAAAGTTATATATCGTTTAAAAAAAATCAACCTTTTCCAATAAAATGATTTATCGGCTTTTAAAGGGTTAGCATTTGGTCGTGAACACATTGGTTGTTTTCGGGTTGGTTGTAGATAAATGGGTCTACCCCCAACCCGTTTATGACTTAATTATCTAACTAGCCTGTTTATTAGGGGTGTTTACGGTTCGGTTCGGTTTTTGGGTAAAATTGAAACTGTAACTGAAACTTCGGTTTTCGATTTTTGAAGACCGTTCGGTTTTGGTTTTTTCGGTTTTGGTTATTTCGGTTTTAGCAACGGTTAAGTTCGTTTTTTCGGTTTTTAAAACAAGTTACGTAAGATTCATAATCAAAAAGTATAATTCAATGTGTAAGAATCTTTTTAAATGTTCATATAAACCTAACCTTCTAATCTATTTTAATGTTTCCTCAAAAAATTTTATTAAGACGTTTTCTTTCATAATACTTTGAAAATCATTTAATTTTTATGTTAAATTTTGTTATTTCTTCTAAATAATTGATAATTCATTTCAATGATAAATAAACATGTTAATGTTCTTATCATAAATACTTAACACTCATGAATAAAATTAATACTTCTTAGTAGCATTGATTAAACTCTTAAACTTAAACATAAAAATATATGATTTGGCCTATATTATAACTTATCGGTTTGGTTCGGTTATTTTCGGTTATTGAAAATGGTTATCCGAAAACCGAACCGAAACTTTTGTTATTAAAAATTCAAAAATCGAACCGTCGGTTCGGTTATTTTGGTTTGGTTTTTTCGATTATTTTGGTTACAGTTCAGTTATTTCGGTTTTCTGCTCATCCCTACTGTTTACAGCCCACCAGCCCCTTCATCCTGTTTAAATAAAAGGTTACAACGGTAGTATCCAGGTTACATGGGTTTTAGGCTTGAGTTTTCCAACACAAATCAGGTAGGGTATGGGTTAGGCGACTACAATGTTGAAAATACACTTTGGGTAAATCTTAAACCATTTCAATTTAGCTGTCTTTACTTAGAATTTTATGTGTTTGACCACTCAGAAATAATCAGGTCTGAACGTCCAGTTTTCCGCCGCTAACTTTAATGCTCTTCAAAATGCAGACTGCCTACAATGGGAGAGGTGATAGAGCTGACCCTTTAGTATGGCCTGAAGTTGACGGGCCTTTAACAGCAAGTTTAAACTTTATTAGTGGTAGAGAGTCTTGTTTCTTAGAGAGAACACGAGGGTTTAAATTTGGGCCTAGAGTAGATTGTTATTAACTAGTGGGTTTACCCGCGCGTTGCAGCGGGATCCAAAAAAGGTTGCAATACAGCTATGTGATTACGTACAAATGCAAAAATACAGATTCAATAGTATACCCAGTGTTGTGTTTCGAATATACCCTTGTGGAATTCTAACTCAGCTGCTCATGATGCTTCCTTAGCTGGTGATTGCTCTAAGTCGCCTTTACCAAAGTAAAAGTAAGTAGTGTCATAATTTAGATTATTAAAATCCAATTCACATAACTAATAATAGACAAGGAGTATGTTTTTTTAAGACATGGGAGGGCTAAGATCATATTATTGCAGATATTGGGAAGAGAGTCGTCGGCAATGTCTTCTTTGGATTTAGTTGAATGCTCAGATGGTAGTAAAATATATACCTGATCAAAAAGAAAGAATCAAGAAATTTAGTTTTGAATTATTTATATTTTTCTTCAAAGATCAAAAAGAAAGAATCAAGAAATTTAGTTTTGATTTATTTATATTTTTCTTCAAATGTTCTTAAGAAATGTCACAGAAATTCACCTGAAATGCATGTACTAATAGTAATTGAGCTACTTCCGAATAATGTTTTTTATGATGCTTTTTTGTGTTGTTTCCATGTGAGAGGCAGTTTCAAACTCCACTAAATTTTGAAGCATTTGCCGACCCGTTTGATCTCCTGGTGCGAACACATGTCTACAATGTTGTTATTAAATTGTTGGAGTTAAGTTTAAGAATAGGAAAAAGTCAAATATGATATATAAATGCTAAATTAGAAATAAATAAATAAATAATCTGAACCTCAATCTGGAAGGATTCCTGGCTTGGTAAACAACCCCTTAAAATCCTCTTTCCAAGGCCGTGAGAGTTGGAAAAGGATAAATCGTGTTTGATCGAGGAGTGGGTAAGAGGAAGGGCTCCGATGCTCTCTCTTTTCTGTGACAATGGAGGAATGAAAACCTATTCGAGGGAGAGGCGAGTGATGCGGGAGACCTGGTGGAGATGGACAGATGGTGTCGAGCTTTACTTTCGGTCCCGGGGTAGATAGATGGAGGTGGAAGGCAGATTACTACGGTTCTTTCTCTGTGTAATCGGCTAGATCAGTCATAGAGACCACCTTTTTTGGCTCTAGCAAGCCTGTGTGCAACTGGGTCATTTAGCATGAAAGAAGCCAGGTTTTATAGATTTTGCCTTATCTATTCAGGTCAATAACCTTAAACCAAAAACATTAGCAAGCCCATACCCCTCAAATGAAGATACAAATACAATCCACCATATGTGATTAACATAACAACAAATTTGGTAAAAGCAGCTGTGATAGTGGCCATCATCATAAAATATTCTATAAAAAAATTGGTTACGCATGATGCAAAATTTATAAACAAAAAGAATTCATAATTTCTACATATTAAGTTATGTTATACTTTTAGGTTATAATTTATGTATTAATTAAGGCTCTAGTATAACAGCGAGCCAACGAGTCATGCTTACATTGGGTTGGGTTCAGCATGTTTACAAGCTGAACCGGCTTGGCTCAACTTCTTGACAAACAACCCACTTTCGAGCAAACTTCAAGCGAGCTGCAAGCGTTTTTTAATTGGTTCAATATGGGTGCACTTTTGAAAGTACACACTTGCTTAAAAAGGCTAAGATGCACAAAACTGCCCTGCACTTCTTTGGCATGATTAAAGAAATAAAAAAAGAATTAGAAGACTTAAAACAATTGGAAGAACAATAAATCCAAATAGACATGTATGCCTCAGAAGACTTAAAAGTTAAAACAATTGCAAGAACAATAGAGCCAAATAAACATGTATGCCACTTGCAAATTCCTTATTAAAAATTGTACCATACGTGAAATAATCAATATTGCCACCCCACATTCACATAATATACAGAAGACATCTATCTGTAAACAATGCATAATAGTATTACATCAGTTATTCTCGGTACTTATTCTCGGTACTTTTTGTACTACAGGTATGAGCTCCAAGAAATCACAAGCAATAGAATCAAGCCAAGTAACATTCAATAGAGAGGTCTCCTCAATAAACAATAGGAGGAGCCTCAAACTACTAACTAACTCTCTAACAACCACAACTAAGATGTATACATATACACTAATACTCATGTACTTGGTTCTATAGCTAGTACATGAGATACAGTTAAGTTAGGTATACCTGGATAGCTTACCTGATAGATGACTGTAGATGTCAACATATCCCAAAAAAAAAACAGAGTTATCAGTTCATACAATAGCAATAAACTGACTCCCTTCATTTACAAAACCCTACCACCAATCAACAAAGTAAATACACAACTAAACATGAAATAAACACAAGTATATTGACAAGCGTAAGAACAGAAGCAAGGGGTCTGGACATGACAGAGAGATTCAATGGAACCAAAAACGAATCGACAAAAATGAAATTGATTCAACACCTGAAATCGCCTCATCTCTGATTCTACTTTGCCAATCATCTTCTTTCGATTCATATACGAGAATGTGGATGAGGAGTTGTTCCCACAAAACCTTATATGAGGAATTTTCGGACCAGATCCAAAATAGTTGAATCGAAAGAGGAACTCACGGGAACCCTAAAAATATGTTATTCTGTAACCTCCTTAATCTATAATTGAAGACGAAGAGAGGCAGAGAGTCTTGTATGTGTGTGTGAGAAGCACAAATGATTCGTCGGACGCATTCAATCCCAAAAAACGATGGAGGATTTTAGGTGGTTTCAAAGAAAGCTGAAAGGGCTTCTCTTCATGTCTCACGTCTCAGTAATTAAACACAACTCAAAATCTTTCAACATATGTAACTTACATATTGAATTTTGCATTTAAATCATTCTATTTAATATTCAATTCGGGGATATGGAAGAGACGATGTAACCATGGCATTGAAATTCAACAGCTCAGGTAATCTACAATTCCAATTATACCCCTAAAGTGTAATTAATTCATGATGGTGTTAGAAAGACAAATTCACCCCCAAAATGTAATTAATATATGCATTTGTATGTTGTATACTAAGCATTTCTTCTTGTACCTCTTAATTTTTAAGAAGTCCTTAAGGAAATGCTTTATAATATAGTATAGATTAGTGTAAAATTTGAAGTAGTGTTATTGTGATTTTGATATTACCATTACACCCTTCTTTGTTGCATATTAACATATAACACAGTAATTTGTGTTTTCTATCTCTAAATAAGCTGGGTTTGGTGTTGAATTTGTCCATTTTTGTAAATTTGTGTAAAATTTGATGAGCTTATAAATGTTTGAATAATGTTGTAAATTTGCTTAAATTTTTGTTTAATTTGCACTAAGTAGTTGATTATTCTAATGCTAAATTATTATATAATTGAGATGACGCGTAAAACTTATAATATAGATAGACCATACAGATGCGGATTTTAAGAGAACTAAAATAATAAACATAAGAAACTTTGTTGGCCGGATTGTCATGGCTACTTAACATGCAGATTTTTATATTTAAATGTCTATGTTTATGACTGAAAATTTCTTATTCATGTGTATGCTATCATTTAATTGAGATAAGTAAGACATAGATATACCACACCAATGTTACGAATAAGAAACTAATAAAAGCAATATACAATATATCACGAGAGAATTAATAACTACTAGAAAACGAGTTCATTGTTGTAAATTGTTGCTCTCGCTGCATCGCGCGGGCTTCCTACTAGTATATATATATATATATATATATATATATGGGAGGACTATCTTGAGAACGCTAAATATTGCGAGGATCGTGAGAACGAATCGAAAAACCAATCAAAACAAATTTTTATAATACAAAACTCACTGTTATTAAGATACAACATCAAAAAAAGAATTTACAATATCAAATAATTCATTCATCCTCTCAAAATCACGCTTATTAGATTTTTACACACGTGTAAATAACAAACTTACACATGTGTAAATTTTCTTTAGAGTTAATTATGTTTTTCGTCCCTGTGGTTTGTCAAAAATCCATATTTCAGTCCATTAGTTTAAAAATTACGAAAACAGTCCATGTAGTTTTACTTTCATAACTATTACGGTCCACTCACACTAACGCCATCCAATTATTCCGTTAGTTTACTTGAAATGACCATAATGCCCCTGTTATTAATATTAAAATTAAAATAAATAAAGAGTTAGTTTCATTTTTTGTCCCTATGATTTGTTAAAAATAACCATTACAGTCCATTAGTTCTAAAAATTACCAAAACAGTACATGTATCCTTCACTTTACTTTTCGCTCTCCTCATTTTTTCCGACCACCTAATTTTCCCCATCACAATCGGTATCAGTAGGAAAACTTGAAGCATACTGACATCGATTGTGATGGGGAAAATTAGGTGGCCGAAAGAAATGAGGAGAGTGAAAAGTAAAGTGAAGGATACCGGTACTGTTTTGGCAATTTATAGAACTAATGGACTGTAATGGTTATTTTTAACAAACCATAGGGACGGAAAAATGCAACTAACTCTTTATTTATTTTCATTTTAATATTAATAACAGGGGCATTATGGTCATTTCAAGTAAACTAACGGAATAACTGGATGGCGTTAGTGTGGTTGGACTGTAATAGTTACGAAAGTGAAACCACATGGACTGTTTTTGCAATTTTTAAACTAATGGACTGAAATAGTGATTTTTGACAAACCACAGGGACGGAAAACGTAATTAACTCTTTTCTTTATTTACGAATTCACGTAAATTTAAAAGTGTAAATTAAATTTCTAATATTGTATTTGAATAATAATGATAAGTGTAAAAAAATGAATTTGAATTGTTTGATCAAGTTCTCGTGGTTTTTTCATTCTTTCCCACGATTCTCACAATATTTAGCGTTCTCATTTAAACATCTCTCCCTCTCTCTATATATCAATATCTATCTATACTATATAATAAAATAAGCCATTTAAGGGACACATGACGTTTTATGAGGTGATCTTAATTTTCTTTTACCACCTAATTAATTATTTATTATGGAAAGTCGATTATGGAATATATTAAATTTAAAATTTCAACTATAAAATAATTTAAAGTCATCCTTAAGTTTTTTGGAGATGGAAGAAAAGGTGGATATGTAAAAATAAAATACGATATGGGATAACTTAGTTTTTATAGTTATTATCAATAATGATAAAACGAGGAAAGT
This sequence comes from Helianthus tuberosus, assembly GCA_030545235.1. Classification (NCBI taxonomy): domain Eukaryota; kingdom Viridiplantae; phylum Streptophyta; class Magnoliopsida; order Asterales; family Asteraceae; genus Helianthus; species Helianthus tuberosus. Next base: position 25,331,542 of record CM060351.1, on the reverse strand, counting down.
ATTGGAGTTTAAATATTTGATTATTGAAATTGACATTGTAAATTAATAATTCAATTGAAAATCATCATATAAATTGATTTTATAAGATAATAATGTTTCTGTTTAATTTGATTAATTAATATGTTCACCAATCACTATTATCTTTTTCATTTAGTATTTTTTAAAATCTCAGTTATTACAAAAATCGGCGATTAAGGTTTTAATAGATATCTTACACAACATAATAAAATATAAATATAAATATAAATCATTGGTGAATATAGTAAAAATCTCGATTATTACAAAAATTGGTGATTAAGGTTTTAATAGATATCTTACACAATATCATAAAATATAAATATAAATCATCGGTGAATATAGTTACTAAATATCGTATAATAATATATAATATATACTTTTGAATTTAAATTAATTTTATAAAACTATTAAGTGATATTTTAATTTATGGTTGTAATTTTATATCAATAATAATTAAAACATTTCTCATTGTTATAGAAAACATTTACATAGGTTCTTGAGTTTTTAACCTATGTAATAAACTAATGAGATGAGTTTGATCTGTTTTAGTTATTAACAATAACAAATATATAATTTCGAGTAATAGGTACTGGAATTCCTCACACGATGGAGCGGAAGTTCAGTTTTGGTTGAGAACAGTTAGGTTAGTTACAATATCGGCACTCAATATAGCAATCGAAAGAAGAAGAAAAAAACAAAAAGGGTGAAGTCGTTTAACTTCATAGTACAAACATTTTGTGGTCATTTAAAAAAAACAAAAGGAATGAAGTTGTTTAACTTCAGAGTACACAAAAAAACAAAACAAAATATCATAGTGAAAACCATTAATGAAATATGTGCTAAATCTAATGTTTAAGATTTTGAAATACTTACAGATTTTTCATGTTCATGTGCAGTTATCCATTTCAAATTATTTATAATTTAAGTTATGTAAGTTGTAAGTTTAACTTATGTATCTAATGATAATTAGTAATAATTATTTGTACGATATTGGCTTCTTAAATTGTGTAAATTTATTTCAAATTTATTTTGTTTTCTTTAAATTTGAAAGAAAGAAATTGATATTTTTCTTATTTTGGATGATGTTAAGCAATTTTATTTGGTGTTTATCATACTCTACTTACATGAGGTATTCTTTAATAAACTCGTGCGATGCACGGGTCTATAATCTAGTGTGTGTGTATATATATATATATATATATCTAAATTCTAATAAAAGACTCCAAATAATACAACGTGGCATTCTCTTATTTAATTTAATAATAATAATGTTATTAATATTAATATATTATTAGATTAATTATATCTGACTAATATTATTAAGATATAATATTTATCTTTATCTCTATTATTATGAATATTATTATTTATTGTTGTGTATTTATTTATTTAAGTTATTAATGATATTTTTATTTATATTATTATTAACAAAGCCGTATAAATTTTTTAGCATTGTTTACTTTTTATCATGTATAAATCCAATGCTAAATTAAATGAGATATTTAAACGTCATGTAGTAAACCTTACCAGATGAGCAAACTAAATTATAAAAGAAAAAAGCCCATGGCTTTATATTCTTATTATTATTAAATGAAAAATCTTTAACCATATATGTTACATTATGTTGTTTTCTCAAATTCATTTTTTTGATCTCTCTTCTACTTTTTTTGGACGAGTTCAGTGTAATTGGCTTGCAACACAATAGGACTATACATGTCGGCACCTTACCCAAGTTCGAATCTTTGAATAAAGGTGTTCTCCTGGATTATTGGCATATACTTGTTGAATTCGAACTTGAGACCCCTAGGAGGAAAATACTTTGTGGAAAAACCTTGACCAACTAGGCTATACCATGTTGACGAATCTCTCTACTACTAAATAATAATTATCTCGTTTCTTTCTCCTATGAAATATTATTATTGAATCGTAATTTCCAGTTTATTTCTTATTTGTTTAATATATATATATATATATATATATATTAACTATTTCCTTAATTTTCCGCTTATTAATAGCCTTTTATTTTTTCCGCTTATCTCTTACGTTTCCACCTTTGATCCAACCACATGTAATACACAAGTTTATAACCTTATAATCTCTAATACACAAATTTCAAACTTTATAATAAATAAAAAACAAAGTAACATGACATAATAAGTAAATTTTACATCAAATATCATTTTCTAAAAACATATCAAGATGACTGTATGTGTTACAAGATTACATTATATTTATTCAACTTGTATAATACATGCATTTATTTAACCCGTGTAGCACACAAGTGTTTTTTTGAGATTTATTTTTATATTTACTATATAAAATTACATATATTCAACTCGTGTAAACACGGGGTTCTAACCTAGTGTGTGTGTGTGTGTATATATATACATATAATAAAGTAAACCCGTGGTGAATATAGTAAAAATCTCGATTATTACAAAAATTGGTGATTAAGGTTTTAATAGATATCTTACACAATATCATAAAATATAAATAAAAATAATCGGTGAATATAGTTACTAAATATCGTATAATAATATATAATATATACTTTTGAATTTAAATTAATTTTATAAAACTATTAAGTGATATTTTAATTTATGGTTGTAATTTTATATCAATAATAATTAAAACAGTTCTCATTGTTATAGAAAACATTTACATAGGTTCTTGAGTTTTCAACCTATGTAATAAACTAATGAGATGAGTTTGATCTGTTTTAGTTATTAACAATAACAAATATATAATTTCGAGTAATAGGTACTGGAATCCCTCACACGATGGAGCGGAAGTTCAGTTTTGGTTGAGAACAGTTAGGTTAGTTACGATATCGGCACTCAATATAGCAATCGAAAGAAGAAAAAAAAAACAAAAAGGGTGAAGTCGTTTAACTTCATAGTACAAACATTTTGTGGTCATTTAAAAAAAAAAACAAAAGGAATGAAGTTGTTTAACTTCAGAGTATACAAAAAAACAAAACAAAATATCATAGTGAAAACCATTAATGAAATATGTGCTAAATCTAATGTTTAAGATTTTGAAGTACTTACATATTTTTCATGTTCATGTGCAGTTATCCATTTCAAATTATTTATAATTTAAGTTATGTAAGTTGTAAGTTTAACTTATGTATCTAATGATAATTAGTAATAATTATTTGTATGATATGGGCTTCTTAAATTGTGTAAATTTATTTCAAATTTATTTTGTTTTCTTTAAATTTGAAAGAAAGAAATTAATATTTTTCTTATTTTGGATGATGTTAAGCAATTTTATTTGGTGTTTATCATACTCTACTTACATGAGGTATTCTTTAATAAACTCGTGCGAGGTTTTTAACGGAAACCGCTCCCCAACCTGTGGAAGGGGAGACCGACACACAAAGACAGTGTGCGGTAGATGCATGGAAGCATTCGGATTTCATATGTCGTGGCTATGTGTTAAACGGCCTGTCAGATGCCTTGTATAATGTGTACTACAACGTCAAGACTTCCAAAGACCTTTGGGATGCCTTGGACAAGAAGTACAAAACGGAGGATGCTGGCACAAAGAAATTTGTGGTAGCCCGTTTTTTGGATTTCAAAATGATTGATTCTAAAACAGTTGTGAATCAAGTCCAAGAATTCCAAATTATACTACATGACATCTCTGCGGAAGGCATGATACTTAGCGAGACATTCCAAGTGGCAGCGATGATTGAAAAGTTACCTCCTAGTTGGGTTGATTTTAAGAATTATCTTAAACACAAACGAAAGGAGATGACTATAGATGACCTTATTGTTCGTCTTTGGATTGAAGAGGACAATAGAATTGCCCAAAAAGGCAGCCTTGCGCAGACTAGTGCTAGCGCAAATTTGGTTGAGCATGGCCAATCCTCTAAGGGCGCGAAGGGCAAGGGGAAAAAGGACAAAGGGAAAGCAAAGGTTAGCAACCTTGGACCAAAGAAAGGGTTTGTGAAAAAGAAACCTCAGACGTTCCAAGGGACTTGTTACAACTGTGACGAGCCGGGGCATCGGGCTAACCAATGCAAGAAACCAAAGCGTGAGCGTGCGCACATGGTGGATGAAGACGGAATGCCTTTGGTGACAATGATTTCCGACAAAAGCGCAATGATGAATGAGGTCAATACTGTGACCAACACTCCAAAAGGATGGTGGGTTGATACGGGCGCGACCTGTCATGTTTGCGCAGACAAAAGCCTCTTTACCACCTTCAAGGCGCTTTCAGGAGAAGAGAAGCTGTATATGGGAAATGCAGCCACCGCTGACATCATGGGTGAAGGAACGGTGATCTTGAAGTGGACTTCGGGGAAGGAGCTCACTCTAAGCAACGTGTTGTATGTCCCGGACTTGCGCAAGAATCTAGTCTCGGGTTGGTTGCTTAATAAGTTTGGATTTCGTTTAGTTTTTGAGAGCGATCAATTTGTACTAACTAAACGAGGAATGTATGTAGGCAAGGGCTACGCCCAAAATGGTATGTTCAAATTGAATGTAATGGCTGTGAAAAAGAACATGAATAAAATTGCTACTACTTCTACTTATATGCTTGAGTTTTCTGATTCGAATAAATGGCATGGTAGATTAGGTCACGTAAATTTTAATTCAATACGCCGTTTAATCAATTTAAATTGTATACCAACATTCCATATTGATTCACACTATAAATGTGAAACATGCGTTGAATCCAAACTTACAAGAACATCATCAAAATCGGTTGAACGAATAACTGAACCCCATGATTTAATTCACACTGATATTTGTGACTTAAAAGCGGTACCCACAAGAGGTGGAAATAAGTACTTCATCACTTTTATTGACGATAGTACTAAATATTGCTATGTATATTTACTAAAAAGTAAAGATGAAGCAATAAGTAAATTTATCTTGTATAAAAATGAAGTTGAGAATCAACTTCAAAAGAAGATAAAAGCTTTGCGAAGCGACCGAGGAGGCGAATATGTTGCACCTTTTGCCGATTTATGCGCAAAAAGTGGCATTGTACATGAGTGTACACCTCCTTATTCTCCACAATCAAATGGCGTGGCGGAACGAAAGAACCGTACATTGAAAGAAATGATGAACGCCATGTTGATAAGTTCTGGGGTGAGCCAGGAAATGTGGGGGGAAGCCATTCTCTCGGCTAATTATCTTTTGAACAAGATACCACTCAAAAAGAGAGACGAGACTCCATATGAGTTATGGAAAAGGAAGAAACCTTCATACAAATACTTGAAAGTGTGGGGGTGCTTAGCAAAGGTGATTGTACCACCTCCTAAGGCTCTTAGGATAGGACCCAAAACTGTTGATTGCATATTTATTGGGTATGCGCATCAAAGTAGTGCACATCGCTTTCTTGTACACGAGTCCAAGAATCCTGATGTACACGTAAACACTATCATGGAGGTGAATCCTAACGTTGTGTCTTACTTTGAAAATGTGTTTCCTTTGAGAAGACAAACACATGCAACGTCATCAACACCTAATTTTGAAGTAGGTGAAAGCTCATCTACACCCGTTGATGAGGTAGTTCATGATAAGACACATGAACGACCCGAGGTTGAAGAAAGTGATCGTAGGCGAAGTAAAAGGCCAAGGGTTGAAAAATCCTTCGGTCCAGACTTCGTGAGCTATATGGTTGAGGGCGAGCCCAATACATATCGCGAAGCGGTTTCCTCTTCTGAAGGACCTCAATGGAAAGAAGCAATAAGAAATGAAATAGATTCTATATTGCAAAATCATACTTGGGAGTTAGTAGATCTTCCACCTGGTTGCAAACCACTTGGATATCGTTGGATATTCAAAAGGAAGATGAAAACTGATGGAAGTATTGATAAATACAAGGCTAGGTTGGTGATTAAAGGATTTAGACAAAAGGAAGGTCTAGATTACTTTGATACCTACTCGCCTGTGACGCGCATAACCTTGATTAGATTGGTTCTTGCTATAGCGGCTTTAAGAAATTTGGAAGTTCACCAAATGGATGTTAAAACCGCATTTCTAAATGGCGATTTAGAAGAAGAGATTTACATGGAGCAACCTGAAGGTTTCTCCGCCCCAGGTCAAGAGGGTAAAGTATGTAAACTCGTCAAGTCTTTGTATGGCTTGAAGCAAGCACCAAAACAATGGCACCAAAAGTTTGATCATGTCATGATTGACAATGGTTTCAAAATAAATGAGTGCGACAAATGTGTTTATTTCAAAGACACAAATGAAGGTTATGTGATATTATACCTTTATGTAGACGATATGCTTATCATTGGGAGTAATGATAAAATTATCAAAGCTACTAAAAGCATGTTGAAAGCGAGATTTGACATGAAAGACATGGGTTTAGCTGATGTGATTCTTGGAGTAAAGATCATAAGAACCCATGATGGTCTTGTGTTAAGTCAATCTCACTATGTGGATAAAATTCTTGAAAAATTCCACTCGGGAGATACGAGTGTAGCTCGAACTCCAGTTGATACCTCCCAACATATTAAGAAAAATAAGGGAGATGGAGTTGCTCAGTTAGAGTATTCAAGAATTATTGGCAGTCTAATGTATCTAATGACATGTACTAGACCCGACTTGGCTTACGCGGTGAGTAGGCTAAGTAGATACACCAGCAATTCGTGCACGGATCATTGGAAGGCTATCATGAGGGTGCTTAGATACATAAGATACACAAGAGATTATGGACTGCATTATACCCGACAACCAGCAGTGATCGAAGGATACACTGATGCAAACTGGATATCGGATAATAAAGATTCCAAATCAACAAGTGGTTACGTGTTTACACTTGGAGGAGCTGCTATTGCTTGGAAGTCTTCTAAGCAAACGGTCATAGCAAGATCCACAATGGAATCCGAATTTATCACCTTGGATAAGTCAGGCGAGGAGGCGGAATGGCTACGTCAATTCATGGAAGATATTCCAAGATGGCCAAAGCCTTTGCCATATGTGTACATTGTGATAGCCAGTCAGCGATTGGTAGAGCTCAAAGCTTGATGTACAATGGCAGATCAAGGCATATGCGACGTAGACATAACACGATACGACAACTACTCTCAACGGGTGTTATCACAATTGATTATGTGAGATCAACGGATAACATTGCGGACCCGTTTACAAAAGGCTTAAGCAGAGAGTTAGTAGAAACGTCGTCAAGAGGAATGGGACTAAAGCCCGTGATAAATGGGAATATGAGGGAAACCTAACCTAGTTGACTGGAGATCCCAAGATCTAGGTTCAATAGGCAAACTTAATCATATTACCAAAATGGAGTCACTGTGGGGGAGTACCCCAAACAAAACTAAAAGGGAGTTAAATATACTTCCTAGTCCATTCCAATCAGTGACATTGATGTGAGGCTAAGCATATTAAGGTTAACGATTTCAGGAAATCAAATAACCATGATGCTTTTAATGATTCAGGGGAATCACCTATGTTAGAGAGAAGTGGGGTCGCTTCAAATGGATTTGTGGGGTGCGCAAATCCTAGAGCTCTCGCAGAACCAGGCTAGTGTTCCAGGACCATAATAGGACACGACAATGAGGAGTTGGCCAAACCAGGGAGAGTATTGTGTGAAGTGTATTGTCGTTTACACAAATGGGGGTATGTTCAAGGACATCGCGTCTACACACCGCTAGTAAGCTAAGTGCGCTTCACAAAAGAAGGTTCAAAGGTGACAACCTACCTATCTTGCAATACTCAACTGTCGAAGTTTATCATTGGAAAAGTGTAAGGAAAAGATCCATTTCCATACATGTGGGGGATTGTTGGAAATTTGATGAAAATAGCATTTTTCATGTGGGGGATTGTTGGAAAAAATAGGTGAAAATAGCATTTTTCACAAATATAGGAAAATGATTTTTTCCTATTTTGGACTAGAAATAAATATAATAAAATGAGCGGGTTTTATATATTTATTTGTGGGTTTGTGTTCTATGTTGGAAGAGCTTCGCAACGAACTAAACCACGTCCAAAACGGAGCTAAGATGAATGAGATATCGATGCTCAAAGTTGGGTGTTTGGAACATTCAATGCTGAAACTAAAGGGAAAGTAGCACCTTGTCCCACATCGGAGGAGAGATGGAACTTAAATGGGTATTTAAGGTGGAACTCTCCATCATTATTGTTTCATGGAAGCATACACTAGTGTCCTCGCGAAGGGTGCGAAGCACCCTAACTCGCACTCGCACACGCACACGCTCGCGCGCGTGGCGTGGGCGATGAGGCGCAATGTGGCGCTTTGATGGCGCACTTTGCACTTCGCACGCTCGCATTGCCGAGAGCCGCCTTTGTATTTTTGACCGCGTGCGCGTGGTGGAGCACAAGGGTTGCAAGGACCAAGAGGTAGGTGATGCGGCGCATGATGTGGCAGTCATGCGGTTGCGCATGGTGCATGGGGGTCTGATGTGACGTGCGCGGCGCACCGAAGTGAGCCAAAACGGCGCGACTGTGTGGCGTGCTCGTAGAGGCTCACAGGTGACGTGGCGCACGCGCGCATGGCAGTGAGCCAAGAAGACGCACCGCGCATGGGCGTGCAGACCTGGGCGCGCGCGCACGCGCGCGCAGAAGCTTCCAGCATTGAATGACAGTACAGTTTCAGTCCAGCTTCGTAACTGACGAGTTAACAGGCTTTGACTGAGAATTAAATGACATATTAAATTGCATTGAAGACGTTTAATGCAATTTAAACCTCTCTTTAATTCGTTTTTGACTGTTTCAACCTAGGAGCTGTATAAATACAGCTCCATACCCACAGCAGAGATACACCAGCAACAACAGCTTTATGCATACAATTTCCTACACTCTTCTAATCTTCTTCTTCCTGCAAGTTTCAAGGTAACCTTCGGGTTGTAGGCGAACTCCGGCAGTACTACTGCTCCGGCTATTGTACCCTGGGAAACAAAACGAGTACTCTTGGGAGACTCGGAATTTGTTTTAAGGGAAGCGTGTTGAACACGTGACTCAGCCAATTTCTTCTTCTACATTTCTTGTACTTTGGTTATTTTTCAGTTGTATTTGTACTAGTTGTTTAGGCTTTCTTTTCTTGTATTGTAATCATTTAATAAAATTTGTTTTATTTTATTTAATTACGTGAACGGTTCCTACAGGTCAATCACTCAATCCTTTCAACCAGATCAAGGATTGAATTTCGAATTCATACTTGATTTTCGGGATTAAGTTGGTTTATTGTTTCCATAGTCAGCTAGTGTACGATTTCAAAACTCAACATCATTAGAAAATATCAATTAAAGTGTGCGATTTTATTTTACTGTTCAACAAAAGGTTGGAGTGTGCTGGCTGGATTTATTGAAAGTCAACATATAGTGCGGCTGAGAAAGCAAGTGTGCGACCATATATTTTAACTGTGCGACTACAAAATTGGTGATCATCACTTGCTCGTGAATCAATATATTCAAGTGTGCGATCATATAAGCTACTGTGCGACATCAAACCATCTTCAAAGTGTGCGACATCAGTTCTCCATCAATATCATCATCATTCGATCAACATCACAGTCATTATCATCTCCATTAGAACCTGCAACAACATCACCTTTGTCACACCCCGACCACGTAAAACAACAAATCGTGGCGGAAACGTCGGGGAGTGTTGTAACAGAATCATTGCTTCACAACCATGGATTAAATAGTTTTGTTTTATTGAATTATTGAACTCATTGTTTTATTACAATCAGATAAATATAAACGATTGTTTCTCAAGTTTTAAAGTCGCTAAAGCACGAGTCCGTCCTATGTGTCGCATCCATCAACAATCATCACGTAGTAGCACCTGAAACATATGTGAAAATAGGTACGTCAGCATAAAAATGCCTGTGAGTAACATAGGATTTGTGTATTAGATTCATGGCTTTGGATAACACAAGAAAAGGTTTTATGTTTTAAAAAATAGCCATGAATCCCTGTAAAAGTTTTGTTTCTAAAATGCGTCGTTTTGGTAAAATGTTTATAGTATATACAAAATATACTTTGATTCTGAGATAAGCGGACGAGTAGTATATCTAAATATACTTTAGTTTTGAAATAGTTAAATAGATAGTATATTAGAATATACTTTAGTTTCGAAAATAATAGGTTCGTTAGTATATCACAAGTACACTTTGGTTTAAGAATGCAAACATCAATAGTATATCAAATCATACTTTGGTTCTTGTATATAACATATCAATTATGTTTTGGATTGAAAATAGCATATCAACTATGCTTTGGTAGTATATCAACACATACTTTGGTTTATGAAATAACAATGTCGGTAGTATATCACTATACTTTAGTAAACAATATCACGTTGGTAGTATGTCGGAACATACCTAAAATCGTGGTTTGGAAATATATCAAACTATATTTTAGTAAACAATAGTATATCAAATTATGCTTTAGTAAACAGTATCACGTTGGTAGTATATCAAAATATACCATAAATCGCGATTTAGAAATACATTCAAACCTTAGTGCATCAAACTACACTTTAGAGACTATAGAAATACCACAAAGGCAAATTCTATTTGGTTAAAATTTGGTTTCTGACATTCCATACAACAGGAATGGGGTGTCTAGTGTCACACCCCGACCACGTAAAACAACAAATCGTGGCGGAAACGTCGGGGAGTGTTGTAACATAATTATTGTTTCGAAACCATGGATACAAAAGAGTTTCGTTTTATTTAATCATTAAGTAATTTACATTGTTTTAGCATGAAACAAACAAGTTATTTATCAACTGTCATTGTTATTATGTCGCTAAGGCCTTGCCCAGATCCTATGTGACTCAAGCATCCTAGCAATCAATATCAAGCAACATCACCTGAAACATATGTAAAAACAAAGTCAGCAAAGAAATGCTGGCGAGCACATAGTTTTTGTGTGAGTGTCAGATTCATGGCTCGTTTACATGTTGAAATATCTCGTACAACTTCGTTAATTGATATTAGAAACCTTGTTTTGTAAAATGTTTGTATTGTAAAATGAATAACCAAGTCAAAACAGATTGGTTATAATTTATAAACCTTGATGCCATGAATCTTAACCTAAAACATTTGTTTTCGTAAACCAAATCGTAAATCGTTCTCGTAATAAAACTCGTATGGTTTATATCGTTTAGTAAACCTCGTTGTGTGACATCGTTTAAAATCGTTTAATTCGTTCATGTAATAAACCATCGTTCATTTGTTTAAATCGTTCAAATCGTTCCAAATCGTTCATATCGTTCAATCGTTCAAATCGTTCTCGTTTTAGTTGTGAAAACTACTTTTGGTCGTCTCACTAATAACATTCAAACCTTCGTAACTCGTCCATCGTTCAACTCGTTCAAATCGTATTAACAAACCACCAAAGGGTAAGTTAACAATCATCAGGTTCAGTCGTTACCCACATAACCCACACATAACCATGGGTGCAGTCTGATAACGGGATTTGTCGGATCCTATGGTACCATAACCTAATACTGGTCGGTTCGGCGAAAATTAATGAATGTCATTCGTTATGTAACTACAACCAACAAGTTCGTTCACATTGTCGAAATCATTATTAGTTTAGTATAAACCATCGTAATCGTTTTTGTAACCATCGTTAAAATATCGTAATCATTTTGATACATATGAATCACCCCAAAACAATCAAAAACAGTAAAAGAGGGGATCTATGTACTCACCTTTGGGTGCGTTTTTATATGTTAACACAATCCCTCAAATTGTTTATTCTTCCTAAATTAAATAAGAATGATTTAATAATCAAAAACCCACAAAAATACATAAGTTTCTCCGATACTTAGAATTTTCACATAACTTTGAGATTTCTCGAAAAGTTATTATTTTTGATTATTTTGGTGTATTTGTATATATGCGAGTTCACATATATATTTTAAAAACTTTGCGTCTTGAACGATTTTATTGGTGACCCTCATCATGTTATAAGCAATATATCTACGATTTGCGCGTCGTAATATATATACTCAAACGTGACATAAATTTAATATCGTAACACACATAATATTGTTAACATTAAACACATCATCATACACATATTGTAAAACACATAGCACATTGTAACACATAAAATTTACCCATGAACAACCCATTCTAGTGTATGTCGAAAAACACGTATTTCAGCGATTCGGTAACATTTTTGGGCGCCGGAAGTCACGTATGACTAACCAAACACCAAGTAAACTTAATATAAGTTAAAATACTTATTTTTATATCAAAAATATCAGTTTGGTTACTGATCTAAAACAGTTTTATAAAAATCCTCCGAAAAGTCGATTTTTAACCTTTTTACCGCATAGTTTTGCATCAAACGTTACCCGAAACATCCCAAATCGAAACGACTTGAAATTTTAACATAACCCATGTTATTTACTGAATAAAATAGTGGTTATACTCATGATAGTGCAGGTCTCACATAAAGCACATAAATCATGCAAATTTCACATATTTTATCACTTTTTAAGCTATATGTACAACATGCAAAGCTATCAAACCCATGACAAAGTTTCATGACATTATAATATACCAAATAATGTTATTTTTAGTGTTTATAACCTGTTCTAAAACATTTTTGTCACACAATCACTTTTTATCATTTCTTGAGCTTTAAATCAACATGTATTCTCATGTACAAGTGCCTAAAGCACACTATCATAGCATCATCATTTTATATTAATCTAAATGCATCAAATATGCAACTTATTCATGTTTATTTGCTGATGTATTTGAACATTTATCATATCACACACAAATCATCCAACACTTGCATTTTAACTATTATTCAAGAACAAGCAACAACTTAAACATGTACTTATCAAAAATCAAGCTCAAATCTCATACAAACATACATATATATGTACGGTCATATACATACATAAACATCACCATTTTTTTATTTTGTATCAAGACCCATTTCATTTTAGATTTCAAATTTGTGAAAATTCCAAGATTCAAGAGAAACTTCAAATCATCAAGAACAACCAAGAATCAAGAGTATGATTTAAACATAAATTGTAGGATCGTGTATGTGACCCGAAAGAGTCGTTCAGAGGAGTTTTACTTCGTTTCAGAGGCGGAAACTAAGAAACAAAGGTAGAAACAGCTAAATCTTCACTCTAACTACCGATTATATTGATTTGAACACAAATACAATCAGTCTTCACACCGGCAGCACTTCGGTATGGAATACAAGGAACTGTTTTATGATTTCGCTCAAAGTGACCTATTTATAGGCACTTGATTCCGCTCGAAAATACACAATGGCATTTGGAGCGAAATCAGATCTTTGTGATTCCGCTCGAAAGTGTCAAGATGACATTTCGGGCGGAATTAGCAATAGAAGCGAAATCAGCTTCTTAATACACTAAACCTTCCTATTTTCTCAATCTACGTGCCCTGATCTATACAATCTAGTCTAAGACTCGATACAAGACGAAATCGACAGATGTATGCACCAACAGACTCCCCCTCAGATGTTGACGAGTCTTACGTGTTGAGTCTTCACATCTTCAGTCTTGATCAGTCTCTGGGCTTCACTCTTTCATTCAGCATCAGCAGACTCCCCCTTGCAATGTGCTGGCATTCCTTAGGTTCATCAGTGTCATCTGCTTCAGGATCGTAATCTGGCTTTCACAATCCTTGCCTGGCTTTCTTTAATCAGAGTCGTAACCTGGCTCTCTAACACATAAGCTTCTCAGGATCGATCAACCTGGCTCTTTAACACTTGGCTTTTACGTTGTTCCAAGATCGCAACCTGGCTCTCAGCTAGCTCAGGATCGTCACCTCGCTCAAACTTAAACCTGCACAATCTCTACCTTAAAGTAAATTTGCTAAATTTAACAATTCAATGTATGCACTCACACTGACTCTCCCTAAAAAATAACTCATTATTCTTGATGAACCATTTTAAAATTTGATCAAAACACATTTGATTTCAAACACAAACATCTTTTTACAAATATGTCATCATGTTTAGCACTTGAAATTTTGAAAATCAGCTCTCCAACACCAGTTGTCGAAAATCTTTTTGACTTTTTCAAAAATTTATGCTAAAACACACTGAAAATCTTTTTGGATTTTTAAAGTAAATAAATGCAGTAAAGAAATATTTACATACAATATTTTTGTGAGTTCGTGCAAGAGGATCATATCAGTTTTTGACAAGTCACAAGTACCGTTGAGCTTAGTTACACATTAAGAATTAAACAATTCACTTAGATTGCCGATATACTGATCCCCTTAAATTCTCACACAAATTTCAACTGATTCAAGATATGAGTTAGATGTTTTAAGGACTTAAACTCATTCATGTGTCCCACCTCTTGAATATACTCCCGTATCCAGATCCCAATATTCAGTCTTACAGGTGAGTATACCACAGATGATATCTGTAAGGGTTAAATTGCGAGGGCCGTGAGAGCTCAGGTCGATACTCCCGTATACGCAGAGAGATGACGGCTTCAACTTTTGGTGTGCCCCCAGATATCACTGAGCATAAAGACCTAGTATCTCAGAAAGAGGGACCTTTCAAACGAGATTTCAGGGGTTACCTATATATTCAAGTAATGTTCCCCACGAAATAAGCAAGTTTGAATTTAAGTTTATATCCCGAAAAAGCTTACTAAGTGTGTAAAAACCTATCGGCATATCATCAGTGAGACCGTTTAACGCTATTTAATCATTACATTTCTTTAGCATACTGTAACTGTCTACTGATGTACTATCATTTCCTCTTCTTTGACACCAAAACTCATTTTTGATTTTATCATGTTTTTCTCTTTTTCAAATTTTCAAATGTTTTTGGATTTTCTGAAATTTTTACTCCCCCTAAAATGCAAACACATTTCAGGAAATTTGAAAACAAACTGTACAATAAACTTGACAACCGATATCAAATTACATCAATTCACCATCCACTTGACATAAACAATCAGAACTCCCCCTTTCACAAAACTATTTTCTCATAATGATTTCAAAACACTTAAGTTTGTTTTAACCAGAATGATTTTTCCGGAAAATAAGTTTTGTTGGTTTTACCACTTGTAGGTTCGGGGTGTGGTTCATCACATTGTCTTTCAAAATACCAATTGTAAGTTTGGTCCAATCAAGTTCAACCTAATGACCTGATTAACCATTTGTAAGTGTAAATCTTCTTCAACCAACTTGTAGGAATATCACATCTACACAAAATCATTTTACCAATAAAGATGCCGATTCCTGCTTCACACTTACCAACCTGGAAGCTCCGGCAAGTCACACTTAACCTGTAAAAATTTAACCTTTATAAAAATTTCAATCACACAATCAATTACTAAGAAAGATGCCGATTCCTGATCAACGATTACAAACTTGGGATCTCCGACAAAGTCAGATTGTTTAAGAGAAAAGAATTTCCACCCAAGTCTGACCAACCTTGGGTGTTTTTAGCTCTTTTAGCTCTTGTTCAATAGGGTTAAAAGTTGCTTTCTTTGTTGCATAAAAATCTTTAACCCCTTTTACTTTCCCATCAAGCATTTTCCCAAAAATTTTCTTAACATTCCCATTGAATATTTTCTCGACATCAAACTCTGTTTTCTCAGAATAAAACTGATTTGAGATTTCAACTTTACCAACTTTCTGTTTGATTTTTTCAAACTTCAGTGATGGAAACTCATCGTCATTCACTGAAAATACTTCTTTCACCTCTCCTTGTGGCTCTTCTGGCTTTGTGGAACCAGAATCATCGCCGACTTTCTCTTCAAACTTCTTAACAACCCACACTTGGTTGTTCTTGGCTTTCCTTTTGTAAAAAAATCTTTTTAGAACATTCACCAACCTCATAAGTTGAATTTTCAAACATTTTGAATTTTTCGGTTGGTGGTTCAACATCAACAACTATTTCTTTCAGTTTTTCAGAAACTCCCTGTTTAGTTTTAGCATTTTTCGGACAGTTCCATGCAATGTGACCAGCTTCATTGTATTTGAAACAGGTTCGAGTCTCTTTTGGATGAAACACTCCAGTTCCATTCCTTTTCTTTTCAGCAAGAAACTCCTGGTTTGATTGTTTCCAGAACGGTTTCTTCTGTTCCTCCTCAGCACTTCCACCTGAAACAAATTTTGTTTTTGTTTTAGAATTTTTCTCATTTTTATAATTTTCTGGTGGAATAAATCCTAAACCTTTCTTTTTGTAGCTACCATTATGGTTTGGTTTCTTTTGAAAACCAGAACCAGAATTGTAACCCTTTTTCTTGTTTAATCGTTGTTGTACTCTTGAAGTGTATTTTTTAGGTTTTCCAGTAAGATTTAAATCTTTTATTTCAGAAATCTTAATTTCTGTCATTTTGAAAACCTTTTTGATCATTTCAAATCTAACACTTCTTATTGGAAACTCTTTATCAGAGTATAATTTGTCAGAATCATTCAAAGTATATGCTACTTCGAATGTTTCATCATTCAAATTCGATTTTGATAACAAAAACTCTTTACTGTAAGCCCGTTTAACTGACGACTGTGGACTGTTGACCGACGAACTTGAACCTCCAGACTCAGACTTTGACTCAGACTCCTCATCTGTATCCAACACCTGATCGACCACCTTTTTAATTAACTCAGACTCATGATCAGTGTCAGACGATTTGAAAGTAACGTCAATGTTTTCTGGTAAATCATCAGTTGTATCGGTTTTTAACTTTATATTGACTGCTTTTTCGACTTGCTCCTCATTTGGTTTTCTGGGAGAATAACATTCCCAGATTGGAGGCGGACACTTGTTATAGCTAGCAATCGGTTTCTTACCAGTATCCTTCTTCTTTGGCTTCTCATCTTGAAAAGCTTTCATATCTGCAACAGTTGGATAAATTCTATCAATAAGATAATCAGAACTAGAGTAACTTTGTAATAAACGTCTGATTCTTTCATTTTCAATCTTTTCAGTTTCCAACTCTTGCTTCCACTTTGCACTTTCTTCGATGTTAAAATTTATAGCTTTCTGCTTCGTCATCAATGTAGCATTTATCATCGTCAAAGCATTTTCTCTTTCAGAGTTTGTCTTTTGAAGACCAGTTACTGTTCTGTTCAAAACATCATAAGATTCTTTCACGTAATTTAGATTGAACAATAATTGCTCTTTCATCTTCTCAAGCTCAGTCAGCTTTTCATCTTTTGCTGCACATTCCTTGCAAGGTTCCAAACACTTTGTGCAAGGCTTGATGACTTCCATAATCTTTTCAACTTCTATTATCTTCTCAGCTTCAGTCACCCTTTCTGCTTCACTTACCTGCTCAGTCTCAACACTCTCCTCAGCAACACTATTAACTTCATCATTTTGAACAACACTTTCAGTCTTCAATTCTTGTTGTTCTTTTGCAGCTCGTTTCTCTTTCAGTTTCTCCAAGCGATCTGCAAAATAAAAGTGAAAACTTTCAGGAGACAGATGAGTTTTAGCAACATTAATATGTCGTTCTTCTTCATCATCACTGCTGCTGTCATCAGTTGGTGATTTGTCAAACTCAATTGATTTGTCAGAATTATCATCCGAAGAACCAGAATCAACTGGTGTTTGATCAAAAACAACTTCCTTTTATGAACTTTCATCACTTTGTGAACTTTCATCTGATCTCTGTGAGCTTTCTTCAGATGCAATAGACTCTTCCTCCACATTCTTCATAGTTTCACCAATAGACTTCATCCATGTGGTAAACATATCTGGTTCTTTCAAAATTTTAGCAATGAATGCTTTGAAATCTCCTTTATCATTCACAAACATATCCCAACTAAAACCTTCAGGCAATCTTTCATCATCTTGAAAATTCCAGTTAAAGTTCTCTTGATTCCCCAGACATGCTCTTTTTGAATCCTCGATCACTTTTCTACCATGAGCCACATGTGGTTCTTGTAGTTGTTGTTGACCAACTTGCTGATATATGGCTTTCCGATAGTAGTCATCTTTTCCAAACGGATTCTTTACATCATTAGCTTCTCTGTTCTTGCATTCCCTCTTGAAATGACCTTTCTCCCTGCATCGAAAACAAGTAACTTTAGATTTATCAAAGCCTAAAGTAGAAACATGTGCATCAAGAAAGTCATTTCTTCCAGTAATCAGCTTGAATTTTTCAGCTCGTCTAAGAACACTAGCTAGACACCATTTGATGTCCATTAGCTCCATCTCTTCGGCGTCTATCTGATCGTAATCCTCCTTTGTGAGCATAGGATTCCCGATCCTCCCAGCCACTAAACCTTCATAAGATAGCAACACAGAACCAAGTAATGCCATATGATCTTTCGCAATCTCTTCAGAAAAACTTTGACCATCTGGAAGATTCAAGGCAATGTTGCATTGTATCACATAACCACTTCCACTTTTCGTACTTTGAGAACTGAAACTTGAAGTTGGACTCTTTGGATTAACACTTGGGTATGAAGAGAAACCACTGCTGCTTTTAGGACTTTGATCAACCTTTTCTGAAGAATCTCCAGCACTAAACGCAGTCTGTATTTTCGGGCTTCTTTCAACTTCTGGAACACTGCCTTTGTAATATCTTTACGTCTTGTTGACCACTTGGACTGTTCACCCTCGCGATCTTCTGTTGTTCCAAATCTTGACCCTCAATCTTCTCGATAAACTGAGAAATCGTTAACCCATCATAAACCCCGGTATTTTTCAAAATCATCAAATAAGTTCCCCACTCTTTCTGCGATAAAGCATCTGCTAATTTGTCTACCCACTCTTCACGATCTTTTGTTATACTCAGCATTGACATGGATCGCACCAAGTGGCAGTATCGTTCAATCAGCTTTTTCGTATCTTCACCCGGTAAACTACTGAACAAATCAAACTCTTTCTTGAGTAACGCTTTCTTGCTCTTAATAATGTTTTCACTACCCTCAAACTTGACTCGAAGAGCATCCCATATTGACTTTGAAGTCTTGTCATGTTGTAACAACACAAAGATGTCTTCTTTGATGGCTTGTTGAAGCAAACTTATCATCATCTTTTCAGCACGATACATTTCTCGTTCTTGATCACTAAACTCAGAAATTGTTTTCACAACTTGCAAATCAGTACGTGGTAAAACATATTTCTTCAGAATACACTCCCATGACCTAAGATGGTTTTCCTGGACCCAGTTTTCGAATTTGTCTTTCCACCCATAGTACTCTTCGATAATCATCAGTTTCGGGGGTTTTTGTAACATTCCGGTCTCGTTTTCCAAGTTCATATTCTGAGCAATGGAAACCGGAGTAGTCGGAGATGAAGCGAACGCGTTGTAGAACTCTTCACTCATGATTACGTATCACGTTTTTCAAAATAGTTACTTTCGAGCGGAATTAACCCAGATACAGTTTCGAGCGGAATAGCAAATAACACACTCTAGAGCGAAATCACTATCTTAAATTTGGAGCGAAATCACCATAAGCAGTTTGGAGCAAAATCAGAAGTTTCTAGGAGCGGAATCAACAAATGAACCTTGGAGTGGAATCTAAACTTTACCCTGGAGCGAAATCACCACAGATTTTGGAGCAGAATCATAGAGAAGGTATCCTGGAGCGGAATCAACAATGATTCTGGAGCGAAATCAGACAAGTAACATTCATTTCGAGCAAAATCAAAAATTGTCTGTTCGAGCGGAATCAGTTCGTGGGTCAATTTTGTCCATTTATAATCCGATTTTAGCTGTGAAACTTTCAAGGGTTTATTAATGTTCAATTTTATACAATCTGTGAAAATTTGAACCGATTTTGACCGTGAAATCTTCCTGAAATGATGAAAGAAGGTGTAGAAATGAGAAATTTCAATGAAATTCGGCTGTAAACTGCAGAACTCCTCCAACTGGCTCTGATACCAATTGTAGGATCGTGTATGTGACCCGAAAGAGTCGTTCAGAGGAGTTTTACTTCGTTTCAGAGGCGGAAACTAAGAAACAAAGGTAGAAACAGCTAAATCTTCACTCTAACTACTGATTATATTGATTTGAACACAAATACAATAAGTCTTCACACCGGCAGCACTTCGGTATGGAATACAAGGAACTGTTTTATAATTTCGCTCAAAGTGACCTATTTATAGGCACTTGATTCCACTCGAAAATACACAATGGCATTTGGAGCGAAATCAGATCTTTGTGATTCCGCTCGAAAGTGTCAACATGACATTTCGGGCGGAATTAGCAATAGAAGCGAAATCAGCTTCTTAATACACTAAACCTTCCTATTTTCTCAATCTACGTGTCCTGATCTATACAATCTAGTCTAAGACTCGATACAAGACGAAATCGACAGATGTATGCACCAACATAAATGTTATACCTTCAAGATTCAAGTAGGTTGTGGGATGAGATTTTGATGATAGGAAGCTTGAAATCACTTGAAAGCACCTTGGAAACCCCTTTGGATCTTCACACCAACTTGCATTTAGCTTGAAATGGAGCTTGATTATGAAGAACAAAGTTGCAAAAGATGAAAGTGGGAGTGATGGGGTGTTTACGGTTTGGGGAAGGAGAGAGAGAGTGGAAGATTGAGTGTAGATTGCTTTGTGATCTTATGAAAGATTATAGAAGATATAGAAGATATGGAATTGGCATGCAACTACACTTGTCCACACAAGGATCAAATATGATATTTAGAGATCTTGCATATATTTTGGTGGGGCCACATAATGGTGACCGTGAATTGAGAAAGGGGAGGGGGGGGTTAAAGTGTAAGTTTGTTTGGTAAATTAGATAAAAACAGGTATTTAACTGGATACCGGGTATTTTATTTAGCGTTTAAATCCCGGTTTATGGCGTTCTAAATTATTTTTATTATTCTATAAAAATAAACTCGCCAAAATATTACTGAAATAAAATTCAGTTGCCGAGACTGGCTGTGTTGTCTGCGTTTTGCAGTAGAAGCATTGTGTTGCGCAGTAACACGCGGTACGCGCTTAAACTTGAAAAATAGTGTTTTTAAGAGTTTTAATTTATTTTTCAACACGAACCTGATTAAAAATAAAATTTTAATCATAACAGAATATTTTTGGGATTTAAATATTATCCGGGCGGTCACCAACGTTCGTTTCGCAGTTTTGTCGTAATTAGTTCTTTAGTTCAAATAAACATGTTTTTGCCATACCGAATCCTTCGAAACTTATTTCTAAGTTATGTAAAGGGTATTTTAGGTATGTTTGGCTTATTTCATAGTTCCGGAGTGTACGTCGTGTTAAACTGATTGCGTTTTCGCACCAGTTTGCGTATAACCTTCCAGAAAGCGATTAAAGCTTGAATTCGGAATCGAATCAAATTGTAAAATCATCAAACACAATTACACATATAATAACACCAAAGCCCATTGTTTTATAGATAATCAACATTGTTTTACATGATACGATGATTACAGAACACAATTGTCACAGTCTCCCCTACTTTAGGAAATTTCGTCCCGAAATTTTATTTAGAGGAAACTTGTGAAAACAAATGCGGATATTTCGTCTTCATCTGGTCCTCACATTCCCAAGTGAACTCGGGGCCACGTTTAGATTCCTAGCAAACTTTGACCAATCGAATCCGTTTGTTCTTCAACTGTTTGAATGTACGGTCCACTATCTCTACAGGTTTCTCGACAAAGTGGATCGTTTCATCGATTTGGATCTCGTCGAGAGGAATGTGAAGATCAGCATCAGCTAAACACTTTCGCAAAATGGACACGTGAAAAGTTGGATGAATATTTCCAAGCTCTGGAGGTAGCTCTAGTCGATAGGTAACCTTTCCAATTCTTTCAACAATCTTAAATGGTCCAACATATCGTGGTGCAAGTTTTCTTTTCTTTCCAAATCTCACCACTCCCTTAAGTAGGACACGATCTCCAATTTGAAATTCTAAGGGCTTGAGTCGCATATCCGCATAACTCTTTTGACGGCTTCGAGCTATCACAAGATTATCACGGATTTTCTTGATTTTGTCTGTTGTTTCCAGAATGAGCTCAGGTCCAGTAAGCTGAGCTTCACCGATCTCATTCCAACATACAGGTGAATGACATTTTCGACCGTAGAGAGCTTCGAATGGTGCCATACTAATACTAGCATGATAACTGTTGTTGTAAGAGAACTCGATCAGTGGAAGATGAGAATCCCAATTGCCACCAAAGTCTATCACGCATGCTCTAAGCATATCCTCCAAAGTTTGAATCGTTCTCTCAGATTGTCCATCTGTTTGTGGATGATAAGCAGTGCTTAGATTTAGTTGGGTTCCCAAAGCAGATTGCATGGTCTTCCAAAAATGAGATGAAAACCGAGCATCACGATCAGAAATGATATCCAAAGGAACACCATGTCGTGATACAATCTCATCAACATAAATCTTTTCAAGTTTATCAGCAGATAGATCCTCGCGAATCGGAATAAAATGAGCCGATTTCGTTAATCGATCAATAATAACCCAAATAGCATCGTGACCTTTAGACGTACGCGGTAACTTAGTGATGAGATCCATTGCAATGTTCTCCCACTTCTAAACCGGTATCTCTGGTTGTACAAGCAAACCAGAAGGTCGTTGATGTTCAGCCTTGACTTTGAGACAAGTTAGGCATTTCGATACATACAAGGCAACATCCTTCTTCATACCAGGCCACCAGAACTGAGTACGAAGATCCTTGTACATTTTATCAGCACCAGGATGGATAGAATATCGAGACTTGTGAGATTCGTCCATTACCAAGGTGCGAAGATCTTCTTGTTTTGGGATCCACAAACGATCCTTGAAATATAGCAACCCATCGTCCTTCGTTTCGAGTTTAAGTTCGAGTTGAAGCGGCAGCTCATATTTTAATAAGTCTTTGATCACACAAGATCGTTGAGCTTGAAGGACACGAGATTGAATATCAGATAGAGTTCGAACAGAATGAAGCTTGACTCGTTCCTTTCAACTAAGCGCATCGGCTACGACATTCGCCTTACCAGGATGGTAGCGGATCTCGCAATCATAATCGTTTAAGAGTTCAACCCAACATCGTTGCCTCATGTTCAGCTCCTTGTGATTGAGAATATGCTGGAGACTTTTGTGGTCTGTGAAAACCACACACTTCGTTCCATAGAGGTAGTGTCTCCAGATTTTAAGTGCGAAAACCACAGCTCTTAATTCAAGATCATGAGTCGTATAGTTCTTCTCGTGAATTTTCAACTGTCTAGACGCATAAGCTATGACTTTACCTCGTTGCATAAGAGCGCAACCAAGTCCTAGATTCGACGCGTCACAATAGACAACAAAATCATCATTTCCCTCAGGTAGAGATAAAACAGGAGCATCACAGAGCTTCCGTTTCAGCGTTTGGAACGCTTCTTCTTGCTTAGGTCCCCACTCAAAAGGCTTATTTTTCTGAGTCAAAGCAGTGAGTGGAACCGCGATCTTTGAGAAATTAGAAATGAATCGACGATAATAACCAGCAAGACCAAGAAATGCTCGAATCTCT
This sequence comes from Helianthus tuberosus, assembly GCA_030545235.1. NCBI lineage: Eukaryota > Viridiplantae > Streptophyta > Magnoliopsida > Asterales > Asteraceae > Helianthus > Helianthus tuberosus. Next base: position 25,308,109 of record CM060351.1, on the reverse strand, counting down.
GTAGGTGTCGTCGGTGTATTCCAATCCTTAATAGCAGCTATCTTGGATGGATCTACATGAATACCCTGCTCGTTGACTATATGACGCAAAAACTGAACTTCTCTAAGCCAAAATTCACACTTGGAGAATTTAGCAAAGAGAATTTAGCAAAAAGTTGTTCCTTCTTCAGAAGTTCCAAGGTCAAACGAAGGTGTTGCTCGTGGTCGACTCGAGACTTTGAATAAATGAGAATATCGTCGACGAACACAATGATGAACTTATCTAAATAAGGTTTATAAACCCTGTTCATTAAGTCCATGAAGATAGCTGGGGCATTTGTCAAACCAAAAGGCATGACAGTGAACTCGTAGTGCCCATATCTCGTACGGAATGCAGTTTTGGGAATATCTTCTTCGAGTACACGAAGTTGATGATACCCAGATCGCAGATCGATCTTGGAAAAGCATGAAGCACCTTGCAGCTGGTCGAAGAGATCATCAATTCTAGGTAGGGGATATCGATTCTTGATGGTAAGCTTATTAAGCTCACGATAATCGATACACATTCGCAATGATCCATCTTTCTTTTTCACAAAGAGGACAGGAGCTCCCCAAGGCGAAAATCTCGGACGGATGAATCCTTTATTAGACAACTCTTGAAGCTGTTTCGATAACTCTTGCATCTCCGACGGTGCAAGATGATAAGGTACTTTCACAATCAGTTTGGCATTGGGTACAAGGTCAATATGAAACTCGACTTGACGAACTGGAGGCAAACCAGGCAGTTCATCGGGAAACACCTCTGGATAATCCCGAACAATCAGAATATCCTGAATACTCTTGCTCTTGCCTTTCTCCTCGGTGACATGTGCCAGGAAAGCAACATATCCTTTTCGTAAATAACTTTGGGCCTTTGTACACGACATAAGCTTCAAACCATCTGGTGGTTTTTCGCCATGAACTTCTAGAACATCGCCAGACGGAAGAGGAATACGAACAATCTTATCGAAACAAACCACCTCAGCATGATGTTTGGTTAACCAATCCATCCCCATGATAATATCGAAACTCCCAAGTTGCATCGGCGTGAGGTCAATGGGAAAAAGATGGTTATCAAGGTTTAACTGACAATCACGAATAACAGAATCGAGAACAAGAGGTTTACCAGTAGCAACTTCGACAGATAAGGGTTTCCTCAGTTTAGTTCTAGGTATCGCAAGCAAAGGTTCAAAAGATAATGAAACAAAACTTCTATCGGCACCAGAATAAAAAAGAATAGATGCAGGTCGATTGTTAACAAGAAACGTACCATTGACAATGAGATTGTCAGCTCGAGCCTCGTTTGCATTCAGATTGAATGCTCGTCCACGGGCGGGATTTGCATTCGCGTTGACATTCACGTTCGGATTCGCATTTGCATTCGCCAACCTCGGACAGTTGTTGCGGAAGTGACCAAATTCTCCACAATTGAAACATGAACCCGGTGGGAATCTAGCAGCATTCCCCTGAACTGGAGCTTGATTCTGAACAATCTGATTCTAACCCGAACGACAGATGTTGGACAGATGCCCAAGCTTACCACACGTTGTGCATTGCTTGCAAGCTTATTGTGCAACATGATGACTGTTGCAGCGAGCACAATGAGGTGCGGTACCAGCATACGCTTTCTTTGCAGGTGGTTGAGCTGGTGGGTTCTGAGGGTTCTGAGCAGTAACTGCAAAGTTCTGAGCACCCTTTCGCTTTCTTGACTTCTTCGACGACTCACCTTTCTTACCCTTACCCTTTTCCTTAGCAGATTCGGTCGACTTCTTCTTATTACCCTTGCAGGTAAGTTTACCCTTCCTGACTTGCGACTTAGTCAGGGTAGCAGATAACTCGATCGCGTGACGAACAGTAGTAGGATTAACGCCAGTCACAATATCCTGTATGGAATCGGGTAAACCATCGATATACCTCTCTATCGCTTTCTCCAACGGGGTAACCATAGTAGGACACAAAAGACTGAGTTCCTCAAATCGATCCGTATACGCACGGTGTTCTCCCCCATCTTGTTTTAGATCGTCAAACTCTCGTTCCAAAGCTCGAATTTCATGACGGGGACAAAACTCTTTCATCATGAGAGCTCGAAGCTCTTCCCATGTTTGTGCCAATGCCACTTCGGCACCCCTATCGCGCATCACTCCGTTCCACCACGTAAGAGAACGCTTCTCAAACACACTTGATGTAAATTCAACCTTACGCCCATCCGGACATTGCACATGTCTGAATGTGCTCTCGATACTTTCGAACCATTGAAGGAGCGCAGTTGCTCCTTGCGACCCAGAAAACTTTAGCGGCTTAGCAGAATTGAAATTCTTGAAATTACATTGTGCATTGTTATTATTATTGTTGTTGTATAGCTCGTGGATTTGGGTCACAACGCCTAGAAGCACAGCAGCCATTTGCTGAGAGACAAGGGCTGCGACTTCTTCAGCAGTAAAAGATTGTGCATCACGTCGAGGAGGCATTGTCTAACAAGGAAATATGAGAAACGAGTGAGGTCAACAATTAGGAAAAACAAATGAGGTATTGAAAATATCGACGAAACGTAAGGAAGGCGATCATTTGTTCGTTACCTCGAACAAACAAATGACACGCAGTGACTAATCAAAGTAATGAATCAAAATAATGTATCACGAAGACATGCTAGCCTATAAGTGAACACTCACCCCAAGAGTTCCCAGGTAAGAGTGACTGGTCCGATTATGTGGATTTGTATGAACACTCTAGCCTTAGACAAAAAACTCAGGGTACAGGCATTCACTCTTCCAGTTTGCACGTGTTCACATTATTTAGACCCAACTTTGACGAGATTTTGAAAACTCAGAAGGCACTAAGCCAAAAATGAGTCAAACTGGAAGGGTTCAAAACCTTACAACAGAGGGTTCAAAACCTAGTAATCAATCATCCTAGAACGGATGATTAATTTTCGAAGCAGATTCGGATTTTGTGTTCTCGTTGTGGTTATCACCTAAGGGTAGGTGACGGTTTTGTTTTTAAAAATCTAAACGCAATTCAACTTGCGTTGGGGTCCTAGAAAGTTATAGTCTAGGTCAAAGAATTACTAATAACCTAATTCCCTATAACCATTGGCTCTGATACCAACCCTTCTGTCACACCCCGACCACGTAAAACATCAAATCGTGGCGGAAACGTCGGGGAGTGTTCTAACAGAATTATTGTTTCGAAACCATGGATACAAAAGAGTTTCGTTTTATTTAATCATTAAGTAGTTTACATTGTTTTAGCATGAAACAAACAAGTTATTTATTGACTGTCATTATTATTATGTCACTAAGGCCTTGCCCAGATCCTATGTGACTCAAGCATCCTAACAATCAATATCAAGCAACATCACCTGAATCATATGTAAAAACAAAGTTAGCAAAGAAATGATGGCGAGCACATAGTTTTTGTGTGAGTGTCAGATTCATGGCTCGTTTACATGTTGAAATATCTCGTACAACTTCGTTAATTGATATTAGAAACCTTGTTTTGTAAAATGCTTGTATTGTAAAATGAATAACCAAGTCAAAACAGATTGGTTATTATTTATAAACCTTGATGCCATGAATCTTAACCCAAAACATTTGTTTTCGTAAACCAAATCGTAAATCGTTCTCGTAATAAAACTCGTATGGTTTATATCGTTTAAAATCGTTTAATTCGTTCATGTAATAAACCATCGTTCATTTGTTTAAATCGTTCAAATCGTTCATATCGTTCAATCGTTCAAATCGTTCTTGTTTTAGTTGTGAAAACTACTTTTGGTCGTCTCGCTAATAACATTCAAACCTTCGTAACTCGTCCATCGTTCAACTCGTTCAACTCGTATTAGCAAACCACCAAAGGGTAAGTTAACAATCATCAGGTTCAGTCGTTACCCACATAACCCACACATAACCATGGGTGCAGTCTGATAACGGGATTTGTCGGATCCTATGGTACCATAACCTAATACTGGTCGGTTCGGCCAAAATTAATGAATGTCATTCGTTAGGTAACTACAACCAACAAGTTCATTCACATTGTCGAAATCGTTATTAGTTTAGTATAAACCATCGTAAACATTTTTGTAACCATCGTTAAAATATCGTAATCATTTTGATACATATGAATCACCCCAAAACAATCGAAAACAGTAAAAGAGGGGATCTATGTACTCACTTTTGGGTGCGTTTTTATATGTTAACACAATCCCTCAAATTTTTTATTCGTCCTAAATTAAATAAGAATGATTTAATAATAAAAAACCCACAAAAATACATAAGTTTCTCCGATACTTAGAATTTTCACATAACTTTGAGATTTCTCGAAAAGTTATTATTTTTGATTATTTTGGTGTATTTGTATATATGTGAGTTCACATATATATTTTAAAAACTTTGCGTCTTGAACGATGACCCTCATCATGTTATAAGCAATATATCTACGACTTGCGCGTCGTAATATATATACTCAAACGTGACATAAATTTAATATCGTAACAAACATAATATTGTTAACATTAAACACATCATCATACACATATTGTAAAACACATAGCACATTGTAACACATAAAATTTACCCATGAACAACCCATTATAGTGTATGTCGAAAAACACGTATTTCAGCGATTCAGTAACATTTTTGGGCGCCGGAAGTCATGTATGACTAACCAAACACCAAGTAAACTTAATATAAGTTAAAATACTTATTTTTATATCAAACATATCAGTTTGGTTACTGATCTAAAACAGTTTTATAAAAATCCTCCGAAAAGTCGATTTTTAACCGTTTTACCGCATAGTTTTGCATCAAACGTTACCCGAAACATCCCAAATCGAAACGACTTGAAATTTTAACATAACCCATGTTATTTACTGAATAAAATAGTGGTTATACTCATGATAGTGCAGGTCTCACATAAAGCACATAAATCATGCAAATTTCACATATTTTATCACTTTTTAAGCTATATGTACAACATGCAAAGCTATCAAACCCATGACAAAGTTTCATGCCATTATAATATACCAAATAATGTTATTTTTAGTGTTTATAACCTGTTCTAAAACATTTTTGTCACACAATCACTTTTTACCATTTCTTGAGCTTTAAATCAACATGTATTCTCATGTACAAGTGCCTAAAGCACACTATCATAGCATCATCATTTTATATTAATCTAAATGCATCAAATATGCAACTTATTCATGTTTATTTGCTGATGTATTTAAACATTTATCATATCACACACAAATCATCCAGCACTTGCATTTTAACTATTATTCAAGAACAAGCAACAACTTAAACATGTACTTATCAAAAATCAAGCTCAAATCTCATACACACATACATATATATGTACGGTCATATACATACATAAAGATCACCATTTTTTATTTTGTATCAAGACCCATTTCATTTTAGATTTCAAGTTTGTGAAAATTCCAAGATTCAAGAGAAACTTCAAATCATCAAAAACAACCAAGAATCAAGAGTATGATTTAAACATAAATGTTATACCTTCAAGATTCAAGTAGGTTGTGGGATGAGATTTTGATGATAGGAAACTTGAAATCACTTGAAAGCACCTTGGAAACCCCTTTGGATCTTCACACCAACTTGCATTTAGCTTGAAATGGAGCTTGATTATGAAGAACAAAGTTGCAAAAGATGAAAGTGGGAGTGATGGGGTGTTTACGGTTTGGGGAAGGAGAGAGAGTGGAAGATTGAGTGTAGATTGCTTTGTGATCTTATGAAAGATTTATAGAAGATATAGAAGATATGGAATTGGCATGCAACTACACTTGTCCACACAAGGATCAAATATGATATTTAGAGATCTTGAAAATATTTTGATGGGGCCACATAATGGTGATCGTGAATTGAGAAGGGGGGGTTAAAGTGTAAGTTTGTTTGGTAAATTAGATAAAAACAGGTATTTAACTGGATACCGGGTATTTTATCTAGCGTTTAAATCCCGGTTTATGGCGTTCTAAATTATTTTTATTATTCTATAAAAATAAACTCGCCAAAATATTACTGAAATAAATTTCAGTTGCCGAGACTAGCTGTGTTGTCTGCGTTTTGCAGTAGAAGCACTGTGTTGCGCAGTAACACGCGGTACGCGCTTAAACTTGAAAAAATAGCGTTTTTAAGCGTTTTAATTTATTTTTCAACACGAACCTGATTAAAAATAAAATTTTAATCATAACAGAATATTTTTGGGATTTAAATATTATCCGGGGGTCACCAACGTTCGTTTCGCAGTTTTGTCGTAATTAGTTCTTTAGTTCAAATAAACATGTTTTTGCCATACTGAATCCTTCGAAACTTATTTCTAAGTTATGTAAAGGGTATTTAGGGTATGTTTGGCTTATGTCACAGTTCCGGAGTGTACGTCACGTTAAACTGATTGCGTTTACGCACCAGTTTGCGTATAACCTTCCAGAAAGCGATTAAAGCTTGAATTCGGAATCGAATCAAATTGTAAAATCATCAAACACAATTACACATATAATAACACCAAAGCACATTGTTTTATAGATAATCAACATTGTTTTACATGATACGATGATTACAGAACACAGTTGTCACATCTAGTCCTATAGCGCTATATCGTACTACCAATCGGCTTGATCATTGTTAATGAATGTATAAGTAAGCATATGAATAAACAAATAGCCGTAACAAACTTTGGATATCAGTGTTTAAACCATGGACAATAGTTCAATTCATCGAAAGATAAGTACCATGTATGTGTAATCATATAGTTGAAATCATGAAAATAGCGTATCGGCACATATGTATCACCCCAAAACATTTGAAAACGTAAAAGAGGGGACTATGTACTCACTTGATATTGCAAGTATCCTCGATTAAGTGTCCTAAGAAAGCTCAGAATTCAAGGAATCAAGTGGTACCTAGTAATCGGATTGCTAGTTAAACAATCGGCACTTAAATCGGAAAAATTGTGTAGAATGAGGTTTCGTAAACCAAATGAGCATTGGAACTCATGTGATATGGTTTTACGAAGCCTACATTCTAAATCGGAACCTATCCTAAGTGCTTACGACCCATTACGACCTATAAAGGTAGCTTACGCTACTTTAACACGTTGTTCGCGTAAATGCGCGTTCGAGACGCCTAACTAGTCATATGACAAGTATTATATGCCCTAACATGTTTAAATATGTTGCATATTCATTTTAAGTGACAAAATTAAGTTACATATGCTTAAATACCAATTATGCATAAAAAGGGCATTTTTGTCATTTACCTAAGGCATATAAACTACCTATCATACAACTAATTAAACTAAGTGACCATAAGGTATAACCTCGGAAGGTTATTCCCTATACAACTATGGTCACATAATATGCTTGGTCGGAAGGTTAAGACCGCTTATCTTACGACCCTATACAAGCACTAGACTAAAAGTGACGAGTTAAACATGTTAAGACATGTTTAACTAAGTTAGAAAACATGTTTGATATCAAAATAAAGTGTTTTGATACCCGAAAATAGCTTCAATGCAAAATACGCATAAACACGTATTTTAACCGCAACTTTGCTCGTCACTTCGACTAATCGACGTGGTAATCAGTAGGTATAGTCACAAGGGACTATAACCATCGTGATTACGCTCACGTTGCAAAGTTAGAACGAACTTTGTATTGACCAAAGACTGGTCAAAGCAGAAAGTCTAACACTGTTTGACTTTCATGCTTGAAATACTAAAAAGCATGAAAGATGCTTACAAAAGGTCCAAGCAATGAAGATTTGATTCACAAATACTCAGGTATGAAGTGTTAAACTTCAACTTAGAGCAGAAATTGAATCAATTGTGAAGAACCAAGTGAGAACCCCTTGCTATATATAGGAAGATTGGATCATCAAGATCATTCCAAGTGTTACGAAGGTGTAATCTTGGCCCTACATTTGTGCACATGGTTTATAAATACAATGGGGATCCAAAACCAGCTCCAGGTATTAAGAATGTTGCATAATTAACCCTGGAAATCAAGTTGGATGCTGAAACAGAGCTGCTGAATTTTGGTCCCTGTCACGTGACGCGCCAGGGCTACCTGTTCTTGGCACGTGGCTCGGGGGAGCTCAGTTCCAAGTTTTAGTTTTTGACGAAACAGGTCCCTGCATGCTTAAAACTTGATTTTTGTCATGTTTAAGCCCCATTAACCCCATTTCAAGGCTCTAAAATGAAGTTAAAGTATAGGGAAAATGAAATATGCTTAAAAATATCTCGGATGTCGGTTTGTTTGGTCGTACGGTTGCGTTATTCGGTTAATTACGATGAAAACTAGAACGAACACAAAAACGATCCAAATTACTCAACGAATGGTATTTTTGCATTCCAGTCACTAAAATAAAATATTTTATTGATAATAAAAATTTTTGGATGTCCGGATACGTTCAGAACGTATGTTATGCTCGAAAATGCAAACTTATGCACTTTTTCACGTTTTTAGTCCCTGATTGACCAATAAGTTTATTTTCGCATACCGAACCCCTGAAAGCCTATTTCTAAGCTATGTAAAGGATATTTAGGGTATGTTTAACTTATGATCAAGTTCCGGAATGTTCGTTACCATACAAATAGGCATAGTTTCGCAGTTTGACGCAAATAGTCTCTGCGATCGAATAAACTTGTTTTTGACACACCAAACCCTTCAAAACTTATTTCTAAGTTATGTAAAGGTTATTTAAGGTATGTTAAGCCTATTTCACTATTCCGGAGTGTTTTTTGCATTAAATTGATTACATTTACGCATCAGTTCGCGTATAACCTTCCAGAAAGCGATTTAAAGCTTGAAATCGAACAAGAATTGATATGTGCAAAAATGGTACACATATTTATACAAATCCCAAGTATGAAACACAATATTTCATTGGTTTTGCATTTGTATGATGGTCGTAGTGACACAGGTGTCACAGTCTCCCCTACTTTAGGAAATTTCGTCCCGAAATTTAATTTTAGAGGAAACCTGTGAAGACAACTGTGATTGTTTCGCTTTCGAATGAATCCTTCGTACCCTAAGTAAAACTCTGGGCCACGATCGGATTCTTAGCAAATTTGTTAATTGTCAAAATTTTGTCGTTGTAGTAACAAAACATGGAGTTTCGAACAATGGATAGAAGAATGTTTCCTATGAAGACTATTACAGGAAACTTGTGTATGCTCGGAATCAGAGTCGGAGAGTGTAAGATAAAATAACATTGGTCAAGATCCAGGACTTCTAGTAACTTAAATAACGCTACATTCGCAATGTAATAAGGAGCATTATATATAGGAAGTACCAGCGGCGTATCCACCATGCCCTTTTCACATTGTTCCCGTTTCGTTATTCTTATTACTATAGGTATTAACACTTGACAAAACTTGATGTGGTTTCTGTGCACTGAATTCCATAATTATGTATGCATCCATAATTACGTAATTCTCTGCACAGTCCGCATAGTTCGTTTCATAATGCGTAGGGTAAAATCAATCGAACAAACATGTAATGACTTGACTAGACCCTCAAAGGATCTTTTTAACTAGATCAACGAACGATCTTTTTAACTAGATCAACACATGATCTTCTTAACTAGACCATCGTACGATCTCTTTAAATAGACCACTAAAGGATCTTTTTAACTTTGAATCAAATAATCATTTTGAAATAGCACTTTGGAATCCAAGGTTCTTACAATTTGCATAGAAAAGTCCCTTAAGGAATTTAAGATAGTACTTTGAGTATCCTTCTGAGAATCTAACGTATGAAAATACGGAAGATTCTACTAGGACTTAGATAGCGATCTTTAGAATTACACATAAACACATAATCACATAATCGCGTATTCGTTAATTTAGTTATTAGCTCGTTCGTCAATTTGAATTAATGCATTTAAAGTACACCAGAAATCCAATCATGGACTTTAATTGGTACTTTAAGTATCTCAAGAATCTAGCTATGAAGATAGGAAGATCTTATAAGGATTTAGCTTTGTTTATGTCGCATCGTAACATTTGTATTAGAACACATAAGGAATCCAATTAAGGACTCACGATAGTACCTTTAGATATCAAATCAGGGATTTGAAATGGTACTTCAAGTATCTATTTAAAAATTTGTAACTTGTACCTTGTACTTTGTTTCTTAAAGGAAACAAGTACTTAGGATTTTCGGGGAGATCACAAGTGATCATAAAATGAAAGAACCACACGAGTAGTTTGTTTTGTAAGGAACACAGTTACTTGGCGTCGGCATTGTAGAGGTATGTCAAACATACACATAATCGTATCAATTTCGCAAAATAAAAATTGAAACAAAATTTTTATTTATAGAACAGCTGAATTGTTTCAAACATCAAAAGATAACAAACAAGGAAATAGAAAGTCTAATTGTTCACTGCTGCATTGTCGTTTGCATTTGCCCCGTTTATGTTAAACACTCGTCCACGTGCTGGATTTACGTTAACAAGTCTTGGGCAATTGTTTCGGTAGTGAGTAAGATCACCACAGTTGTAACATGACCCAGGTGGAAACTGTGCTTGAGCAGCAGCAGGATTTGCAGCAGCTTGGTTTTGATTTGCATAACGACAGGTATTGACCAAATGTCCCAATCGCCCACAGTGGGTACATTTGTGACACTGTGTTTGTTCCAGATGATGACGGTTGCATTTGTTGCACAAGGGTGCGGTACCAATGTAACATCCGTAAAAAACGGGTCTCCGAAATCCGACCCGGATTGCAAAACCTGAACCTTTTCAATTAATTTTTTTTAATTTAATTATTTAAGTAATCGTCACGTATCACGCTGGATTAAAACCGAATGAAGAACGTTAAGTTTATAAAGAAACTTAGTTAGTTTGCTTAGATTTATATAAGGGAAGCTTTAACGAAGTTAGATTGGTTAGTTAAATAAAGTTACAAGTTAAGAGGTTGTTTTTGTAATTTATGCAAACTATAAAAGTAAACAAATGAACTAACTAGGTTAGTAAACCCAGTTAACTCAGTTAGTCATCTTTATAGGGACTTAACTAACTAGGTTAGCGAACTCAGTTACCTCAGTTAGTTATCTTTATAGGGACTTAACTAACTAGGTTAGGTTCATTTCCTGCGCACATGCAACCCGACTCGGTTTTTAATGGTGCGTTACAAAACGAAACGACGCGATTTTTGGCTCTATCTAATCGTAATAAAGGAGAGTAAGGTTCATGATGTCAAACCGTTCCATTTAGCTCCGAAACTGACGATTTTAAATTTGAACATAATCACCATTAAAATACCTTCAAACACACAATTGGGTTTTGTTTCAAATCGTCAAATTGGGTTCTGAAAATTTTACCATTCGTTTCCCTGATCAAACCATACAAAAACCCACTGTAATTTCTCCATTTCATCACTTCTACATCGCGAATTTAATCGAAGAACATTCTAGGGCTTGTAATTTGTGCGGACGATATCTCCTTCAATTCTCAACCTTTTCAGGTGATTCCAAATCCCAACTTGCTTAATTTTTCGTGACCTACAAAAGCCCTCTATCAATTTCTGTGATTAAAGGCTAATTTATCTGAATTTAATTTTAGTTGAAATTAGGGTTCTTCATGCATAGAATTTGGGGCTTTTAGATTTATACTTGTGTTTTTATGAAATTGAAAGTATAATATTGTTATATATCATACTAGTGTATTGTGTGTAAATTTTGAGAATTTTTAGATATCAATTGGAATTTTGGTGAATTATTTATATTTTAATCACTAGATAAATCGAATAAAAATACAAGTTAATTTCAGATAAATTCAACATATATTTTCATTTGGTATTTCAGAGTATATAAACACTAGGAAATTTTAATATAAATTTTTCTTAATTTTTGGGAATTCATGAATATAATTTGGATTTATACATGTTTTAATTATTAAAAAAAATACAAGTTTATCACAAATAAATTTTATAAATATTTTTACTGATTTTTCTATAGGTTCTATAATTGTTTTGAGACACTTTTATAAATTTTCTATAGTTTTTGGTAATCATCTTATCAATGGATTTTCTTTTAAGTACATGAAATTTCTTTATAAAATTTATTATTGTTAAAAAATGTGGTAACCATGAAATCTAAGGCATGATTTTGTTAGATAAATTCTATTAATTAATCAAAATTGGTAGCATTTAACGATGATGATAACATACTAAATTGTTATTTTTATATAATTAATCATGACTTTTTAGCTAAGTATCGATTTATCTATTATAATGAATAATCATTTAAGCCCCAAATAGGAGAACCCAACGTTCTAAAAATTTATATATTGTCCTTTCGTTCAAGTATTTCGCTATTTAGAATCTCAGTTATATTTATTATAGGGTGATTTAGTCAATTGTTATACCTCGTGTACTCGTGCGGTATTTCTCGTGGAACGTTTCTTCGCAACCTGTGAGTAAACTCTCTCCCCTTTTTATCACTAACTTTTTGGGGTGTATCCATGTGTCTTGTTCAATTGTTTTTATCTAAAATCGAGCATGCAAAGTCTTTTGTGTCGTATATGCATTACTTGTTGTTGTTGATTGTTTGTTGAGGTTGTTGGTTGAAGTTATTGTTGTTGTTATCGGGGTATCAAAAGCCTCGTCAGACTGGTCGAGAGAAGTTGGTTTGAGTCGTCAATCATGATTTGAATAACGAGGTGGATGAAAATTTGGTAGAGACATGGTGGATACGCCGCTGGTACTTCCTATATATAAGTGTGTCTGTCAAATTTTCAAAAGCAGCGTTAGACTAGTCATGAGTGTTTAAATTAGTTTGTTTTGGTTTTGTGATTGGAGATTCAAATTCTATAGTTTCACTCATTCAACTCAAATTGTGGCATTTTATGAGAATTTCTTTTTTTTAAGATCCCAAGTTTTGACATGGATTGCATTCGGCATCACATATATACCTCACAGCTCAGTTGCAAACTTTCTCGCATTGCAAGTCATCTTTAGGACGCGATTTTCTCTTTAGCTGCAATACATCTTTGATACGCCAATCTTGGGCTTCGAGATCGTAATGGTCAAAGAGTCTACGATCGGCTACCTTATACATAAAATTTAACGTTTTTCATTACTACATCACTGGCATCAAAAGCGATTCCTCTATTTGGGTATGCAACCTTATCAGGAACGCTACCGCCTCAATCTGATCTTAAGATTTGAGTTCCTAACGTTATTACTAGATCTACCAATATCGTTACGCCTATGAAAGACCCTACACTTAATCCTAGACGGGCAGTTTTCTCCTAATTTCGGGACGAAATTCCCAAAAGTTGGGGAGACTGTAACATCCGTAAAAAACGGGTCTCCGAAATCCGACCCGGATTGCAAAACCTGAACCTTTTCAATTAATTTTTTTATTTAATTATTTAAGTAATCGTCACGTATCACGCTAGATTAAAACCGAATGAAAAACGTTAAGTTTATAAAGAAACTTACTTAGTTTGCTTAGATTTATATAAGGGAAGCTTTAACGAAGTTAGATTGGTTAGTTAAATAAAGTTAAAAGTTAAGAGGTTGTTTTTGTAATTTATGCAAACTATAAAAGTAAACAAATGAACTAACTAGGTTAGTAAACCCAGTTAACTCAGTTAGTCATCTTTATAGGGACTTAACTAACTAGGTTAGCGAACTCAGTTACCTCAGTTAGTTATCTTTTTAGGGACTTAACTAACTAGGTTAGGTTCTTTGCTAGTGTTATATGATATCTACACTAACTAGGTTAGTGTATTAAGTTAATGGAGTTAGCTAATAAAAAAAACGGCCGCGTGACCAAGGACTTGAACCAGGGTCTTTCAGAGAAACAGTTACACAGCAAGCCAGCTGAGCTACAATCTATTTTGTTTAAGATTTTTGGTCTGATTTATATTAATACACAAACTGAACGCGCTGATTCTGCTTCTCCTTCGTCATTTCCTGTGCACATGCAACCCGACTCGGTTTTTAATGGTGCGTTACAAAACGAAAACACGATTTTTGGCTCTATCTAATCGTACTAAAGGAGAGTAAGGTTCATGATGTCAAACCGTTCCATTTAGCTCCGAAACTGACGATTTTAAATTCGAACATAATCACCATTAAAATACCTTCAAACACACAATTGGGTTTTGTTTCAAATCGACAAATTGGGTTCCGAAAATTTTACCATTCGTTTCCCTGATCAAACCATACAAAAACCCACTGTAATTTATCCATTTCATCACTTCTACATCGCGAATTTAATCGAAGAACATTCTAGGGCTTGTAATTTGTGCGGACGATATCTCCTTCAATTCTCAACCTTTTCAGTTGATTCCAAATCCCAACTTGCTTAATTTTTCCGTGACCTACAAAAGCCCTCTATCAATTTATGTGATTAAAGGCTAATTTATCTGAATTTAATTTTAGTTGAAATTAGGGTTCTTCATGCATAGAATTTGGGGCTTTTAGATTTATACTTGTGTTTTTTTGAAATTGAAAGTATAATATTGTTATATATCATACTAGTGTATTGTGTGTCAATTTTGAGAATTTTTAGATATCAATTGGAATTTTGGTGAATTATTTATATTTTAATCACTAGATAAATCGAATAAAAATACAAGTTAATTTCAGATAAATTCAACATATATTTTCATTTGGTATTTCAGAGTATATAAACACTAGGAAATTTTAATATAAATTTTCCTTAATTTTTGGGAATTCATGAATATAATTTGGATTTATACATGTTTTAATTATTAAAAAAAATACAAGTTTATCACAAATAAATTTTATAAATATTTTTACTGATTTTTCTATAGGTTCTATAATTGTTTTGAGGCACTTTTATAAATTTTCTATAGCTTTTGGTAATCATCTTATCAATGGATTTTCTTTTAAGTACATGAAATTTCTTTATAAAATTTATTATTGTTAAAAAATGTGGTAACCATGAAATCTAAGGCATGATTTTGTTAGATAAATTCTATTAATTAATCAAAATTGGTAGCATTTAACGATGATGATAACATACTAAATTGTTATTTTTATATAATTAATCATGACTTTTTAGCTAAGTATCGATTTATCTATTATAATGAATAATCATTTAAGCCCCAAATAGGAGAACCCAACGTTCTAAAAATTTATATATTGTCCTTTCGTTCAAGTATTTCGCTATTTAGAATCTCGGTTATATTTATTATAGGGTGATTTAGTCAATTGTTATACCTCGTGTACTCGTGCGGTATTTCTCGTGGAACGTTTCTTCGCAACCTGTGAGTAAACTCTCTCCCCTTTTTATCACTAACTTTTTGGGGTGTATCAATGTGTCTCGTTCAATTGTTTTTATCTAAAATCGAGCATGCAAAGTCTTGTGTGTCGTATATGCATTATTTGTTGTTGTTGATTGTTTGTTGAGGTTGTTGGTTGAAGTTATTGTTGTTGTTGTTGTTGTTGTTGTTGTGTTGTTCATCATAGTCAATAGTCAATTCAGTGGATCCACGGCTGACCTTTCCTCATGACCTGGAGATGTCGGTATCGCCCCATTAGTCTTGGGCTGACCTTTCCTCCTAACTATGGGATGTTGGTATCGCCACAGTCATACCCTTTTTGGGTGTGGGACGCAAGGTGTTGGTTTTGGGTTTTGGTGTCGGTCTTAGTCTTAATCATTACTCAGTTACTTTTTTATGTTCATACTACTTGTGCATTGCTTCCGCATGATTGATTGCATGTTTAATATTTAATTAGTATTTGAAATTAAAAAGGTAAAACATATTACTTTTATTTCTAAATTTTAAATGGTAAACCTGTTTTACTTAACCATGGTTTACTCGCCAACTCTTGTAGCTGACCCAAAAATACTATTTTACACATGATACAGGTGTAGAGGATTGAAGACTGGACTGGATCAGGATCACGTAGGAACTTTGCCTTAGTAATTAAAAGGACAAGTTGATGTATTATTTGAATATTTGAAACTTATATGAAAAGTGTGACATTAAATCATGATATGTTTAATTATGAAATTTTAATAGTGCCATAAGCTTTGGGCAATCATCATGCCCCGTACCATTCCGCTGCGGGTCGGGGTGAGACAACCAACATAGTTTTTCCTTGTACGATGTTGTGCTGGCTGGTTTGGTGCAACCTGATTGTTTTGAGCAACTACAACAAAGTTTTGTGAATCCTTACGCTTCTTCGACTTTTTGGAAGACTCAGTCAGTTTATCCTTCGGTTTTTCTTGTGTAGACTCATCAGATGGTTTTGGGTCGCCTTTTCGGAAAAGCTTACCTTTCCTGATCTGGGATTCAGTCAGGGTAGCAGATAGTTCAATGGCCTGTCTGACGGTAGTAGGGTTGCTACCAGTAACGATATCCTGAACTAGGTCAGGGAGACCATCAATGTACTTTTCGATCGCCTTATCCAAATGCGTAACCATGGTAAGACATAACAGGCTCAGTTCCTCTTAATGGTCAGTGTAGGCTCGATGTTCACCGCTGTCTTGCTTTAGATCGTCGAATTCCCTTTCCAACGCCCTGAGTTCATGACGAGGACAGAACTCCTTCATCGTTAGAGCTCGAAGCTCTTCCCAAGTTTGTGCCAATGCCACATCGGCACCCCTATCCCTCATTACACCGTTCCACCATGTAAGTGCTCTTTTCTAGAATACGCTCGATGCAAACTCAACCTTTCATTTATTTGGGCATTGAACATAACGAAACATGCTTTCAAGACTCTCAAACCATTGTAGGAGCCCAGTGGCCCCTTCAGACCCAGTAAATGTGAGTGGCTTAGCTGAGTTGAATGTCTTATAGTTGCACGGAGCATTGTTGTTATTGTTGTTTGCTTGGTTTACTTGGGTTATCAGGTTTGGGAGTACAGCAGTGATTTGTTGAGTGATAATAGCTGCGAGTTCGGCGTTATTTTGAGGTTGTGCATCACGACGAGGAGGCATATTCTAAAAGAGCAAGGAAACATGAAAGGAAACGAGTGAGATGATATCGGATAGTAAGAATTGAATGCTGAAAGGAGTATCAACAAAGCATAAAGATTGTGATCATTTGTTCGTTACTTAAAACAAACAGATAACACTGTGACTAATCAAAGTAAATGGGTCATACTAATGTATCGCGAAGACATGCTTTAGCCTATAAGTGGACACTCACCCCAAGAGTTCCCAGGTAAGAGTGACTGGTCCGATTATGTGGATTTGTACGAACACTCTAGCCTTAGACAAAAACTCGAGGTATAGGCACCCACCCTTCCAGATTGCACGTGTTCACATTATTTAGACCCAAACTTTAATGAGATTTTGAAAACTTTGGAGGTTCAAAACCTTATAATAAATCATCTAAGAAGAGATGATTGGTTTTCAAAAATGAATTCGTAATTTGTGTTATTGTTTTGGTTGCCACCTAAAGATAGGCGACAATATTGTTTTAAGACTAAACACAAGATAACTTGTGTTAGGGTCCTAGGAAGGTTATAGTCTAGGTCAAAGCATTACTAATAACCTAATTCCCTATAACTATTGGCTCTGATACCAACTTTTCTGTCACACCCCGACCACGTAAAACAACAAATCATGGCGGAAATGTCGGGGAGTGTTGTAACAGAATCGTTGTTTCACAACCATGGATTAAATAGTTTCGTTTTATTGAATTATTGAACTCATTGTTTTATTACAATCAGATAAATATAAACGATTATTTCTCAAGTTTTAAAGTCGCTAAGGCACGAGTCGGTCCTATGTGTCGCATGCATCAACAATCATCACGTAGTAGCACCTGAAACATATGTGAAAATAGGTACATCAGCATAAAAATGCCTGTGAGTAACATAGGATTTGTGTATTAGATTCATGGCTTTGGATAACACAAGAAAAGGCTTTATGTTTTCAAAAATAGCCATGAAACCCTGTAAAAGTTTTGTTTCTAAAATGCGTCGTTTTGGTAAAATGTTTATAGTATATACAAAATATACTTTGGTTCTGAGATAAGCGGACGAGTAGTATATCTAAATATACTTTAGTTTTGAAATAGTTAAATAGATAGTATATTAGAATATACTTTAGTTTCGAAAATAATAGGTTCGTTAGTATATCACAAGTACACTTTGGTTTAAGAATGCAAACATCGATAGTATATCAAATCATACTTTGGTTCTTGTATATAACATATCAATTATGTTTTGGATTGAAAATAGCACATCAACTATGCTTTGGTAGTATATCAACACATACTTTGGTTTATGAAATAACAATGTCGGTAGTATATCACTATACTTTTGTAAACAATATCACGTTGGTAGTATGTCAGAACATACCTAAAAGTGGTTTGGTAATATATCAAACTATATTTTAGTAAACAATAGCATATCAAATTATGCTTTAGCAAACAGTATCACGTTGGTAGTATATCAAAATATACCAAAAATCGCGATTTAGAAATACATTCAAACCTTAGTGCATCAAACTACACTTTAGAGACTATAGAAATACCATAAAGGCAAATTCTATTTGCTTCAAATTTGGTTTCTGACATTCCATACAACAGGAATGGGGTGTCTAGTCCTATAGCGCTATATCGTACTACTAATCGGTTTGATCATTGTTAATGAATGTATAAGTAAGCATATGAACAAACAAATAGTCGGAACAAACTTTGGAAATTAGTGTTTAAACCATGGACAATAGTTCAATTCGTCGAAAGATAAGTACCATGCATGTGTAATCATATAGTCGAAATCATGAAAATAGCGTATCGGCACATATGTATCACCCCAAAACATTTGAAAACGTAAAAGAGGGGACTATGTACTCACTTGATATTGCAAGTATCCTCAATTAAGTGTCCTAAGAAAGCTCGGAAATCAAGGAATCAAGTGGTACCTAGTAATCGGATTGCTAGTTAAACAATCGGCACCTAAATCGGAAGATTGGGTAGAATGAGGTTTCGTAAACCAAATGAGCATTGGAACTCATGTGATATGGTTTAACTAAGCCTACATTCTAAATTGGATCCTATCCTAAGTACTTACGACCCATTACGACCAATTAAGGTAGCTTACGCTACTTTAACGCGTTGTTCGCGAAAATACGCGTTCGAGACGCCTAATTAGTCCTATGACAAGTATTATATTCCCTAACATGTTTAAATATGTTGCATATTCAGTTTAAGTGACAAAAATTAAGTTACATATGCTTAAATACCAATTATGCATAAAAAGGGCATTTTGGTCATTTACCTAAGGCATATAAACTACCTATCATACAACTAATTAAACTAAGTGACCATAAGGTATAACCTTGGAAGGTTATTCCCTATACAACTATGGTCAAATAATATGCTTGGTCGGATCCTAACGATCGACCAAACGAGTCGGGTTCGAAAGTCTAAGCGGTTGTTAAGAACGCTTATCTTACGACCCTATACAAGCACTAGACTAAAAGTGACGAGTTAAACATGTTAAGACATGTTTAACTAAGTTAGAAAACATGTTTGATATCAAAATAAAGTATTTTAATACCCAAAAATAGCTTCGATGCAAAATACGCATAAACACGTATTTTGACCGAAACTTTGACTCGTCACTTCGACTAATCGACGTGGTAATCACTAGGTATAGATACAAGGAACTATAACCATCGTGATTACGCTCACGTTGCAAAGTTCAAACGAACTTTGTGTTGACCAAAGACTGGTCAAAGCAGAAAGTCAAACACTGTTTGACTTTCATGCTTGAAATACATAAAAAGCATGAAAGAAGCTTAAAAGGTCCAAGCAATGAAGATTTGATTCACAAATACTCAGGTATGAAGTGTTAAACTTCAACTTAGAGCAGAAATTGAATCAATTGTGAAGAACCAAGTGAGAACCCCTTGCTATATATAGGAAGATTGGATCATCAAGATCATTCCAAGTGTTAGGAAGGTGTAATCTTGGCCCTACATTTGTGCACATGGTTTATAAATACAATGGGGATCCAAAACCAGCTCCATGTATTGAGAATTTTGCATAAT
Source organism: Helianthus tuberosus (assembly GCA_030545235.1). Classification (NCBI taxonomy): domain Eukaryota; kingdom Viridiplantae; phylum Streptophyta; class Magnoliopsida; order Asterales; family Asteraceae; genus Helianthus; species Helianthus tuberosus. Next base: position 25,288,090 of record CM060351.1, on the reverse strand, counting down.
TAACCCTGGAAATCAAGCTGGATGCTGAAACAGAGCTGCTAAATTTTGGTCCCCGTCACGTGGCTCGCCAGGACTTCCTGGTCTTGGCGCGTGGCTCGGGGGAGCTTAGTTCCAAGTTTCAGTTTTTGACGAAACAGGTCCCTGCATGCTTAAAACTTGATTTCCGGCATGTTTAATCCCCGTTAACCCCATTTCAAGGCTCTAAAATGAAGTTAAAGTATAGAGAACATGAAATATGCATAAAAATATCTCGGATGTCGGTTCGTTTGGTCATACGGTTGCGTTATTCGGTTAATTACGACGAAAACTCGAACGAACGCAAAAACGATCCAAATTGCGCGACGAATGGTATTTTTGCATTCCAATCACTAAAATAAAATATTTTAATGATTACAAAAATATTTGGATGTCCGGATATGTTCAGAACGTAAGTTATGCGCGAAAATGCAAACTTATGCACTTTTTGACGCTTTTAGTCCTTGATTAACCAATAAGTTTAGTTTCGCATACCGAACCCCTCAAAGCCTATTTCTAAGATATGTAAAGGATATTTAGGGTATGTTTAACTTACGATCAAGTTCCAGAATGTTCGTTACCGTACAAATCGGCATAGTTTCGTAGTTCGACGCAAATAGTCCCTGCGATCGAATAAACTTGTTTTTGACACACCAAACCCTTCAAAACTTATTTCTAAGTTATGTAAAGGTTATTTAAGGTATGTTAAGCCTATTTCATTATTACGGAGTGTTTGTCGTGTTAAACTGATTACGTTTACGCAGAAGTTCGCGTATAACCTTTCAGAAAGCGATTTAAAGCTTGAAATCGAACAAGAATTGATATGTGCAAATGGTACACATATGTATACAAATCCCAAGTATGAAACACAATATTTCATTGTTTTTTCATTTGTATGATGGTCGTAGTGACATAGGTGTCACAACCTTCCTCTGTGTTTCGAATTTCACCACCCTACCTGCAACTTCATCGACCACAGCCGATCATAACCGCCATCGACCCTCAGTGGCGGAGCCACACTTTGAACAATGGTGACGTCTGACGCCATTCAATTTTGTGTAGCAAATACAACGTATAATAGGAAAAATTCAAGCGACACCACTGTTTTTTTACGAGCGACACCATTGTCTTTTTACAAATGGCACCATTGTTTTGTTTTCTTATAAGAGAATTACATAATAAACACATTTATATTTAAAAAATTAAACCAGTTACATGAATTTAATTTGTATACTTTAAATCATTAAAGGTCCATGCTTAATTTTTATTGTTTCTAATCCAGTAAGCATTATAGCCCCATGTCTAATTAGTTTTGTTTCAATTGTTTAACCTAACAGGATGTTTGATGATCATTTGAATGATGTGTGCACTTGTTTGTTATAATGAAAAACAAGTTTTTTTTGCAAGTTGCCATTTAAAACGTTATGAATCGTTTTCAGAACATGAAAATGCGTACATAGCAACTATTAAATGCATTTTTTTATATATATTTCAAATGACTTTGTAATTTTATTATTTGTTTTTAGGGGATGGCTGCGCAGTTTGTTGCTCGTCTACCTGCTATCCTTATGTAATTTACCCTGATGATTGGAATGAAATTTATTATGTGATTTGACCCGACTAGATCCAAACCGATCCAAAAAGTTCGACTCCGGGTTACTATAAACCAGGGTATCCATAAAAAATGACACCACAAGAAAAATTTTTGTAACGCCCTTATAAACAAAACGTCCAAAACACATGGAAACTTCTAGATTTCAACATAATATTTACATTTTACCAAAATACCCTTGTAGCTAGTTCGAGATCAACACCTACCCTAGACCAGTTACAGGTGTTAATCTGAACTATCCTGTCAGGGTGCAAGTTTAAAGTTCTTAATTACAACGACTAAGTTTTAAGAACTATAATTTACATAACAAAAGACAACTTCCAAAAATATAAGTTTAACAAAAGTATTGTTTCAAAAGGGCGACTACTTCGTAAGCACATAAGTCATGGTGTGCATGTTAGTGTTCGTTCCCAAGTTCGCCATGTCACCTAACTCGCGGATTTACCTACATCACAATCAAAGTTTAACTAGTTAATTACACATGTTGTAATTTTATCTAAAAAAAAACTAACTATCATACACACAATTCTCATGTCCATAACATATACCTTTATCACTCGACCCAATAAAAGGGTCAATACTTACTACCTCTATCCGAGGTAAAACATTTCATCCGATAACCCACTGATTTCGGACCAAACATGTACGTAACATAAGCATCATTCCAAATTTCATTTACAATGGATTTAGTTATTCCATTACTTCCATACATAACTCTTCATAGCACGGTTAGTTCAAGACAAACCGATCATAACACATTCCCATTCATAATCATCATCTCATACGACCCGTTCATGATGGGTATGCTATTTACTACCAACCAACTTCGAACTATCATTCTTACGGTTCTATATAACAACGGCAATTACAAAGTAAAGCTTGTACGCACAAAATAACGTACCTCGATCCTGTGAGTTGTCCAACCTCCTAGCGCTTGGACCTTCTTCTTTTACGCCTACATCAACACATTCGTTCATTTAGCCCGACTAAATATCATTCCCTCTTTTACACACCTTTATCATACGACATCTTTATCATAATTTACCAAAATTCACCCATTTGTTCTTTTAGGCATTTTATCGAACACTTGGCGGGTTTCGCATTTATAGTACATTTAATTACAAGTAACTTTACATACTAATCTACAAGTTCATAACAAATCAAGCAAGTTCATGAGATTCTCTCATCCTACATCATTCATCTATGTTCCATCTATCACAACAGGCTAAATCACCGCAAACCGAACATTAATCGAGTCCTAGTTCATAGTCTTAACTTCTAGATGCATATATCACAACATTACTCATGATTTGGTAAAAAACCCATTTCCTAATGTTCATGATTTCAAGAAATTCGACTTACCACTTTGTTAGTCACACCTTGGGGATCGAGAATACGGGTTCTAACAACCGTTTAGCCTTGAAATCACCTTCTAATATGATGGATTATGATGACTAGGGTTTTTTCTTCTTGGTTCTTCTCCTGGACACCTCCACGCACGCACATAAGTGTGTGTGGAGTGTGTGTCTTTCAATTAATAAGATTTACTTTCAAATTTTCAACTTTAGTCCCTCGGTTTCTAATATTTAATTTATTCGAGTTCAAACTTTCCTTCTTATAACTATCTTAAAAGAAATAAATAGATTACATATTTTTGGGGTGTTACAAGTCTACCCCTCTTAGAAAAAGTTTCGTCCCCGAAACCTGAACACATACTAAAATCAACATTTACGTACCGAATAAAGAAGGGTAATGCTTTCGCATTTCATCTTCCGATTCCAATGTAAGTTCCGACCCCTTCCAGTGTTGCCATTGTACTAGAACTTGTCTAATGGCCTTATTGCGAAGATTCGTTACCTTAAAATCTTTAATGGCTATCGGTCTTTCAACATAGTTTAAGCTCTCATCTACTTCAATGTCGTCAAGAGGTACAATCGCCGATTCATCCGCAAGGCACTTTCGTAATTGTGATACATGGAAAGTGTTATGGATCCCATCTAATGAAGACGGAAATTCTAGACGATATGCCACTTTCCCCACTCGAGCCAAAATCTTAAACGGCCTAATATAACGAGGCCCCAATTTACCCCGTTTACGAAAACGGATTATACCTTTCCATGGGGATACTTTTAATAGAATATAGTCTCCGACTTGGAATTCGAAGGACGCCTTCTCTTATCCGCATATGCCTTTTGCCTATCCTGAGCCGCCTTTAATCGATCTCTAATTAGATCAATCTTTTTGTTGGTCATTGCTATTAATTCGTTAGGCGCGAGTTCCCTTTGTCCTACTTCCCCCCAACATACGAGAGTCCTACACTTTCTTCCATATAACAGTTCATAAGGTGCCATTTGGATACCACTATGATAACTATTATTGTAAGAAAATTCCACTAGTGGTAAATGGTCATCCCAATTTCCTCCAAAATCTAACGCGCATGCTCTTAACATATCAATAAGCGTCTGAATTGTTCTTTTCGATTGACCATCAGTCTGCGGGTGGTAGGCGGTGCTTATGTGCAGTTTCGTGCCCACACTTTCATGAAACTTTAGCCAATAACGAGAGGTAAATCTCGTATCCCGATCTGAAACGATTGACACAGGCACCCCGTGTCGAGATATTATTTCATTCACATACACTTCCGCCATCTTTTCTGAGGAGTAGGCCTCTCGAATTGGTAAGAAGTGAGCACTCTTTGTGAGTCGATCTACGATTACCCATATTGTATCATGCCCCTTTTTTGTTCTAGGTAGCTTGGTCACCAGATCCATTGTTATCTCCTCCCACTTCCATACTGGAATTTCCAAGGGTTGTAACTCTCCATAGGGCTTCTGATGCTCCGCCTTCACTTGAGAACACGTTAGACATCTCGCGACATACTTAGCGATATCGCGTTTCATACCGGGCCACCAATAGTTTGTCTTCAAGTCACGGTACATTTTCGTAGCCCCAGGGTGAATGGAATACCGTGACTTATGAGCTTCTTCAAGTAGCACTGTTTTGACCTCGCAAAACCTTGGTATCCAGATCCGACCAAATCTCGTTTTAAGTCCGTTCGAGTTTTCTTCAAATTTTTCTGCTATTCCTTTCGTTCTTTCTTTCTTTGGATCCCCTGCCTCTAGTGCTTTTATTTGAGCCTCTCGTATCGTTTCAAGGAGGTGAGGCGTAACTATCATCTTCATAGATTTTACTTGAATCGGGTGTGGATATTCTTTTCGACTCAACGCATCTGCTACGACGTTTGCTTTTCCCGGGTGATATAAAATATCACAGTCATAATCTTTAATCAGTTTCAACCATCTTCGTTGCCTCATATTCAAATCTTTCTGTTCGAAGAAATATTTGAGGCTCTTATGATCCGAGTAGATTGTGCATTTTACCCCATACAGGTAATGCCTCCAGATTTTTAAGGCAAAAACCACCGCTGCCAATTCTAGGTCGTGGGTCGGGTAGTTTACTTCATGTGGTCTGAGTTGTCTTGAGGCATACGCGATAACCTTTCCCTTTTGCATTAAAACACACCCCAAGCCTTGATGTGACGCGTCTGAATAGACAAGCAAGTCTTCCGTTCCATCTGGTAACTTTAACACCGGGGAGCTCGATAATTTCTTTTTTAACACTTGAAAAGCTTCTTCTTATTCTTTATCCCACACGAACTTTCCTTCCTTCCTCGTCAGTTTAGTCATAGGTAATGCAATCTTTGAGAAATCTTGAATAAACCTTCTATAATAGCCGGCAAGGCCTAGAAAGCTCCTTACTTCGGTTGGGTTTTTCGGAGGAACCCACTTTAATACAGCCTCAATCTTTGCTGGATCTACTGAAACACCTTCTGAATTTATTACGTGGCCTAGGAACTGCACTTCCCTGAGCCAAAAGGCACACTTTGAGAACTTTGCATACAGTGTCTCTTTACGGAGGGTTTCAAGTACTTCTCGTAGGTGTCTCGCATGATTGGCCTCATTCCGGGAGTAGACTAAAATGTCATCTATGAACACAATTACAGACTTATCTAGCATAGGTCGACATACTCGGTTCATAAGGTCCATAAACGCGGCTGGCGCGTTCGTCAATCCAAAGGACATGACCAAGAATTCATAATGTCCATACCGAGTTCTAAATGCAGTCTTTGCAACGTCCTCCTCTCGCACCCTTACTTGATGATAGCCCGAACGTAAATCTATCTTTGAAAACCAACTAGCACCTTGTAACTGATCAAAAAGATCATCAATTCTGGGTAAGGGATAACGGTTCTTCACGGTCAATTTATTCAGCTCCCGGTAGTCGATGCACATACGCATCGACCCATCTTTCTTCTTTACGAAAAGAACGGGTGCTCCCCAAGGTGACACACTCGGACGTATAAAGCCCTTATCAAGTAAGTCTTGCAATTGTGTCATTAGTTCCCTTATTTCGGTGGGAGCCAGTCTATATGGGGATTTAGCCACCGGTTGCGTACCCGGATTTAATTCAATACGAAATTCTATTTCGCGTTCGAGTGGAAGTCCCGGCAACACCTCCGGAAACACATCCGGATATTCATTCACTACCGCAACGTCTTCGATCTTGGGAAGGCTTTGATGAACATCTACTACATAAGCTAAGAATGCCCTACTTCCATTACACACGTACTTGACGGCTTGGACAATATTGCATAACTTCGCTTTTACATTTCTCTCTCCTTGAATACTTAACCATCTCCCACTCGGAGATTGCATGTGTATTGTCTTACTTTCGCATTTAATCTTCGCATGGTGTCGGACCATCCAGTCCATACCCACCACTACCTTGAATTCTCCTAAGACCATAGGTACGAGATCAATAACAAACTCCTCATCCTCTATCGTGAGCTTACAGTTTCTACATACTTCGTGCAACAAATAATTCTTGCTATCAGCTATCTCTACCTCTAAGGGTATTTGCATTCTTTCAATCTTAAATGAAGGGTGATTAATTACTTCACTTGAAACAAAAGACATAGTAGCCCCAGTATCGAACAACACGTACATCGGCAAGGAGTTTAGCAAGAAAATACCTGAAACAACATTTGGATGAGCTTTAGCCTCTTCAGACGTAATTTGAAACATCCTTGCCCTTGTCTTAGGGTTCTCCTCCTTCTTGCCTTCCTTTTTATCCTCGGTTGGAGCTTAGGACAATTCGCCTTGATATGGCCCTTCTGGAAACAATTAAAACATGTCTTTGTATTCTTAGGGCACCTGTAATGCGGATGTCCTTCTTCCCCACAGTTATAGCATCCCTTCTTACCCAACAGGCACTCACCAGTGTGAAGCTTTCCACAGATATTGTAACGGGGAATTCCACTCTTTGTTTTCTCTTTATTGCCTTGATCTTGAAACTTGGCTTTCTTGAAAGGAATTGGGTTAGACATCTTCTCTGACGGTCTCTTTTCACCTCGCTCCACCTGCCTCTTGAGTTCAATCTCCCTGTCTCGCGCCCAGTTTATGAGTTCGTCAAGAGTTTCACACTTCGAGGGCGTAATAAACTCCCTAAATTCCGCTTTCAGCATATCGTGATATCGGTTGATTTTTATTCTTTTTGAATTCACAAACTCCTTGCAAAACTTCAGCTTATCCAAGAAAGTATTTGTTATCTCATTGTTTGTTTCATCCTTCTGTCGGAGGCGCAAGAATTCCGCTTGAATCCTGTCGATGGTGGATTGGGGGCAATGGTATTTTAGGAAAGGCTCTTTAAATTCCTGCCACGTCATCGCTTGAAGTTTATCTTCACCTATCTCTTTACAATGAGCATCCCACCAATCTTTAGCTTGCGATTGCAGTTGACCCGTAGCAAACATTACTTGATCTTCCTTATCACACCGACTTCGGATAAACACAGCTTCTATATTAGAAATCCACCTTTGGCATACAATCGGGTCTATCTTTCCATCATACGGGGAAGGACTACACGCCATAAAATGTGACAACCGGTGATTTACGGCTCCTAATTACGTGATTAACAGACGATTAACACGACAATAAATAATGTTTACGACGCAAATTAACTTAATTAGGCCTTTGGAGTGCCTGGGAACGTCTATACGACTTTACAGTGCGCGAACGGTGATTTACAGAGAAACCTGCTGAATATTACGCGACTGCAGGAAACGCACCGGTAACGAAACGGACGCATCGGACACGCGTGTTGCCATAAAAACTTAAATTTTTTGATATATTTTGTTTCGTAATAAAAATTTTAGCAATCGTAGTTGAAACCGGATCAGAAAACGAAATAAAACGGCAACAACACGGTTTTACGCGATTTTACCGTTCTCGACGCACGAACGCGACAACATCGAATACCGGCACTATTTTATGTATTTTTAAATCAAAACTTATAATTCACGATAATTGTTATGATAATCAGGTTATGATAACGGGTCTCATAGGGACGAACGGGCTACTTTAAACACAAGAATCGGGCTTGTGGGCCTTGGGCCCAAGCCCAAAACCCACAAGACATGAACCTGTATATATATAATAGACCTCATGGTCTTTTGCTTTCATTTCCACAGACAAACCAAACAAACACACACACTCACTCACACATCGCTCTCTCTCTCTCGGCGAACACCAGCCGAACTCCGGCGACCGACCGGCGGCGGCGCCGCCGTCTGTGGCGGCGACGATGATTGTCCGGCGACCCCCCCTTTTCTCCTTCCTTTCTCCGGTAAAACAACAACCGACACCCACCCCCCTTTTTCTGTTTCGATAGCTAAATCGGAGCACCACCACCGTCCGGTGGTGGTGCGGCGGCTGCTAACAGGGAGGAGAGAGAAAGACTCGGAAGAGAGAGAGAGAGTCAGAGAAGAGAAAGAGAGCCGGTGGTCCTCCTCTCGGACCGGTGGTCCTCGTTTCGGACCGGTGGTCCTCGTCTCGGACCGGTGAGTTACATTTGATGGTGATGTTTTGGTTCGGGTCATGCTTGGGACCAGGTTTCAGCTCCAGATTCATCCCGGTTCAAGTCTCGGTCTGGAGGTCCTTGTCTTTATCCAACAGGTTTCGACGGTTGGTGATGACTCCGGTTCGGATTCGGTTCAAGTTTAGCAGCGGGTCGACAAGTCAACAGTGGTGGTGTCTATGTTCAGTTCGTTTCGGGTTGTTTCGAGTCAACCCGGTTGAACTGAGTCTACTCGGTTCGGATCCTGGTCAAACATTCATGGCTGGTCAAGAAGTTCGGGATGGTCAACAGCTTTGGTTCGGGCCAGATTTTGGAGCAGTTCGGGTCGACTCGGTCGGACCGAGTCAACTCGGTCAAAGACAACCGGTCAACCCGGTTGACTCGGTCAACCCGGTTGACTCGGTCAACCCGGTTGACTCGGTAACCCAGTCAACTTTTGTTCGACGTTCAAATCGAAGAATGGTAAAGGTTAACGGCGAATTAACTTGAATATATATATTTTTATTAAATTCGTGAAACGAGCTCGAACCGATTCGGATTAGTATTTAGATTACATTTTGTCGTTTTACAAAAATACATAGCTATTGATGATTGAAAAATTGTTGAATTTTGAAAAATGACGACACTTTAGTTGTCGGGGGCGTCCAAAAACAGAGGAAACTCTGCCCGTTTTTCGAGAAAAATCCGTAACGTATTATAGTTTCAAAAACGACACTTAATGGAATTCAAGTTTATAATATTTCAAACCTTGAGATTTCCAAACGCTTTTACAAATAAATATAATGTTATATTTATTTCGAACGTCGTTAACTCGTATCCTTTTATAAATAAATATAGTATATATATTTATTTCAAGCATCGCGTAACACGAATTCGTTTCATCAAAATAAATATAGTTTATAATTATTTCAAATATCAAACGACACGAAGACTGTTTTGCTAAAATAAATATATTATATATATTTATTTGAAATTATAAACGACACGAATTCTTTTATAAAATAGATATAGTTTATCTATTTATTTCAAACTTCAAACACACTCGATGATAATTTCGCAAAATAAATATAACTTTTTATATTTATTACAAACGCCGAAACGACGTATACGTATATTATGGCAAGTATATCCAAGACGCAATGTATATAATACAAGTTTATTATACGAATATTCCTATATACACAACGACTTCTCGCGGCGACAAAGTATAACTTAAACATTTTATTAAGTTAACCACTTATCGTCAACAATTCGGTAGAGCTCGGTAACACGTAGATTTGTTACCGCATTATTTAGAAACTTATTAGATATTCCGTGTTAGGAATATTGTAGAATGCACGATAGCGAGTCACGTCTTGGAAACGACATCGCGAAGTCGTAATTAGCTAGCTTTGCACAGGAATATTCAGGTGAGTTCATAACCCCACCTTTTATGGTTTTACATTTTTATAAATGTTTTCGGGGTGGAAAGACATACACTTTTTGCAAAGCATACAAGAATTACATATTTCTAAACCATTTTACAAGCAAGTTTTAACTGACACAAATGGTTTACGAAAAGCTTATGTTTTATACCGGTTTTTTTAAACAAGCGTATTTTTCGAAATATGCATACACACGAGATTCTAGTTTTATAAACTACGGGAAAATACAAATACAAGAGTTTACAAGATACAAATGTTAAAATGTATACAAATGGTATGATAACAAGAAGCACACTTGGTGAGGACGAGTACCAAGTGTGATGAGATATAAGAATACAAGAAGCGCACTTGGTGAGGACGAGTACCAAGTATGATGCGTTATGAGAAATGATACGAGAAATCGTGTCACGAATAGGGTACATAAGCACCATTAATCAACTATATACCTAGACCGCAGAACAAAAGGTTAGATCTAACGGGTGCCGGGCAGCCACACTCTCGGTGAGGGCGAGTATCGAGTAGTGCTTTTGTGTCTCAGAATATGCCAACTAGAAAAATGCCTAAGGTTTGGTGACTTCCTATGACGTGTCACATGTTAATGGCTTTGCAACCCATTAACAATCCTGATACTTACAGGAATACTTTATTTACATAAAATTCATACCATACTAAAACTTGATTTATACTTGAAGTACGTGGGGTACTCAAGAAAACGGGAACTATACTTGAGTACGTGGGGTACTCAAGAAAAACTTGAATTATACATGAGTACGTGGGGTACACATGAAAACTTGATTTAAATATGAAAACTTGATTTATACTTGAGTACGTGGGGTACACCAGTAAACTTGAATTATACATGGGTACGTGGGGTACACATGAAAACGTGATTTATATATGAAAATGATTTTAAATTCGTTTTCACAACAATACTTCAAAAACCGGTTATTCAAAAAGATTTATTTCAAATCTTTTACAAACAAACTATGAACTCGCTCAACTTTATGTTGACTTTTTCGCATGTTTCTTTCTCAGGTTGCATTTTAAGACAAGGCACTGTTGGAATAGGAGAACCATGATGAGTCGAGTACTTAATGGGCGTTCGCATTCTAAAAGTCTTTGCTTAATTGCTTCCGATGTGCAATGAAGATACCAGTCCAGTCACGCCAATGCTCTGATATTTCGGGGTGTGACATAAAATCCTTATACGTGCATCTTCGTATCTTACTCTTGCCTTTAGACTCTCCAATCATCTCCTTTATTTCATCCATTTTGCTTGTCATTATCGCATCAATCGTCTCCAACACGCGACTCTCCACCTCTTGAACTATTTGCGGAAGTTTGGCCTCTAAAGCATTATCCATTATTTGCACCATCTTATCATTTAATGCATCCTCTCGTGCCACATCGTCATCATTCGAATCTACGTAATCCGTCATCTACACAATAAAGTTTTAGATGTTATCTTAGCAAATTTAACATCGCCTACCTTTGCGGTTCGTTAGAAATCATCCCATAATGTCACAATAACTTTCATGACTCTATTTTCATGATTTATAACCTCCGTAACCGAGCCCGTTAACCAAAACATAAAAAAAAAAACTTTTTTTGCACGTTTTAGGGCGGGTTGCGGGCTGCGACCGGGTTCGTGATCTTCTTCGCGGGCCGTGACAGGGGTCGCGTCACGCGACGCCATGAGCGGCTCTTGGTTGCGTCGCGCGAGGGTCGGATTTTCACAGAACTTTCAGTTCTGGGTGCTGCAAACTTTCACAATTTCCATTTTTCACTTAAACAATCATAGCTTGCTCAATTTTCATCCGATTCACGATTCGTTTCTTCCTACGCGATCGTAATTTCCTCCTCTATCACATAGAGTTAAAATCCGGCACTCGGATTAACTATTTTCGAGATTTTTTTTAAGCTTTCGGCCTTATTTTCCCTTATAATCTTTCAACCCATTCATGGTTTATCAACCAAACTTGTCCGTTAGCATACAAATTCCCACTAATGCCATACCATAGTTATTTTTCAATTACACAAGATTCATATCATGGGTTTCTATGCACTCACAACCCATTTTGACACATATTTTTTTTGACCCGTTATGAAAGTAAAGCATCTTAAACTTTTACCTTGTTTGCGACCTTGGAGCGAACACACCCATTGCGCGAGCTATCAGTTTGAGCCCAAGCACTATAACTCGTGTTTGATTCTCTCAAACCTTTGCTCTGATACCAACTTGTAATGCCCTTATAAACAAAACGTCCAAAACACATGGAAACTTCTAGATTTCAACATAATATTTACATTTTACCAAAATACCCTTGTAGCTAGTTCGTGATCAACACCTACCCTAGACCAGTTACAGGTGTTAATCTGAACTATCCTGTCAGGGTGTAAGTTTAAAGTTCCTAATTACAACGACTAAGTTTTAAGAACTATAATTTACATAACAAAAGACAACTTCCAAAAATATAAGTTTAACAAAAGTATTGTTTCAAAAGGGCGACTACTTCGGAAGCGCATAAGTCATGGTGTGCATGTTAGTGTTCGTTCCCAAGTTCGCCATGTCACCTAACTCGCGGATTTACCTACATCACAATCAAAGTTTAACTAGTTAATTACACATGTTGTAATTTTATCTAAAAAAAACTAACTATCATACACAAAATTCTCATGTCCATAACATATACCTTTATCACTCGACCCAATAAAAGGGTCAATACTTACTACCTCTATCCGAGGTAAAACATTTCATCCGATAACCCACTGATTTCGGACCAAACATGTACGTAACATAAGCATCATTCCAAATTTCTTTTACAATGGATTTAGTTATTCCATTACTTCCATACATAACTCTTCATAGCACGGTTAGTTCAAGACAAACCGATCATAACACATTCCCATTCATAATCATCATCTCATACGACCCGTTCATGACGGGTATGCTATTTACTACCAACCAACTTCGAACTATCATTCTTACGGTTCTATATAACAACGGCAATTACAAAGTAAAGCTTGTACGCACAAAATAACGTACCTCGATCCTGTGAACTGTCCGACCTCCTAGCGCTTGGACCTTCTTCTTTTACGCCTACATCAACACATTCATTCATTTAGCCCGACTAAATATCACTCCCTCTTTTACACACCTTTATCATACGACATCTTTATCATAATTTACCAAAATTCACCCATTTGTTCTTTTAGGCATTTTATCGAACACTTGGCGGGTTTCGCATTTATAGTACATTTAATTACAAGTAACTTTACATACTAATCTACAAGTTCATAACAAATCAAGCAAGTTCATGAGATTCTCTCATCCTACATCATTCATCTATGTTCCATCTATCACAACAGGCTAAATCACCGCAAACCGAACATTAATCGAGTCCTAGTTCATAGTCTTAACTTCTAGATGCATATATCACAACATTACTCATGATTTGGTAGAAACCCATTTCCTAATGTTCATGATTTCAAGAAATTCGACTTACCACTTTGTTAGTCGCACCTTGGGGATCGAGAATACGGGTTCTAACAACCGTTTAGCCTTGAAATCACCTTCTAATATGATGGATTATGATGACTAGGGTTTTTGCTTCTTGGTTCTTCTCCTGGACACCTCCACGCACGCACATAAGTGTGTGTGGAGTGTGTGTCTTTCAATTAATAAGATTTACTTTCAAATTTTCAACTTTAGTCCCTCGGTTTCTAATATTTAATTTATTCGAGTTCAAACTTTCCTTCTTACAACTATCTTAAAAGAAATAAATAGATTACATATTTTTTGGGTGTTACAAATTTCTAGCTGTCGACCCTACCTACAAATCACCAGCATAATCATCAGCCATCACCACTCCCCACACCGACACTATACTCCGATCCCGCACACCAAACCACCTACGTCTTCATCAACTGCTCTATATCATCATCATCGTCGTCAACCACGTCCATCATCACTCTGATAAATCGCCGCTCCATCAACCTCCGGTCAAATCATACTGTACGATTACTTTAAAGTGTGCGACCTGCATATTTTAACTGTGCAACCATTGAAGATTGAAAGTGTGCGACCAATATTACAGTTCAACATCACTTGAAAGTGTGCGACAACAGCTATCAAAGTTCATCGATCATCACCGCACACTCCATAACCACTGGTCATCATCTCACGGTTCAAGTTTGAGATTTCGAGTTCGAGTTTTCGTGAATAGTTGTTGTGTTCATCAGTCATTATCTCAAATAAACATCTCCGTTCACCGTATCAAATCATCACGTTCATCATCATCATCATCATCATCATCAATAGTCTGACGATAACCACCACCTCCGATCACTATCTGTTCATCTTGTTCATCGTCTTCTTCTCCTTTTTGAACGACCACCATGCATCCGCAGAATCACATCACCGCCATCGTCTCACCGCCATCATCATCTTCATCTCCGTTTTAATCCGAACTCCATCATCGTCATCTTCATTAATACCGACCAACCTCTGCACCTCCGATCATCGCCGTCACTCTCACATTCATTTTTGTCTTACACCGACTACCGTCACTTGTCTACGTCAACCATCTTCAACCTTGGTGGCAGGGTTTGGGGACTGCTTGAAACGAAGAAGGAAGATACAGAGTTTAAATTTTCCTTTGTTTTTAGTTAATTAATAAAAATAATAATTATAATCATTTAGTAATCATTACTCAATTATTATTAATAATAATAATTATAATATTATTAGGTTTTTCTTTTATATATAAAAAAAGAGGTTTATATTGAAAAAAAATTTAAAAATTGTTAACATATTTTAGTATATAAAAAAAAGGTTTAATTAAAAATATTATATTTTTAAAAGTTATAAAAAGGGGAGCTTGGTTATTGTTTGGTGATAAGTTTTGACAGGTTTGGAGGCGCGGTTCAGGAAGCTGATTCGTGCGTTTTTCAAAGGATTTGAGTTAGCGAGTTCACGGGTTCTCGCTTTGGGCTTGTGTTGAGGAAATAGTGTACGTGATCCTATGTGTGCGACTTGTACTAGTATGCGGTCACGGTTTTAACGCTCCGTTTCGGTAAAACACACATATTCGGGGGATCACATCTTCGGGGGCTCTCATTTCCGAGGGATCAAAGTATAGCAACTTAGAAATGTCTTCTCAGAATGATGTGATTAAGCGCCATCTTGAACGTTTTAGCTACTTTCCTGGTGAACCTGTAGAAGCATTGATTGACAGATTTGCTAAACTGCTCACTGATATGAAGAAGGCTGAAATTATGGTGCCAAGTTATATGAGCAACAAAAGCCTTCGAGATGTTATGAAAAAGATTCTAGATCAGCCCAGCTGGTTTTGGAATGTGAATCAGATTATCTTGACAACCAACTGTCTTAAAATGAAGTCGGATGAGCTGATCTCACTCATCACATCATATGACAGTGCTGACAAGTAGTCTACTCAAGGCAACACATCTGATGCAGTTTGCTCCATTGATCCATTGCCTGCTGTAGTTTACTTATCCACTTCTGCTGATTCATCACAAGATTCAGAATCAGGTTGCTGTACATGTACTCAAATTCATGACTACACTCCCACGATCAAAGAGTTATGTGTAGACAATATATGTTGTACTCCTGCTTGTAGGGAAAAAGTTAAAGGTTACAAAGAGCAGGTAGACTCGCTCGTTTTGCAACTTCAATATACAAGATCAAATAGTTATGAAACTAAAAAGAAATTAAATGGGTACAAGGATATGGTGGAGGCGCAAAAGCGTGATATCCGTAAGTTGCATAACGATCTGAGTGAGGCACGATGTAGATATCTCGACTTTAAGGAACTGTCTGAAAAACTAACTGTTGAACTTGATAATTTAAATCAACTTTTGAAAACACAGAGTTTAATTTTAAAAAGTTTGATCTATCAAGTGAAAAAGTTGATAAAATGATTAATCAACAGTTAAAATACAGTAAAAAGGAAGTGAGGAATAAAGGATTGGGATTTGTATGCATACCTCCACCATACAATCACAATTACACCTCAATTCCCATGACAGATGAGGAGATAGCCGATTTACCTGAAATGGAATATGGGAAGCCCGGGGATAGGAAGGTTGAGCCTGTTAAGACGAAGAAAGTAAAGATCACAAGGCCAGATAAAACCGAAATTATTCTAGAAAAACTGGCGTTTGATAAAACTTTCGTGAAACCTGCTACTAAGACTCTAAATTTTGAGAATAATGCTAATATTGACAAATATTTTCAGGTGTTAGATGACAATGAATCAATTTTTTTCTCAAAATTTACCTGAATCGTAAAATTAAGAAGAAGGGTCAAAACAAAAGTCAAACAATTTCGAGTTTGGTATGATGAAAGGGTTTCCTGAATTCATCAAAGAATTTGAATCTAGCAAACAATCTGAATAAACTAATTCATCTGACTCTCCATGTGATGCTTCAGAAATGACTAATTGTGAAACCTCAGAATTAGTTGAATATGTTAAATCTAGTGAGGAGTCATCTAAAATAGTTGAATCAGAATCAACAATACCAGAATCTAAGCCACCTGCTCCATCTGACTCCAAATGTGAATAACCTGAAGCAACTGATTCTGAGAAATTGGAATCAGTTGAATCTCGTGAATCCAGCTTTGAGTCTTCTGGAGCAGCTAACTAAGCGATAGAGGATTCAGGAGAGCCACTACAAAAGGAATGTAACTTAAGTGGTTCAACTGAATCAAGCAGCAAAGCAGTGAATGAGCCTACAACGTCTGAAATTGAAACAACAAGGCCAGTCCCTGATTTTAAATGTGTGAATGTTACTGATGCTTCTACTTCATGTGCAGATGAGGTAAAAGTAAAGGATTGGGTTGAGAGGGATGATGTTGTTTGTCAAAAGGCTGATGATGTTTGTTCAAAAACATCAAATTTGTCTGCTGATGCTCCTCCTTATGTGAGAAAGGGTGTTTCCGAGCTAGCTTTGAGAGGCCCGTCAAATAAATATGTACCTCCAAAGCAAACAGTTAGAAATGAAAATACTAACCCTAACAGTGAATGTTCTAACTACTGTAAAAAGGGACATAAAAAGCAGGGGAGAAAGTCCGAACGGTTTGCAAACAAATCATCCAACAAATCTTATAACTCACATCCATCATCAGTTGGATCGAATGGATCGGGATATACTCCTTACGTAAAGAAGCAAACATGCTACAACTGCGGCATACCCGGTCACATTGCAAGGAATTGCACATATCGTCCCTGCGTGCCATACCATCCACATCATCAGAAGGTTACACCTAGGGATATATCTTATTCTAAGCCAATGAAGGTTGAAAAGCCTAAGCCAATGATGAATAAGCATCCCCAAGTTAAACCATCTGATGGGGATTGGAATGCTGCAAAAGCTAAACGAAAACAAGCTTTGAAACCAAAACAAGTTCTGAAAAATAAAAAGGTTGAAAAGCAAACTGTTTTGCCCAAGGCACATAAGAAATTAGAGAATCCTAAACAAGTTTGGAGGGCAAAACATAAAGCAGCGACATCACCAATCCCTGAAACAAAAGGGAACATGTGTTTTCGAGAAGTGCCTTACGTTCATGCTTCAGGAATACCCAGGACCACGATGGCATGGGTACCAATGTCTTACTAATCTCCTTACTTTTCAGGGACAATCAAGGAGGAGTTGTTGACAATCCTTGGATGTTGATAACGGTTGTTCTAGAGACATAAATTGGTAACATTTCACTATGGCAAAATGTATATTTTTTTTACAGTTGATATGTTTCGTTTGAAGGAGATAAGAGAGGTAAGACAAGATCAGCGAAAAGGTACAAATTTGAATTTCGTGTTCCAATTTCGATATTGATTAGTCTTAAATCTTGTGATGGAACGATTAGGTAAAAACAACAAAAATATTTTCATTTTCTTTTGTGTTTCTCTTTGTACATACGTTTTCGTTTTTAGGTAAATTTGTGTATAAGATTTATGCACAAATTTAGGGGGATATCCAAAGATGTCTGTAAATAAATAAAAAAATTAGAAAATGAGAAAATACAAAAACATTTGAAAAATCAGAAAAATACAAAAATAGTTTCTGCTATGTCTTTGCTACAACCTAGGAAATGAAATAATTTCACTATGTGGATTAAGGCTGACTCATGTAAGACCAATATTGAAATGGTCTGACTCTAGAGCGATATGTTGGTAGGCTTTATCCTGATGGCTGGATTCGTTGACTGGTTCTGTGCAGAACACTAACATTATTTTATGACCTCAGGAAATGGCTATTTGAATGCGTGTGTAAGGTCCCGATACACACAATTTCTTTCTAGTTTTGAAATCTTTTTTGACCAACTCGTGTATCTCCTTTGTTTTGCGTGAGCAAAGACCTGGAGGTGCTAGGCAACGTAAGCTTCTGTTTTGCGTGAGCAAAGACCTAGCTGTACGTTGTCGCGCTATTATTATTATTTACCAAATAATAATAATCCACGACGAGAGTGTTAATTATTTACGCAACTAGTTAAAATAATCGGGTTTGTTTGTTTTAGCTAGACATTGAATTTGAAATCCATACACTTGGGCTAGGCCAAACCCCACTCCCTAAACCTAAACCCTACACTATATAAAGTTATCCCTAAACACTAACCCATCTTTTAAAAACACTAACCTAAAACCCTAATCTTAGAATTATTCTGCCGCACACAACACCACACACCCCACCGCCTTCTCTGGTCCGATCAAGATTCCGGCGATTCCATCGGCGGCCGCACAGTGGCTCCGGCCACACACACACCCTACCCTCATGCCTTCAGTTGACGTACACTCTATTGAACCCGTGAACACACCTACACCCCAGAAAGAAACCGATTCACCATCTCTCCCTACGCTCACTTTACACTCTCTCTGAGCAAACGGTTAACCACCACTCGGTGGTGGTGGCGTGCAACACAGCGCAGCAGACGCGCCGTATGGCGGATGATGTTGAAGATGGTCTTCGGATAACTTCGGCTGCGATGGGCGATGATGGGTTGCTGACGGTGGTCGGCAAATGGAGTGCGGTGGCAACAAAAGTTAACGGCGGCTGCTGGAGCTTCGGCACGTGCGACAGTGACACACGCACTCCCTTTCGGTCCTCTTCATTACTCAGTCAGTAGCATATTATCTTTGAATACCTGTGTTTGTTGTGATTCTCGACCCTCTATATGTTTGTTTATTTTAGAAATACCTGTTGAAATGGTTTTGTATTTCTTTTGGTGCTTCAACTTGATATATAAGAAGTAAATTAGAGGGTGTTCACTGTGAATCTTGATTGATGAAATAATTGTTACTATTTGATCATGAATGTTAGTATGTGATAATGACGTTGAAACCACACTCTGTTCATGCTAGTGTTGCTCTTTTCATACTCAAAAATATGATACAGGGTTTTCTCTTAAAATGGGTTTTCTTTTAATGAATGTACAACTGAGGAAATGATGATAACAAATGACGTTGATTTCTGTTAAATATTGAAATGATGATGATGATGAGGATAGGGGTTACTAGTCGATTAGAATGATAAAGATGTTGCTGGATATGATGATTGCTATTTGATTTAGGATGATGTTTGAAAAGTGTGATAAAATGCTTTTGTCTTTTCTGTTCAATCTATAAAGATGAAAGTTGAATTTGAAACCATATCATACCCTATTGCTATTATGATGGTTTACTGCATACTTTTCGGACGGTAAACAAGCGATTGTCTTTTCTGTTCATGCATGAGGTACAAACCACTAGAGAGTTGGATTTGAAATTTCTAAAGTTGAATGCTTTTGTCTTTAGTGGGTTTGATTTAGGAAATGAATGGAACACATGAAATTGTCCAACCGTACCGTTTTGAACCTGGCCCCACCTTACTGTTCGCACAAATTGTGTCCAATCGCACACTGCATACTATCAAACAAACACACACTACTGGACCGTTCTGTTGGACTGCATGCATATCAGTTGGGCCGTCCCATGAAGAAAGCCCAATCCCATTTGTTTTAAGCACTCGCACACTACATGATTAGTCGCACACTTGTTTTGCCATTCTAATATTTGTCGCACAAACATATGTATACAGACCGACAAACACTGACCACACAATAAAGGAGCTGGCCCCCACCTTGTTGTTTTGAATATTTCACTTGGTCGCACGCTAGATAGTCAAACGCACACTACGGACCCACCTACTTTCTGTTGCTTTTGGGCCTCCTAATTTGGGCTTCACGAAATCCAGCTGGGCCACGTGAGTGGTTCGGTCGCACACTACTGATACACATGCACACTTGTCTCTTGAATCGCACAAATTGTTACAGCCGCACACTTCATTTTGGTCGCACAAGTAAATTCCAACCGCACACTATATTGACCGGTCCCACTGTTGTTCCTTGATGTCGATCGCACAAATGGGTTTGAAACGCACAGTCCCTTTTATTGGGCTACACCACTTGGGCCAGCATGTTAGTTATACTCTATTTCGTGCAAACTGTTGCTGATGCTACGCATGACGGTACGAAATACATGATGGCTATTTCTTGTACACTGCTTATGGACTACATGATAAATGTGAAATACGTTTATGCTTGGTATAAACTGTTACTTGATTAATACGTGTACACTACTTGACAAATACGTGTTCGATACGTGTAGCTTATATGTGATTACTTGTTTACCGTCCTAACGAGTGGTAACCATAATAGGGTGTGGTTGACCAACTTACGACAATCACTTTATCTGCCAGCAAACCAAGGTGAGTTCACACTAACACTAAAATGATGTATTCCTGGTGGTTTGGGAACCTAATATTCCAAGGGAACGGAATAGCGATTAAACGAAACTCATAAGTTCAAAACATGTATTCCCGGGATACGGGAACCTCCATACTAAACGAAAACTCTACCATGAAAGTCGCTTTACGTATATACCGATTAATCGCTGGGAGCGAACGGGATATTAGTTGATAGCGCTATTAGGTTTGATAAACCTCACACCGTGCTGGGAGCCGGGAGTGAACTTTTATCTGGAATCCGGTCAATGATGGTAGAACATTGATCTGGGGTAAACAACAATTACGTCAAGGTTTCGGTATCTTCACAGTTTAGTAGCTCATTATGGGATGGATTTCCCTCAGCATGTTCTGGATAACATGGTAACCTACCGAATCAATGTTTTTGGGATAAAACGAGAAAACCGTTTTCGAAAACCGTGAACTCGCCAACTTTATGTTGACACACTACTGCATGCTTGCAGGTCTGTAGATGCTGCGCTGGAGGTTGCCTGGAGCGTTGTGGGGGTCGTCTAAACTATTTCTGAACTTCGCTTCCGCTAAACAATTGAACTTTGCTTTAAAACTAACTATGTTTGAACTTTGTTATAAACTTATTATGTTTTAGACCTTTACGTTATGTCACTGATCACATTGGTGATGGTCTGTATCTTACTTACATTAAATGTTCAATGTGATTGGTGGCTTGATCCTGGGCAGTCACACGCCTCGCGGTGGTACTCCACACGTGGTAAATTGAGGGTGTGACACCTGCGCAACCCTTACTTTCTCTTGAAAACAAAACAGGAAGAAATCAACGCAACCGGTGGAGCTACTAGACGAGCATTTTTAGTAAATAACATAGTTGCCAATGTCCTATTTTTGCTGCCACAAGCCCTAGATTGAATAAGGAAACAAGAAAATTAGTCACCATACACATTGTTAAAACTGACAATGGACACAAAAGCCCAATAAAAGCGGAAATTTAGGGTTTCGCCATTAGGATAATTTAGGGTTTCACCATTAGGATTGATGACCATGGCCTTTGTGGAATGTGCACCTAAAAAGTTTTGTGGTTTAGATTTAGTGTTAGTCATTGACTACTTGTTTGGAAACAAATCTTGAATCGACTGTAAGGAAATGTTTTAGACTAAGTTTCTCCATGTGTTGACCTTATCCTTGTCTAATGTGATAGGACCATCCAACCAGGATAATTCGGTTGACCAAGTATCACAGCCCCGCCTACAGCGGAAACATGCAAGTGCAATGAATTGAATAATACACTTTGTAACAAAGAAGTACTTTTATTATTAATAAACCATATTGTATTTAATATCCAAAACAATGGAACACATAAATATCCAATTTTAATTAATCCAAGTCTCTTCTATGATCCTACGTGAGCAATTAATAGTCTTTAACCTCTAGTTTCCATCACCTGCAAAACAAGCTAAAACAAGTTAACTAAAAAGTTGGTGAGATCATATGTTTGTTATAAACTTATAGTTTTATGGTATCACAAACAAGTTTAAGGCATATATGTAGATAAATTCAAATGCATGTCATCCACAACCAACCCTAGTGGCTTGTATGCACCACTGATGTCTGATCCAGAGATGACAATGGGTCGGGTATTGGTAATCCCATACCCATACCAGGTTAAAAATCGTATCCCATACCCGACCTAATATCCGTCGGGTATTTGTCAGGTAATTACCCGTCAGGTAGCGGGTTTACCCATTAGTTTGTTGAAAGATATACGTTGGAATTTCTAAATACATTTTTTTACTATTATAATTAATATATAATTTTGTTTAAACAACAACTATTAAAAATTAAAAATGTACATTATATAAATATAAGTTTTATCATAAATTAATAATAACTTTATAATACATATACACTTACATGGATATACTTCACAACATACACAAAATAAATATTATTATCAAATGCATATGCTAAAAGAAAATTTATTTTTACATTATGAACATACTAAAATAAATCACCAATAGGAAAGTGTTAGTGGAAAATAAAAATATAAATTGAAAAAATTGGGTATATAGTTTGGGTAAACGGGTATGTGATTTCGGGTAATCGGGTTGGGTATCACCTAATCCCATACCGATCCATATCCGCAAAAATTTTTAAAACTAATCCCATACCCGGCCCAACACCCGTCGAGTATCAGGTATACCCGTCCCATTTGTGTTGGGTTTCGGGTATACCCGTCGGGCTCGGGTATTTTTGCCATCATTCTGACCCAGATCATGAGGACACCAAACTTGTTGTTACTTGTTGTCGAGCATTCGAACATCCGGCTCCTTACCATGGAACCTTGCATTTGGTAGGTGCTCCCAACTTGAGTATTGGATGGGTTATTTAAACAAGTAGATCTATTCGTAAAGCTAATGGTTTGGTAAATTGTTCCATTTAGGGGACATTTAAAAGTGTGATCATTGATCTTTACCAATACACAAAAACTGTTTTATGATTTATATGTAAAAGTTGTTATTGTATACATGTTTTCCACCCCAAAGACTTAAATAGTTATAGAAAGGGGGCTATGAAACATTTTTCTTTTGAACGGTAAATATTACTAATTTACACCAATAATTACAAATTATTCCCCTTGCCCATATTTGAACCTCGGATCTCCAGTCTAAGAGCCATATGCCTTTACTAAGTGAGTTAACCCTAAATTTATACTTGAACTTGTTGCGTTAACCAGTTACGTTAACCAGTTACATTCCCTAAATTGTTATTGTTGTGTGAGTTGTTTCACTACATATGGATGGATGTCGTTTAGGAAAATATCTTTAATATCAAAGACTATTTTAGGAATGAAAATCTATGAAAAAAACACGATTTGGAATTTTTGACTTCAAAACCATAATTTCATGTTAGATGTATGGCATGTTTTTAAAGGGTTTCAAAGACTCATTATTTTTTCATGTTTAAATCCTGATTTTATTATATTATTCATGAAAAAATGGCATAAATATTAACAGTTTACGATTTCTAAAAGAAAGGCCAAAGCTGTTTTAAAACAACTTTTCGCGTCAGAGCTGTGTTAAAACAACTCTTCGCACTTGTTTTGTAATTGCTTTTCGGAGGTCGAAACTTATTATTTTTGAGTGAGGTCGGTGGGTTTAATAAGACTAAGAAGATATTAGGAGGAACAATATAAGCTAGATATTTTATGTTATATGTTATATATATTATGTTAGAAACAGTTATTTGTTTTAGATATAGGTAATGTCGGTTTCTAATAACCGGCCGGGTATAAATGTAAGACATAAGCGAATATTATGATTTACCAATTCTGAATCAAAGAACATTTATCAATTTCCTCTCAAACCCTAGCGTACAATCATACACAATAAAGTGGTATCAGAGCCACAACGATCCAAATATCACCGAATCTTCAAATCATTCAAAGCAAATCTTCATACCAAAACATAGAATTTAATCGAATTTATTCATGGCAACGATGAACGGAGGTATACAGACTCAAATTCCAAAATTACTGGGTCAAAACTATTTTCACTGGCATATTCAAATGAAGGTACTGTTAGAATCACAAGATCTTTGGACTACAGTGGAAGAAGGATACAATAGTCTGCCGAATAATGCATCAGAAAATGATCGAGATGCACATAAGGAAAAAGTCAAGAAAGACAAGAAGGCTCTTCACATAATCTTTCAAGCGGTGAACGAAACTATATTCGAACGGATTGCAATGTGCAGAACTTCCAAAGAGGCATGGGATGTATTACACAAGGCATACAGAGGAGAACACAGAGTGAAAACGGTAAAACTCCAAACCCTGAGATGTGAATTTGATGCACTTAGAATGAAAGAAAACGAGGCGATAGAAGAATACATGAATAGAACAACAGTTATAGTGAATCAATTACGTTTAAATGAAGAAAATATTACCGAACAACGAATTGTTGAAAAAATTCTTCGAAGTCTTACAAGGAAATATGAATCGGTAGTGGTGGCAATAGAAGAATCAAAAGACTTAACTACAATTTCTACAGAAGAATTGCTAGGTATCCTTCAATCACACAAGTTAAGATTGAAACAATATGATGATTCTCTAATAGAACAAGCATTCCAAGTACAAAGTAATAGTTTTGACCGATCAAGGAAAAACAGATCTGACTTCGTTAACAGAGGACGAGGTAGAGGAAAAGGAAGATTCAATGGATCGATACGTTGTTATAATTGTCAGAAATTAGGACACACGGCAAGATTCTGTCAACAAAGAGACACAAACAACAGGGGTGAGAATGCTCTATTACACGAAGATGAATCTTAAGAAAGATGTGATGAAACGACAATGTTTATGATATTTAACATGGAAGAAATAACAAAAGAGGATTGCTGGTACTTAGATAGCGGATGTAGCAATCACATGACAGGAAATAAGAGCCTATTCATTACACTAGATGAATCAGAAAGAAGGGAAGTGAGGACTGGAGACAATAAGAAACTGGAGGTACTAGGATGCGGTGATGTCTCAATCAAAGTAAAAGGTTTAGACAAGATGGTCCCGAATGTATTTTATGTGCAAGGTTTAAAGCATAATCTCTTAAGTGTAGGACAATTAGTACAAAAAGGTTATGAAGTGAAATTCGTTGATCAAGAATGTGTCATCAAAGATCCAACAGGTGCTTGTATCGGTTCAATTAAGATGACTAGGAACAAGATTTTTCCCTTAAATCTGAACCATGATCTAATATCTAGAGTATGTAATGTTATGACACAAGACATGACTACTCTTTGGCATCGACGATTTTGACATCTAAGTTTTGACACATTGTATGGCATGGGAACAAACGAAACAGTGAAAGGGTTACCAAAGATAACCAGGTCAATGAACAATAAATGTGAAGGATGTATATTTGGGAAAAATGCAAGAAAACCTTTTCCCAAGCAAGCAAAGTGGCATACTGATAAACCGCTACAACTTATTCACTCTGACATATGTGGACCGATGAGAACAACGTCAATAGGAGGCTGCAAATACTTCATCACTTTCATAGATGATTTCTCAAGGAAAACCTGGGTGTATTTTCTGAAACTAAAGTCGGATGCACTAAGTTTTTTTAAGAACTTCAAGAGGATTGTTGAGTATCAAGTTGATTCTACTATAAAGACTCTGCGAACCGATAGAGGAGGAGAATACTGCAGCAATGATTTTCAAACATTCTTAAAAGATAATGGGATTCATCATCAGTTAACCACAAGTTACACACCACAGCAAAACGATGTAGCAGAACGAAAAAATAGAACCCTCATGGAACTTAGTAGAAGCATGCTTAAAATGAAAAACTTATCACATTCATATTGGGCAGAAGCTGTGGCATGTGCTGCATATTTGTTGAATCGAGCAGGCACTAAAAGTGTACCAAATAAGACTCCACAAGAAGTATGGAGTGGAAACAAACCTAGCGTCGGACATCTACAAGTTTTTGGATGTGTTGCCTACGCTCACATTCCGAAACAACATCGAGGAAAGTTAGATGAAAAAGCAGAAAAGACAATTTTTGAGGGTTATAGTGAACATAGCAAGGCATACAAACTGTATAATCCAGCGACTAACAAAACCATTATTAGTAGAGATGTGGTGTTCGATGAAAATCAAGAGTGGGGAGACAGTTCAGCAAATAAAGACTCCACGTACATACAACTAAATAACCCGAGTGAAGAAGATAAAGATCTAGATGAGAATGTACCACATGAAAATATAGAACCGGAGAATGACCAACAAATAGGAAATGCCCATAGCAGCGAAGAAGCAGAGGATCAGAACAGTCATCAAGACGAAGCAGAATCATCATCATCCTCTGAAAACGAAGAACTGAGAACTCGAAGCATATCTGAGGTCTATCAGAATTCACAACCTCTCACTGAAGCTCAAGTAGATGAATTGTATGAAAGGAATCAAACGTCTGAAAGTAATGCGGCAAACTTCGTATTATATGCAGATGCTGATCCAATTTCTTATAATGAAGCCTACAAAGACAATAAATGGAGAGATGCCATGGATAGAGAAATACAATCAATATACAAGAATGGAACTTGGGAACTGGTAAACCCTCCGAAGGATCAGAAACCTATTGGAGTGAAGTGGATATATAAAACCAAGTATGATGAGCATGGAAAGGTAAGTAATTATAAAGCACGTTTAGTAGTCAAGGGTTATAATCAGAAATATGGAGTTGACTATCAAGAAGTCTTTGCTCCGGTAATCAGATTCGATACAATTAGAATTGTTCTAGCACTAGCAGCATGTTATGGATGGCACTTACATCAAATGGATGTAAAAACGGCCTTCTTGAATGGAAACTTAACGGAACAAGTATATATAGAGCAACCTGAAGGTTATATTAAGAAAGGAGAGGAACAAAAGGTTTGCCATTTAAGAAAGGCCCTATACGGTTTAAAACAAGCTCCGAGAGCTTGGTATAGCAGGATCGATGTTTATTTTAGATCACATGGTTTCACAAAGAGTGTGTATGAACACACACTGTTCATTAAGATCACTGATAATACCCGAATGGTAGTCTGCTTGTATGTGGATGACTTGATATTAGCTAGTGATTCTATGGAGATGATAGAACAATTAAAGAATTCAATGAAAAATGAATTCGAGATGACCGATTTGGGTATTCTTCACTACTTTCTTGGCATGGAAGTCAACTATGACAATGGAAATATAAGTTTAACACAAAAGAAATATGCTAAGAATTTGTTGAAGAAATTCAATATGGAAGGATGTCATGAGATCTCAACTCCGATGGAGTATGGGCTTCAGTTATCAAAAAATGATCCTGGTGAAGAGATGAATCAAAACTTGTATCGGAGTTTGGTCGGATCACTGATGTACCTGACTAATACGAGACCTGATATCATGTTCGCGGTAAACAAGATCAGTCAGTTTATGCAAAGACCAAAACGAAATCATTGGGAAGCTGGAAAAAGAATACTGAGATATACAAAAGGAACGTTGAATCATGGGATAGTTTACTCGAAAGGAAGCAAAGGAAAGTTGGTTGGTTTTAGTGATAGCGATTATGCAGGGAGTGTAGATGACAGCAAAAGCACTTCAGGATATGTATTTTATTTCGGATCAGGAGCAATAGCGTGGCAATCAAAGAAACAAAAGGTTGTAGCACTGTCATCAACGGAAGCTGAATACATAGCATTATCACTAGCCGGATGTCAAGCATTATGGATAAAAGGAATTCTCAATACTTTGCAGATGCATATGGATTGTCCTCCGACAATCTTGTGTGACAATAAATCAACTATTTGTCTGGCAAAAGATCCCGTGTACCACGGAAAGAGCAAGCACATTAGAGTCAAATACCATTTTATTCGAGAACTAATAAAAAATGATGAGATAGAAGTCCGATTCTGCACAACGAAAGAACAGGCTGCAGATATATTAACGAAAGCCCTGCAGCCGAAGGAGTATCTTCGTCTCAAGGGACTACTACACATCACATCCATCTAGCTTATGGGAGGGTATTAGGAGGAACAATATAAGCTAGATATTTTATGTTATATGTTATATATATTATGTTAGATACACTTATTTATTTTAGATATAGGTAATGTCGGTTTCTAATAACCGGCCGGGTATATATGTAAGACATAAGCGAATATTATGATTTACCAATTCTGAATCAAACATTTATCAATTTTCTCTCAAACCCTAGCGTACAATCATACACAATAGAAGGTGTTTGGGATTAAGTTTAGAAATTACTTATTGACTTATTAGGTTTTTGAAAAAATTAATAAGTCAGTAAGCTGTCATTTTCAAAAGCAAGGCTTTAAGGTTTTACCATATGACTTATTAGCTCCAATAAGTTAATAAGTTATTTCTAAACTTAATCCCAAACATCCCCTAAGCTCATCATCTTTGGGAGCCCTAATGTTTGTCAAAAAGGACATATCAATGCAGATGGGCATTGATTACTGCAAGCAAAATAAAGTGACGAAAGAAACTCGATACCCACTATCTTGAATAGGCAACCTATTAAGCCAAGTGCAAGTAGCAACCTATTTTGAAAATTAATTTGAAATATGGTTATCAGTAACACAGACTTTGGGAGGGGAATATTCCTAAGACTACATTCAAGACTAGGTATTGACAATACGGTTCTTTGTCGTGCTATTTGGACTCACAAACGCCCTATTAGAGTTCATGGATATCATGAACTGAGTTGCAATTAAACCATACCTAGAGAATTTTGTTAAATTCTTTATTGACGACATCCTAATTTATTCCAAGTATTAATACGAGCACAAAAATCAGTAATGGATGATTTTGGAGCTGTTAAGAAAGGAAGAAAGAATTGTATGCTAGCGATATTCTCTAAATACGATTTCTGGATGAGTGTCTACATACAATCATCTCTTTATAATGAACTTACATGATTGCTCTTTCCCAACGGGGTTGTGTATCATGAACAATTATTAGATACTTGGATTAAATTTGATAATCAGAAGAAAATCATCTCCACTCCTGTTTTTTTCATCAGCCTGACTTAGTCATCATGTCATGTTTTTTCATCAACCATCACACATGTTTAATTTAAAAAAAAATGCTATAAATCAACAATTGGGAGTTGTGAACCCCTATTTATATATAGTTCTCTGACTAAATGACAAAAGATATACGATATATTATACTGAATCAAACATTTATATATATTTTTTTTGAAAGGTAAAAGTTTTATTATCACACTAACGGAACTTACAACATATAATTTCAAGAATCACACATTTATATGTTGAAATTACATTACTTTTTTGATAACTCAAATTTATTTAATTTTAAAGCAATGCGACCACACCTTTTTATCACGTAGAAACTAGACATCATCACCCTTATTAATGTCGCAAATAATACATGCCATTTTTTGCGAAACTTCGTGCATTGTAGGCCTTATTTCAGGGTTCGATTTAACGCATTTAATGGCAAGAAACAATATTGACTTTAGAGCTTCTTTCATTTCCAAGAGTGGTACGGGCAGACGATTATCCATCAAATCTGTGAGCTTAACCACTTCCGTTGATGAAGATGCTAGGGAAGTAATGATATCGCCAGGGTGTGTTCCTTTGATGATTTCTAACACTACAACACCGAAACTATAAACATCACACTTTTCCGTTACCTTCATCGTGTAAGCAAGTTCTGTAAAAAAATATTGATATTTTGAAATCCGTTCAAATTAAAGAGATGACATTATAGTTTGTGATTGTGAACGACTGGAAAATAAATTACCTGGTGGAAGGTATCCAAATGTTCCTGCGATGTTAGTCCAATTCGAAGAATTTGGGTTAAGAATTTTGGAGGTACCAAAATCCGAAACACAAGCTTCATACTCAGAATCAAGCAAAATATTTTTGCTTGATATGTCACGATGAATGATAGCGGGAAAACAATCATGATGCATATACGATAAAGCGTACGCAACACCTTTGATGATGTTTACCCTCTTCGTCCAATTTAAATTTTGAGCAGTGTCATCGCATAACATATCAGCTAGACTACCCCCTTCAAGATACTCATAAACCAAAAATGAGTTTTGAGAGTGTGAACAGTAGCCAAGTAGTTTGACGATATTTCTATGTCGTATTCTTGTCAATACCGTAATCTCGTTTATAAAATCATTGTGATTGATCACCTCAGAAGACGAATGAAGTCTCTTTACAGCAACTATATCACCTGATGACAACTTCACTTTGTACACACTTCCACACCCTCCCATGCCGATGCAATATGCTTCCTTAAACTCCTCAGTTCGAGATACAATTTCGTCATAAGTCTCTTTTCCATTGAAAGTCCAAATAGAAAAGAAATTAGTTTCAGATTTATGTTTGTTCACAAGCTGTGTTGATCGCTGCTTCTTTGATCTCCAGCTACAGAATGTGAATATTCCGAAGAGATAGCCAAGCAGAAGAGCACCAAGAAGTGGAAGGGAAATCACTAGTGCGAATTTGTGATTCCTATTTGGGGTGCGGCTTTCTAATGCACATTGTTTTAACCCAGTAACATTTCCACACAAATCATTGTTCCCTTGCAATGCTTCTATTGTAAGATTTGAAAACACTTTGCTTTTGGGAAGGGGACCTTGTAAGTGATTATACGAAAGATCAATGCTCCACAATCCATTCATTGAATCCGAACTCTCAGGAATATTACCTGAAAGTTTGTTGTGAGAGAGATTTAGCATCCCCAAGTTACTCATTTTGAATAGCCCAGAAGGTATCTCTTTGATGAGTGCATTGTGACTCAAATCAAGAAAAGACAAGTGATTCAATCTACCTAATTGGACCGGG
This sequence comes from Helianthus tuberosus, assembly GCA_030545235.1. Taxonomy (NCBI): domain Eukaryota; kingdom Viridiplantae; phylum Streptophyta; class Magnoliopsida; order Asterales; family Asteraceae; genus Helianthus; species Helianthus tuberosus. Next base: position 25,256,977 of record CM060351.1, on the reverse strand, counting down.
ATTTCACCGGTAAATCCGTTGTTGCTCAAGTTTAAGAAAATGAGTTCTGAGGAATGCTGGATTGAAGATGGAATAGACCCGTTGAACTTATTCATGGACAGATCAAGAAGTTGAATTAGCGATCCTAGAACTGGGATTTCTCCAGAAAGTAGATTATTGCTTAAAACAAGTTTCTCCATACGAGTCAGCTTTCCAAATTCTTTAGGTATCTTTCCAACCAAATCATTGGAAGAAAGATTAAGAACTACCAACTGAATCATGTTTCCCATGGAATGAGGTATGCTACCTCGGATTCGATTCCCTCCCATCTGTATCGTGGTTAAGTTTCTGCACTTACTCCAGTTGTCAGAGATATCCCCGTAAACCTTATTATCGTTGAGATTGATGTAATTGAGCTGCGGATAGACACCAAAGCTCTCCGAAACATCTCCAGTTATCTGGTTTCCATCAAACCGGACTCGGATCAAGCTTGAGCAGTTGTACAAGCTATTCGGAATTCGACCTGTTAGGTTATTATTGCTAACGAGAAGCTTTTCAAGCTTCCTTCCATTGCAGATTTCATCAGGCAAACTACCAGAAAAAGTATTGTTGGACACTTCAAATGTGACCAGCTTCAGCTTTCCTAACTCCCGGGGTATAGAACAAGAAAGTTGGTTACTGTTAAGAAACAGAGGCTCCAGGGATTGTAGGTTACCAAATGAATTTGGAATGGAACCACTGAGTTCATTGAATACTAAATCAAGAATAGAAAGGGATGCCAAGTTTCCTAACTCTTGTGGGATGGGACCAGAAAGTTTGTTGTTCTGAAGAGTGACTTGTTCTAGGGCTTGAATGTTACCAAATGATCTCGGAATGGAACCGTTGAGTTCATTGAATGCTAAATCAAGAATAGAAAGCGATTCCAAGTTTCCTAACTCTTGCGGGATGGGACCGGAAAGATGGTTCGAGTAGAGGCTAATTAGATCAATGGATTTGAATTGACCCAGAGAGACAGGGATGGGACCAGTGAGATTGTTCAATTCTAGCTCCAGAGATACAAGTGAAGTCATTTTTCCTATTTCTTTGGGGATTGATCCATTCAATTGATTCTGGTATAGAATTAAGTCGGTTAGATTCTTCAGATTGACCAAAGTTTCTGGGATAGATCCAGTTAGATAGTTGTTGCTTAAATGAAGCTCCTTTAGATGGTAAAGATTTCCCAATTCATGAGGAATTGAACCAGAAATATTGTTAACATACAGATAAAGAAAACGCAAATTCTTTAACTGACCAAAGGAAGTAGGAATTGAACTAGAAATATTGTTACGATCCAGATAAAGATAATGCAAATTCAATAACTGGCCTAAACACGTAGGAATTGCACCGGAAAGATTGTTATTAGCCAACGAAAGCCCAGAAAGTAATCTCAGTTGACATAAAGATTGTGGAATAGGACCAGATAACTGATTATTAGACAAATGAAGGGTGGCAAGTTTTTTGTGTTTGCCAATCTCTGGTGGGATTATTCCGCTAAACTGATTATAGGTCAGAGCAAGATAAACAAGTTTTGACAGATGGCCAATTTCAGAAGGGATAATCCCAGAAAAGTTGTTTACAGTAAGTTCCAAATAAGCCAGATTGGGGAACGAAGAGAAGGAAAAGTGATCAAGCTTACCAATTAACCCAGAGGTGGTAAGGTTCAATCTGATTATGCTGCCAATTTCATTACATGAAACGCCATACCAGTTGCATGGAGACACTGTTTTTTGCTCAGAAAAACTGAGATTAAGATCAGCTGTCCACGAAGGTAGAAGGGTGTTGGTATGTTGGCCACGGAGTGTTGCTTTCCATTTTAGGAGAGCACTAACTTCATCTGAAGAATCTGCAACATTTAAGACACAGAAAGCTGTAAATATTGCATGTAAGATGACTAAACCGGAAAAAGGTGCCATTCTTTGTGTTTATGGGTGTCTACGAGTATGGTTCTTTGTCGTAATTTATAATGATTTCTTTTGGAGACTTACTGTTTGAAGTCTTCTGAGATTAAACATAATAATAATAAGATAATAATATGAATGGAAGACTTAATGTTGGCATTGAGCACGCCTACAGGTTTGTATTGCTATATGTTTGCACACATAATTATTCATGCATGACTTGATTCATTGAACTAAAGTTTTCTCTTAACCGCATGATCCAGTTTTCACACCACAGGATTATGGAGACTCACCGAAAAAACATGGAATTCCGTCAGGCCCAGGAAAAGTTAACAATTAAATAAATATGAAATTTGTTAGTGTTTGCTTTTGGTCTTTTGTCTTTATGTTAAGTGGGTGTTTTCAGTTTAAGTGGTGTTTTTCTTTTTAATCCAACCATATCTCAGATGATATTCTGTATTCAGTTTGGGTGCTGTATTGGTTCTGTACTTTTCATCTATGTAATCATCAAAAGGACTCTGGTAACCCCAAATGGATTAGTTTGTTTCAAAAGGGTTTTAGATATCAATTGAAGGCCACTCACATATGGAATTGATGTGTGTAAAGATTAATAATAGAGGGTTGAATTGTAGGAGGGTTTGGAAATGGGTTGTGTTAAATACACCCACAGATCAAACTTTTTTTTATATCATTTTCTGTTGGTTTTTTTTTTTTTTTTTTGAAAATTAAACTTCATTAAAAACAACCTCCGACCCAAACGGGCAAAATGCCAAACACAAACAGAACCCCCGACTCAAACGGGTAAAGGGCAAAACACTTACAACATATACAACGGATAATTACACCATTCCTTCCAACTAATATATTTACAAGAAGACCTATTTCTAAACCAAACATAACCCCTTGACTTAATTTCTGCAACAATCTCTTGCGGCCTTCTCTTATGCTCATTGAAAACAACCTCGTTTCTGCCTTTCCAAATACATCACACATAAATTATCATCAAACCAAGCATGATCTTTTTAGCTCTTTTCCCCAAGAAGCAGGTATTATGGATTTCTAACAAATCTTTGAAGGCAAAGGCGAATATCGGGGGAATTTTGCACCAAACACTGACAGCCGCCCAGACCCGTGAAGCTGTCGAGCATGCCGTAAAAAGGTGATCCGCCGATTCCTCGTGCTCATCGCAGAAAGGGCATATAACCGACGCAATATTAACATTTCTTCTTTTCAGATTAACTCTTGTCGCAAGCCTGTCTAAATTGCCTCTCCAAGCCATTATATTACATTTTAACAGAATCCATTTGCACCATTCAAAGTTGGGAAGAAAGCTATTTCCCCTCTCCAATATGAGCGTCTTTTTCACCGAACCCACTGAGAACTCCTTCTGATTTTCCACATTCCAGCACCACGAATCCATATCGTTGGACAGTCTCACCATGTTAATGACTTCGATACATTCGTTCCGTTCCTTAAGCTCGATGTCCGTCTCTGGTTGACTAATCCAATTCCACGAGTAGCCATCAATATCTTGATCATTTTTTAATCTGTCCGCAACCCTGCAAGGTTTAAACCTTTCCAAAACAAACAGATATGGCCATCTTTCCAAGAAAGGAGAATCGCCAATCCAGGTGTCTAACCAAAACCGCAAATCGTTACCGTTCCCCACTTTACCCAAAATCATCTTGTTTAAACTCTTCCCGTTAAGTTTTATTTTGGATATAGTTTTAACAATATTACTCCAGCATCCAATGATGTTACCATTAATTAGCAAAAAACTTCTTTGATTATCTATACTATGACACGCTTCCACCACTTTCCTCCATAAATTTTGATTTTCGACCTTGTACCTCCATCCCCATTTGTAAAGGAGTGCCTCGTTAACATCTTTAAGTCTATTAATACCCAAACCCCCTTATTCTTGGGCCAAGTAACACAATCCCAAGCCACCAGTTCATTTTATTAATGTCATTTGAACCCGCCCAAAGGAACCTTCTCATTTTTTTCTCAAGAGTTTTAATGATACCAATAGGGACTTTATATAACAAAAAGTAATAAATAGGTAAACTCTCCAAAACAGAGTTAATCAGAGTGAGCCTCCCCCCATAGAAATATTATTAGCTTTCCAAACCGACAATCTTTTATTGAACACCTCAATTATATGGTCCAAGTTACTAATTCTATTCATATTAGCCCCCACCGTAATCCCTAAGTAGGACAACGGAATACTATCCGTGTTACACCCAATAACCTTAGCCATATTTTTGATATCTTCCTCATTTACCCCATCCCATAAAGGTTGGATTTGTGAAGGTTGATTTTTAGACCCGAGCACAAATAAAAAAATCTGAGGCATCTCACCACATTCGTCACATTAACCCTGTCCCATTCCCCCTTTAAAAGCGCGTCATCGGCATAAAAAATATGCGAAATGATCGGCCCATTATTTGGGGTTTTAAGCCCTTTGAAACAACCTTCCAACCCTGCTTTGCAAAAGATGCTAGATAGAGCTTCCATAAACAGAAAGAATAAAAACGGAGATAACGGGTCCCCTTGTCTAACCCCTTTATAACAATTAAACTCGTAAGTGGGGGACCCATTCACTAAAACCGAGGATCTAGCCAAAGCTAAAATCCCTCCCACCCATTTACACCATAAGTTAGGAAAACCCATCTGACCCATGATATCTAAAAGAAAACTCCAATTCACGTTATCGTAAGCCTTTTTAAAATCAATTTTTAATAGGAAAGCCTTATTTTTTTCTTTTTTAATCTAAGCGATGATCTCTTTTAAAATTAACGGGCTATCTAGAATGTACCTGCCTTTGAGAAACGCCATCTGGCAGTGGCGGAACCAGAACGATTTAGTTAGGGGGTCATCATAAGCTTATATTCTATACTGGTTCAATAGGGGGTCCATCTCTAAGTTTTTTCTTCAAAAACTCAAAATTTATAAGTAAAAATTCAAAAAGTTCCAGGGACCGAAGTGTCAATGGACCCTCTTGACCCCCCTCTAGTTCCGCCCCTGCCATCTGGTTATCCAAGATGATGGTGCCTATCACCTTTTTAAGTGTAACACCTCGTAAAAACGTGTCCAGTTATGTAAAGACACGTGTCCTAAACTCTAAACATGTAAAAGTTTGAGTTTGAAGGCTAAAGTTGACAAATGATGAAAGTATGTATGCGAAGGGACTAAAAGTGTTAACATGCCAAACTTGTGCCTCTGAATGACCACACATGTTGAATATATTCTTAAACGAGTAAATTATCGGACGTATAAAGCCGTTTGTGAAAGTAAACAAAAAGTTTACAAGATACAAGGGTTAAACGTGTCAACATGTTAATTCTCACCTCTGAGTTACCTTTTAACGAACCCGGGGCTTCGTAATGTTCGATTATACTCCTAAGAATAAGTGATAACAAATTATGAGGTTTCGAGATCATTATGTGTTATTTACGTGAATTCCCAAGAATAAGGGTTAAAAGTGTCAACGAGCAGAAACTAGTGTTTTCGGTGACCGTTTAACGAAACCGGACCTAACGGTGTTTGATTATACTCCCAAGATCCTCTACAAACTAACTACAAGGGCTAGAAGTGCTAAAATGGAAGTTATTTTGAGTAAATAAAGGTCAGGGACTGAAACTACCAAGTTTCAAACAATTGTAACCGGAACACAGGAGTGTCGCGGGGCGCGTAGGCTCCCCTTAACTCCTACGCGGCCCACGAGAGAATGCCCAGATCAGAAAAATAAGGCCAGTTGCATGTTGTAGCCTGTTACACCGCCTTTGCATGGCTGAAACTCAAAAACCAGGGTTTGTTGATGGTTTTTACTACCACCTTAACACTTGTAATCATCTAGGAGCATCCATAACACCTGTGATGATCTTAGATCATGCTTCTCAACTATAAATAGGCCTCATTGTTGCACCTTATTCCTTGCACATTCAAAATTCTCACTTCTCTCACTTGCTTGAGCATTCTTGAGCACTTCTCTGGGATTCCTGATAAAAAAGGAGCTCATCTTAGTTCAATTTTTGTGCAAGGACCTATTGTAAGTGTCCTTAGCCACTCTAGTATAAGTTTAAAGATCAAAAGTCAAAGTTGTCGTAATAACACTTTGACTTTCGGTTTAGACCTAAACGGTCCAACCATTGTTCGATGCGAATATGGCTACGTGATCGTAATTAGGTGTGTGTTAATCCCTAAAAAGGGCACATCCTAATTACCACGTTTACTTAGTTATTTGTCGGGTCAAAGTAGTTAATTAAAAAGTCAAACTAGTCAAGTTTTTAAATAAAAACATAATCTGATAATGTAGGAGGTATAAACCATGTTTTATCACTTAAATAACTTGGTAAATATTATTAGAACATGTCTAAGCATGTTCAACCCAACATTCTGAGTTTAGGGTCGGTTCGCAACCGAAAGTCGCAAAAGCTTGACTTTTGCTTTGACTTTCAGTTCGGGCCCGATTAAGCTTAAATCTTTTATGTTTTAAGCTTCCAATAGGATCATATTATGTTGTAGTATAACCCTCTAAGGTTATATTACCTGGTCATTAATATTCTGAATTATATGCTAGTTTCCATTATTATACTTATAATTGACCATTATGTCCTTTTAGTCTAAAAATGAGATTTTTGTATATGTGAGCATACAAATAGGTTAAGTACTGATATATAAACATGTCTAAATTAATTTGACATTCTTTTCTGGTCTCAAACTGATGTAATGCTAAATATCGCAAATTGAGCTTTTATGAATATTAAATTACGCTTCTATGCATGATGCATGTTTAAATTACGCCAATTTATGTTGGTTTTCGTCGTTAATTTGTTCTTTTTGTCCGTTTAAGCTCTTCTAACTCAAAAAATCAAAAGTAAACAAAGAAACACACTTTTTCCAACATTAGTACTAAAAAAGGGTTGTTTTTATGCCTCATTTGATATGATTTATATGTTGTATTTTGTGTCACACCCCAACCGATGACGGAAACATCGGGGCGCGGCACTGAGCGAAACAGATTGTCCAGGAGAAATCCATAACAACTAATATTACCAAATATTTAAAGTTACGTCCCCTACCATAACATACTTAGCAAAATAGTTAATACAGACATAGTATCTCAAAGACAATTTAATTGTTTCGACAACTCAGAATTAAATGTGACATTTCTAGACATCCTAACTTGATTCCATGACAGCAAGCATAGCATAAGCATCCTAAACACCTGTCACATACGTTAAAATAAAAGTCAATACACATAGTGTAAAGGTGAGCATACAAGTTTAATAGTATAATAGTAGCGAAAGCGATTTACGCATAACCAGCATGTAACATGTTGAAAAGTGAAGCATGTAAGCTATCGATAATGAAATATGCACAGACATGACTGCAAGTTGTAGAATGCGCAACACATATCACCACTATGACACGTGAAGTAAAACCCTTAACAACCCCCGTCCACGACAGGTGCTGAGTCCAAACTATAGTACTATCGTTGCTAAGGTGTCAGGCAACAATCACTGTGTAAACATAACATACAAGCATTCATCGAGTAACACGTATAACATGCAGAGACGGTTAGCGCATAAAAGTGTTTGCGTTGTGTGTCGAATGTGATTTGAAATAGATAACATATGTAACACCCAAAAGTGCGTAAAGCAAAAAAGGGTTTGAGTATACTCACAGATCGTGTTTAATGAGTAAACACAGTCTTGGATTGAAGGGAGCGCTAGAGAGTTAGCCTGATCAGATAACGACAGTATAAGCGTTGAACAGCGCGTGAAATAGCGTATCGGTGGGATGAGTGACGAAGGGTGATCCAATCGGATGACCGTCCGGACGGATGGTCATCCGGACGGATGGCCATTCGGTCGGAGGGTCGTCCGTTTGGGATGGATGTGTTTGTGTATCATGCATAGAAGCGTAATTTAATATTCATAAAAACACAATTTGCGATATTTAGCATTACATCAGTTTGAGACCAGAAAAGAATGTCAAATTAATTTAGACATGTTTATATATCAGCACTTAACCTATTTGTATGCTCACATATACAAAAATCTCATTTTTAGACTAAAAGGACATAATGGTCAATTATAAGCATAATAACGGAAACAAGCATATAATTCAGAATATTAATGACCAGGTAATATAACCTCAGAGGGTTATACTACAACATAATATGATCCTATTGGAAGCTTAAAACATAAAGGATTTAAGCTTAATCGGGTCAGAACTGAAAGTCAAAGCAAAAGTCAAGCTTTTACGACTTTCGGTTGCGAATCGACCCTAAACTCAGAATGTTGGGTTGAACATGGTTAGACATGTTCTAATAATATTTACCAAGTTATTTAAGTGATAAAACATGGTTTATACCTCCTACATTATCATATTATGTTTTTATTTAAAAACTTGACTAGTTTGACTTTTTAATTAACTACATTGACCCGACAAATAACTAAGTAAACGTGGTAATTAGGATGTGCCCTTTTTAGGGATTAACACACACCTAATTACGATCACGTAGCCATATTCGCCTCGAACAATGGCTGGACCGTTTAGGTCTAAACCGAAAGTCAAAGCGTTATTACGACAACTTTGACTTTTGATCTTTAAACTTATACTAGAGTGGCTAAGGACACTTACAATAGGTCCTTGCACAAAATTGAACTAAGATGAGCTCCTTTTTTATCAGGAATCCCAGAGAAGTGCTCAAGAATGCTCAAGCAAGTGAGAGAAGTGAGAATTTTGAATGTGTAAGGAATAAGGTGCAACAATGAGGCCTATTTGTAGTTGAGAAGCATGATCTAAGATCATCACAGGTGTTATGGATGCTCCCAGATGATTACAAGTGTTAAGGTGGTAGTAAAAACCATCAACAAGCCCTGGTTTTTGAGTTTCAGCCATGCAAAGGCGGTGTAACAGGCTGCAACATGCAGCTGCCCTTATTTTTCTGATCTGGGCATTCTCTCGTGGGCCGCGTAGGAGTTAAGGGGAGCCTACGCGCCCCACGACACTCCTGTGTTCCGGTTACAATTGTTTGAAACTTGGTAGTTTCAGTCCCTGACCTTTATTTACTCAAAATAACTTCCATTTTAGCACTTCTAGTCCTTGTAGTTAGTTTGTAGAGGATCTTGGGAGTATAATCAAACACAGTTAGGTCCGATTTCGTTAAACGGTCACCAAAAACACTAGTTTCTGCTCGTTGACACTTTTAACCCTTATTCTTGGGAATTCACGTAAATAACACATAATGATCTCGAAACCTCATAATTTGTTATCACTTATTCTTAGGAGTATAATCGAACATTACGAAGCCCCGGGTTCGTTAAAAGGTCACTCAGATGTGAGAATTAACATGTTGACACGTTTAACCCTTGTATCTTGTAAACTTTTTGTTTACTTTCACAAACGGCTTCATACGTCCGATAATTTACTCGTTAAGAATATATTCAACATGTGTGGTCATTCAGAGGCACAAGTTTGGCATGTTGACACTTTTAGTCCCTTCGCATACATACTTTCATCATTTGTCAACTTTAGTCCTTCAAACTCAAACTTTTACATGTTTAGAGTTTAGGACACGTGTCTTTACATAATTGGACACGTTTCTACGAGGTGTTACACTTAAAAAGGTGATAGGCACCATCATCTCGGATAAACAGATGGCAGGGGCGGAACCAGAGGGGGTCAAGAGGGTCCATTGACACTTCGGTCCCTGGAACTTTTTGAATTTTTACTTATAAATTTTGAGTTTTTTAAGAAAAACTTAGAGATAGACCCCCTATTGAACCAGTATAGAATATAAGCTTATGATGACCCCCTAACTAAATCGTTCTGGTTCCGCCACTGCCAGATGGCGTTTCTCAAAGGCAGGTACATTCTAGATAGCCCGTTAATTTTAAAAGAGATCATCGCTTGGATTAAAAAAGAAAAAAATAAGGCTTTCCTATTAAAAATTGATTTTGAAAAGGCTTACGATAACGTGAATTGGAGTTTTCTTTTAGATATCATGGGTCAGATGGGTTTTCCTAACTTATGGTGTAAATGGGTGGGAGGGATTTTAGCTTCGGCTAGATCCTCGGTTTTAGTGAATGGGTCCCCCACTTACGAGTTTAATTGTTATAAAGGGGTTAGACAAGGGGACCCGTTATCTCCGTTTTTATTCCTTCTGGTTATGGAAGCTCTATCTAGCATCTTTTGCAAAGCAGGGTTGGAAGGTTGTTTCAAAGGGATTAAAACCCCAAATAATGGGCCGATCATTTCGCATCTTTTTTATGTCGATGACGCGCTTTTAATGGGGGAATGGGACAGGGTTAATGTGACGAATGTGGTCAGAATTTTGATGCCTCAGAATTTTTTATTTGTGCTCGGGTCTAAAAATCAACCTTCACAAATCCAACCTTTATGGGATGGGGGTAAATGGGGAAGATATCAAAAATATGGCTAAGGTTATTGGGTGTAACACGGATAGTATTCCGTTGTCCTACTTAGGGATTACGGTGGGGGCTAATATGAATAGAATTAGTAACTTGGACCATATAATTGAGGTGTTCAATAAAAGATTGTCGGTTTGGAAAGCTAAAAATATTTCTATGGGGGGAGGCTCACTCTGATTAACTCTGTTTTGGAGAGTTTACCTATTTATTACTTTTTGTTATATAAGGTCCCTGTTGGTATCATTAAAACTCTTGAGAAAAAAAATGAGAAGGTTCCTTTGGACGGGTTCAAATGACATTAATAGAATGAACTGGTGGCTTGGGATTGTGTTACTTGGCCCAAGAATAAGGGGGTTTGGGTATTAATAGACTTAAAGATGTTAACAAGGCTCTCCTTTACAAATGGGGATGGAGGTAAAAGGTCGAAAATCAAAATTTATGGAGGAAACTGGTGGAAGCGTGTCATAGTATAGATAATCAAAGAAGTTTTTTGCTAATTAATGGTAACATCGTTGGATGCTGGAGTAATATTGTTAAAACTATATCCAAAATAAAACTTAACGGGAAGAGTTTAAACAAGATGATTTTGGGTAAAGTGGGGAACGGTAACGATTTGCGGTTTTGGTTAGACACCTGGATTGGCGATTCTCCTTTCTTGGAAAGATGGCCATATTTGTTTGTTTTGGAAAGGTTTAAACCTTGCAGGGTTGCGGAAACATTAAAAAATGATCAAGATATTGATGGCTACTCGTGGAATTGGATTAGTCAACCAGAGACATACATCGAGCTTAAGGAACGGAACGAATGTATCGAAGTCATTAACATGGTGAGACTGTCCAACGATATGGATTCGTGGTGCTGGAATGTGGAAAATCAGAAGGAGTTCTCAGTGGGTTCGGTGAAAAAGACGCTCATATTGGAGAGGGGAAATAGCTTTCTTCCCAACTTTGAATGGTGCAAATGGATTCTGTTAAAATGTAATATAATGGCTTGGAGAAGCAATTTAGACAGGCTTGCGACAAGAGTTAATCTGAAAAGAAAAAATGTTAATATTGCGTCGGTTATGTGCCCTTTCTGCGATGAGTACGAGGAATCGGCGGATCACCTTTTTACGGCATGCTCGACAGCTTCACGGGTCTGGGCGGCTGTTAGTGTTTGGTGCAAAATTCCCCCGATATTCGCCTTCGCCTTCAAAGATTTGTTAGAAATCCATAATACCTGCTTCTTGGGGAAAAGAGCTAAAAAGATCATGCTTGGTTTGATGATAATTTATGTGTGGTGTATTTGGAAAGGCAGAAACGAGGTTGCTTTCAATGAGCATAAGAGAAGGCCGCAAGAGATTGTTGCAGAAATTAAGTCAAGGGGTTATGTTTGGTTTAGAAATAGGTCTTCTTGTAAATATATTAGTTGGAAGGAATGGTATAATTATCCGTTGTATATGTTGTAAGTGTTTTGCCCTTTACCCGTTTGAGTCGGGGGTTCTGTTTGTGTTTGGCCTTTTGCCCGTTTTGGTCGGAGGTTGTTTTTAATGAAGTTTAATTTTCAAAAAAAAAAAAAAAAAAAAAAAAAAACAACAGAAAATGATATAAAAAAAGTTTGACTTGTTGGTGTATTTAACACAACCCATTCTTATAATCTCATGTGTCAGGCACAAAAATGCTTACCGAGTAATTATTAAATTATATTTGATGGTCAATGCTAATAATTATTTAGAATATTCTTCTTTGGTGACACAAGCTAACATAAGTGAGATTCGGGTAAGGTTCTAATGAAAACCACTAGTTATCGCGAAAACTCGAAAACTAACTAAAAAAACAAAAAAAAAAAAAAAAAACAAAAAAACATACAAATTTTTTTTTGCATACCAATTTTCGCCATCTTTTATATATAAAAAAATTCCAAAAAAATAAAAAAACTTTGTTGTGCACATGTGTATGTGTACCACAATTTTTTTTTTTGAAATTTTTTTTTCATATAAAAAAACATGCGATTTTTATAAAAAAAATGAAAAAAAAAATTGGTGTGTTTTTTAGTCTTTTTTTATTTAGTTTTCGAGTTTTCACGTTAAACGTGGTTTTCATTTGAACCTTCCTCAGTGAGATTATATATTTATATTTGTTCTTTTCAAAAAAAAAAAAAAAAAAAATTGTATTTGTGTGTTTATATTTAATTTGGGCGTTTAGCTATTATGTGAGGTAGGAAGTGGGTGGAGGGACGAGGATGGGTAATAAGAGATGTGACAGTGGTTGTTTATTTAATGAAAAGAGTTAAATGTCATTTTAGTCCATGTGGTTTGGGCATTTTGCCAGTTTAGTTCAAAGGTTTCATTTTTAACTTGTGCGTCCAAAAATGTTTCACAGTTGCCATTTTAGTCCACTGGGTTAACTTCATCCCATTTTTCTGTTAACGAAAAGGCCAATTCGGTCATTTTATATGGCTGAATTGCCCTTTTAGTTAACAGAATTACATACAAAATGACCAAATTGGCCTTCTCGTTAACATAAAAAATGGATGAAGTTAACCCAGTGGACTAAAATGACAACTGTGAAACCTTTTTGGACCCACAGGTTAAAAATGAAACCTTTGGACTAAACTGGTAAAATGACCCAAACCACAGGGACTAAAATGGCATTTAACTCTAATGAAAAATTTGTGACCCATAATTTAACTTATAATGACAGTTTTATTATAAGACCACCCGTAGTGGTGAACAAAAATAATGCCCCCACCATGGGGCATTATCCGACACGTGGCATCTTAGTCAGCGTTGGGCATTATAGCAAAAGTGGCGTAGTGGGGCATTATTCCAATAACGCCCCTTCCAATTATTAAAAAAAAAAGGAAACAAATGGTGATTGGCTGGTCAACCATTCCACAAAACAAAATGAGCGTTTTAAAAAAAACGCCAACAACAAATTTGAACAAAAAAAACGCCCGGAAACGCCGGGTGTAATGGGGTCTGGGGCGTTTTCCGGCTTTTTTTTTAATTTAAAAAAAAAAAAAAAAAACGCCCCACTACGGGTGGCCTAATAATAATAATACTAATAGTAGTAGTAACATAAGTATCTTACAAGAAAGTACGTATTTGTAGAAATGGTTTTCAAATTTACAAAATGGAAAAAATTACCATTTTGTTAGTTTACGTTTATTTTTGTTGAACGACTGATAGATCAACTGGTTGGGCTTTCGCACCAACTCAGTAATACACGAGAGAGCTGGGTTCGAAACCATGAGTCCTAATTTGGGCTAAGAGCATCCTGACCCTTAATCCCCTTATGGACACTACACTACTAAGAATGGATATTATAGACAATTTAATTCTTGCTGCGGCCTGTTCCAGGAGAAACCCATGCAACTTGTGGCTAGTGTAAAACCCCCTGGCTGGCCTCACCCTGTCGCGTTACTAATTTTCCCTTTCACTCGCAATTGCTTTGCCACCATTTACCCATATCAATTCATGACGTTGGTTTACCCATCTCGACTCATTTCTTTCTTCTTATTGACACCATGGCTATCGGTCTAGGAACTCTCCACCATTGGTTAGGAACCCAACTCTAGAAATCGTAGTTTTATCCTCTTATGTCATCTAAATCAAGTTTGATACTTTGAATTTCATCGACAATAGTATACAAAGTCCTTTTTTTCAATTCTAATTGCATTATCTAAGGCATGTCATAACTTTTCTAAGACATGCTCCGTATACACAACTTATTAGAGTATAATAGACATTTTTTTTCTATTTAAGTGGCGTGTTTTTTTTTTTTTGAAAGGTAAACTTCATTAAAATAGGCCGGCCTGACCAAAAAACGCAGGACGGCACCAAAAACCAACTACAACATATACAAAGGAAAATTACACCAATCTCTCCAAACAATGTTTCTATGTTTGGATCTACATTTTAACAAAAAAAAGTCCTAGAGATCTCAACTCCCAAAAAAATTCATTATTGTCACCTCTTCGGTTTGCGAAAATCTTTACGTTCCTAGTTGCGTGTAGTCGTAATAAGTCGGGGAGTTTAAAGTCATACCTTATACGACTTTAGTTTTGAGGCACTCACGATGATGTATGACTAAATTAAATGATGTACAAATCATATCCCTTAAATATATTAGCTATTCATCAATCATCTCTTAAATATATAAGCAAATTCAGATTTTTCCTAGATTTTTCGTAGCTTGAAACTTCTTTTAAATATATGTACAAATCATATCCCTTAAATATATTAACTATGTATACCATATTGATTTTGATTTTTTATATGTGTCTTTATACTATTAAGACCTTATTTTCTCAAACCACCCCTATATTAATTAACAAGTAATTTAGTTTCCTCCAGTGGCGAAGCTTGACCCGAATGACGGGGGAGTCGAAAACGTATATACCCAAAAATTTCTATAGAACCGAGGGGTCGAAAACGTATATACCCAAAAATTTCTATACGAAAACTACATATATAACACTACTGAGCGAAAAGTTCAGGGGTCGGGCGCCCCCTCCCGCCCCTTCTACACTTCGCCCCTGGTTTCCTCACATACTTACTATTTAGTTTTTTTTATTCGTTTTTCTATCTACATGCTCCAATTACTCATAACGCTTGCCCACTTCCTTTTTTTTTTCTTTTATATTTTTGTCATAATAAGGAAGCATGCATGTACACTCTTTCACAAATTATTTAATCATTTCCACTATTTTTTAAAGTCCACTTTCATCAAATTTTATATATTAACAATTGATGAAAGCTCTTAACAATAGTATCGGTTTCCAAGTCACTGATGACTGGCATATGTAGGTCATCTAACTTGCATCCCACCTCTCAAAACACCCATCTCCAAGTTCAACCAAATCAGCTTCCAGCATATTCTTCGTTCCCTTCCAGCATATCCAAGTTCAACCCATTTACAATCTCTTAATTTTGTCCCAATTTTACATCGCTTCAAAAGAAACCCTAACTGTCGATTGTAGTAGAAACCCTAACTGTGGATTGTAGTAATGAGCTATTGAATACAAGAATCTTTGAATCTATTGCAGTCTTCGTCTCTTCCACCTGTCGATTGTCTACTCAGTAAGTCCGATTTCTATCTTTTAATTTATTGATTCTGCATCTTAAAGTTGAACCCTGAATTCAAACAAGGTTGTAGTCTCTCTGTTTCTGTTTCTTTTATTTTTTATTCTTGGTATTTATTCAGCAGGCTCCTTCACTTTATCAAGTGTCAAATTGAACAACAGAGAGTAAATTAAAGATTAAATCTTAATGATAGATGCTATTAATATATTATTGCTATTAATATATTATTATCCACAAATTAAAAAAAAGGCAGTCTAATATCTGTAGCATCTTTTGGTATCAAAAACAAGAAAATAAGAGGTATGGTTAAAAGCCGAATAGATGATTCAATTCAATATAAGTGTATTTTTGAGTGTTAAACATTGTGGTTTAAATGACATATACGACACGTATAGATAGATCTGTACATGCCGTATAGAAGTTAATTTTTTTAACATAAGGTTCGGTCTGGTTCTAACTTTCTTATACGTGTAGAAGTGTGTATTTAGTTTGGATTTGGGTGAGTGCATAGATCCACCTAGGGGTGGAACCATAATATAATGAGCCGTAGCACGGGCTACGGCTCAACGCCGTGTTCGTAGTGTTTTTTTTTTTATACAAAGGGTACCACAAAAAAATACGAGGGTACCCTTAACCAAAAAATAAGATACTTGATATTACTAAAATCCCATTTTTTTACAATCGCAAACATTTTATAACCCGAAAACTTATAGAATCATTAAGCTCGGTTTTGGAAAACACCCAGCCTCATCTAGGTTTCCAGTCCCAATTTCGAATTCCAGGTTCCCAAATCGCGTCTCATTGTTTCCCTTTTAACGATGTCTTTGATCTGATTGTCCGGTTGGCACTCTTTTTTCTCCGATAGTCTATTTGTGTTCCGGTGGTAGCCTACGGTGGTTTTGGCCGCTTCTTCTGTGCTTTTGTTTGTTCAGGTTAGTGACGGGTTTCTATGCTTAATTTCGGTATCATAATCTATAGTTTTGTTCTTTTTTTATGTTCTATGTTTAAAGTTTGCCTCTTCTTTGGGTTTTGGTTAATGCGCACGAATTGTTCGATAATTTGTCTTCATAGATTTGCCTTTGAGGTTTCATTAAATGAATGTGATTATCATGTGTTTTGTAATTCAATTATGTTTTTATTATATTTGCCAAGTAGGTTGCACAACTCTTTCTTGAACCTTTTATCCATGTATAAATATGTATGTGTCTATTATGTGGAGAGTTAACTTATGTGGTGGTCAGCTTAAAAAAATAAGTTAAGTGCCATCATAGGTGTGTGAGCTACTTTTTCTTACTTGCTAACACCTACATGCTCCATCTGTGGCTTATCATTAAGACTTGCTTATTTGCTTATGACCACCAAGCATGATAGTCATCACCAAGTAATCTATTTTACGCATGTTATAAAAGAAAAAAAAGGCCTATAAGTTTCAACTTTCTATTGCTTTAAGGTTTCATGCTCTGCTATTGATTATTTTATTGCTTCTTAATAATCTATAGTGACTTGTGAGTTTGTCGTCTTATAGGTTGCTATGTACCGGTTTTGCACATTTTGTTTGGTCATCTTTTCGGTATGTTTGTTTTCTCATATATAAGTCATATTTACATTTCTTTTATGTTCATGTCTATCGTTTTATTGCATGTGGTTGGTTATGATCCGT
Organism: Helianthus tuberosus; assembly: GCA_030545235.1. NCBI lineage: Eukaryota > Viridiplantae > Streptophyta > Magnoliopsida > Asterales > Asteraceae > Helianthus > Helianthus tuberosus. The sequence continues at coordinate 25,239,892 of CM060351.1, read as the reverse complement.
ATATGTGTTGTTGCTCTTATTAATAATATTTTGTTCTGCCAAAAAAATATCTAAAAATGAATACACTTGGTAAACGTAGAGGAATAGTTAGTTCACATGAAACAGGTGAAAGTTCTACAGCCCGTTCTTTTCATAGACAGTCACGGCGACAACGATTACTCAATGGTCCGTCTACATTATCATCTGAGGCTGTACAAAGGCCGCTTCCTTTGTATTCTGATTGTGGAGATTGTCGGTATGTTTGTGAATACTGCAGTGCTAAGTTTTGGTATGCAGAAAGGGTTGTACATTGGTCTCGTGTTGAGCATCCTCGCTATACTCAATGTTGTAAATTAGGGGCTGTAAGGTTGCCGTTTCCTATTCAGCCGCCTTCCGTCATCAAGCAATTGTTTGAGGACAGTGATTTTTTGGAAAATATTAGAGCATACAATAGCATGTTCTCTATGACATCGTTTGGGGCGGACATTGATGAGACAGTTAACGATGGTCGTGGCCCTTATGTTTTTAAGATATCAGGACAAGTTTCCCACTGGATTGGGTCTTTGTGCCCACCATCTAATGAGAAGCCTCGGTTTTTGCAATTATACATTTATGATACCGAGAACGAGGTTTCAAACAGGCTCCGCTTTTTTGGAGACTCAACTCAATGTAGTCTTTCTGCTGATATTGTTAGAACACTTAGTGATGTGTTAGCCACCCATAATAAGTACGTGCGTGTTTTTAAAAATGCTAAGGAGATGGCTGATCCAACTGAGAACAACTATTCTGTACGCCTTTACAACAATGTACCTGATAGAAGATATGGCCCCCCCTCTCCAGGTACCTTAGGCGGTATTGTATGTGGTGATGACGCTAACTCTAGCGAGTACGATATCATCGTACACTCAAAGGATGGAATACCTCAAAGAGTTAGTAAGTTACACCCATCTTATATGCCATTACAGTACCCATTGTTGTTTCCATTTGGTGAAGAAGGCTGGTCACCACGTTTTCATTTGCATCAAGTTCATAGTACCAAAGAGAAGAGGTTGACGGTTAACATGTATTATAGTTATCAAATCCACGATCGAGCTGGTATCTATTCTCTTCTTTTACATGGTGGCCGCCTATTTCAGCAATACTTAGTTGACGCGTATACATGTGTTGAACAAAATAGGCTCACCTACTATAATACACATCAAGATCAGTTGCGATCTGAGTATATTGCTGGTGTCTATGATGCTATTTCTAGAGGTGATACAGAATCCCACGAAATAGGCAAACGGATATTCTTGCCTGCTTCATTTACTGGTGGCCCGCGATATATGCATAGACATTATTAAGACGCATTAGCGATTTGTAGGGTTCATGGCAACCCTCAATATTTCATCACATTCACCTGTAATGTTAAGTGGCCTGAAATTACAAGATACATGGACAACATTGGCAGCAAAAATTCTCAACACCGTCCTGACATTATAGCTCGCGTTTTTAAGTTAAAAGTAGAAGATTTCATAAAGTTTATGAAAACTGACAAAACCTTTGGAGATGTCGCAGCATGTAAGTCCCTTTTCTTATTACGATACAAACATGAATTGCTTCTCCTATTTTATACACACATCACAATATTATTTATTTCCTATAATGTTTTGTAGACTTATATACAATTGAGTTTCAAAAAAGGGGATTACCACATTGCCATACTTTATTGTGGGTGACGGAAGCTTATAAAATACAGGATGCTGCTGCTGTTGATAATTACATTACAGCTGAATTTCCCGATCCACGGTCAGAAGCGTCTCTGTATCAAACAATTACTGAATGCATGCTTCATGGGCCTTGTGGTTTGTTAAACCCTACCGCTCCATGTATGCGTGAGGGTAAGTGTTCAAAGAATTTTCCAAAATCTTTTCAACCTGCTACAACATTCGACAAAGATGGATATGTTCATTACAAAAGGAATGCTGGTATTCATCATGTGTTGCGAAGTGGAATCCGCGTTGATAACGGTTATGTAGTTCCGTATAATAAACGCTTGTGTAGCCGTTTTAATGCACACATAAATGTTGAATATTGTGGCTGGAACATGTTGATCAAATATCTATTCAAATACATCTCTAAAGGAGTTGATCGTATAAGATTTGTTATACAGAAATCTGAAAATGATGCAGCTTCCACATCTGCTGAGTCAACTCCTGTCATCAATGAAATTCAGAATTTTGTTGATGGCCGCTTCATTTGTCCACATGAAGCATCTTGGAGAATTTTGAACTTCCCTATTCATGAACGTGATCCTGCTGTTCAAATCCTAGCTGTTCATTTAGAAAACATACAAAATGTTACCTTCAAGGAAAATAGTCGTTTGCAGGCAATCGTTAACAACCCATCTTTTGGAAAAACAACATTAACTGAATGGTTGAATAACAATTGTAAAGAGCCAGAAGGATTGCACCTTACATACAGTGACTATCCATCTAGGTTTTGGTGGGAGTCTTCTGGTAAAGGATGGATTCGTAGAGCCCGGTTAGGTAGCACAGCCATTGGTCGACTTGTATACGTACATCCAACAGCTGGCGAATTATTCTATTTGCGTATGTTACTTTGTCATCAAAAAGGCTGCAAATCATATGCGGATATTCGTACAGTCGCACATGTTACCTACACCACCTTTCGGGCAGCGTGCGAGGCTTTGGGGTTGATAGGCGACGATAAAGAATGGTTGGAAGCCTTCACTGATGCATCCTCATGGGCCACGTCCTCAGAATTGAGGTCCCTATTTTGCCACCTGCTTCTATTTTGTGAAGTCAGCAACCCTTTAGTTTTGTGGGAGTCTCAATGGAGAAAAATGGCCGACGATCTGTTACGTACTTTAAATTCCAATGCTACAAACCCATCATTCTTTATAAACGATAATGATTTACAACAACAAGTGCTGTTGGAGCTTCAAAAAATCCTTAATTCTTCGACCCCATCAAAGTCGCTTCAAGATTTTGGTTTGCCGCTGCCATCAGAAACACTTCTTGCTATCTTAAAGAATAGACTCCTACTCGAAGAAACAAGCTATGATAGATCTGCATTGCAAGTTCAACATTCTGAGATGCACTCGCAACTTAATGCAGACCAACTTAGTGTTTACAATGCAGTCACAACAGCACATATTAACAAAGCTCAAATATTATTATTTGTTTATGGTCATGGAGGCACAGGGAAGACATTTTTATGGACTACAATACTCTCTTACTTTAGATCTATTGGAAAAATAGTACTGGCAGTCGCCGCTTCAGGAATCGCATCACTTCTTCTACCTTCAGGGAGGACTGCGCATTCACGTTTCAACATTCCCATAGATCTATCGAACGAATCTACCTGTAATATTAAGAAGAATACTCAGCTTGCAAACCTTCTCAAGCAAACATCAATAATGATATGGGATGAAGCCCCTATGAGTGACCGATGTTGTTTTGAATGCTTAGATCGAACACTCAAAGATATCCTAGAAAACGACACACATTTATTTGGCGGCATGTCAATACTTTTAGGCGGAGACTTTCGACAGACACTTCCGGTTAGACCAAAAAGCACAAGATCACAAATCCTAGCTTCAACTTTACCAAACTCTTACTTATGGCCATCTTTTAAAGTATATACATTGCATCACAATATGAGGCTTACAAACAATAATGATACATCAACACAACCATCATCAACATTCGCTTCATGGTTACTAGACATTGGAGATGGTGAAATAGGGCAGCCTGATACAGAGGATCCTCATAATACAAAAATTGTTCAGATTCCAGACAATTTTTTAATCCAACAAGATCAAAACGGCCTACAATCTCTAATAGAGTTTGTATATGAAGATGCGATACTCAGAAATCCGTCTGCCACAAACATGTCAAACAGGGCAATTGTTTGTCCAAAAAATCAAACAGCAGATGAAATAAACAACTTGATTTTGACTATGACTGCTGGTGAAGCCAGAACTTATATAAGCTATGATTCTATGATACCTCACACGCAACATGCATCAGATTTAGAGACTTTATATCCACAGGAATATCTTAATCAACTTACATTTCCTGGCATTCCTCCCCATAAATTAGTTTTGAAAGTAAATACCCCAGTCATGCTACTTAGAAATATAAACCAACCATTAGGCTTATGCAACGGCACACGTCTATTAGTATCTCAGCTGTTACCAAAAGTAATAGAAGCATTTATAATTACAGGTGTCTCAATAGGAAAACGTGTGTACATACCTAGAATTAAATTCATTCATAAAAATACAGATTTACCATTTGTTTTTACAAGAAGGCAATTTCCAATAAAAGTTTGTTATGCTATGACCATAAATAAAAGTCAAGGACAATCTCTCAACAAAATTGGTATCTATCTTCCACAACCTGTCTTTACACATGGCCAACTATACGTTGCTTTATCTCGTGCGACATCCCCAAATTCGCTTAAAATGCTAATCACTTCTGCAGAAAGCACTACGTTGAACACAACAAAAAATGTTGTCTTCCGCGACCTGTTGAGTCAAGTGAATAACAATCAGGTTGTTGTTATTGGCCGTTTGCATACGTATATCATATATGATATATATTTACATCATACACTAACTATTATTGCAATAGCATATGCATTCCGTTATTCTCTTTAATAATAATATACAATTACGTTTTCTATTGTTTGCTGCTGAAACAGATGCACATAAATGAAAATCAAGACAATCCCGGCTCTACAATACAGTTTCGCAACGACAGATATTGAAGTCTGTGTGTGTTAAGAAAGTAGCACCTTACTTCAAATCCTATAAAACAAGGTTTTCTTTATCGTTCACAATGTATTACAAATACCACATTTACAACTAACACTAACAACATTTCTATCAGGGGGATGCTATCCAAATTTTAGGCAAAAAGCAAACCAACCTTATGGTGTAGTAAGATTTAGAGGTTTGGGTGTACGATAGTGGTGGTTACTCATCGGAATCAACACTTCTGGTGATGGAACATGTCCGACGACAAATCGCGAGGGACAACGAAAATCATTGCCAGTGTTCAGGTGCGTTATTCTGCCTCTTTTTAACGCTACTTAGTTTTCCTATGATTTCTGGTAGGCAAAAATAAGAAGGGTTTGTTTCTTTATTTTTGATGTAGTTTTTATCCCTTTATTCAGCAATCTTTACTGATTTTGGAGTAATGATAGCGATCACTTCGGACTGCAAAGAGGACTCAATGGCAATGAACAATGGCAAATATGTTCGGTTCACACCGGAACATTGCCCAAAACCGTGCTCACAACAAAAACAAGTCATTCACGAGTGCCCTATCCTCTCAAACATCGAGCCAAAGCAGATCAAAGTCTGGTTTCAGAATCGAAGGTCAAATCTATTTTTTTTAAATAAACTCTTCACTTTGAAACAACCCTTTCTGATGTGGGAATAATTAATTAACTAATTCATAAGGCACAAATTTTAGCTTTATAAGAAGCCTATGCAGATAGAATTGAACCACCAGTCACCTTCCATTGTTCTTGTCTTCTTAATGTCACAAAAAATTAAATTTGGATTTTTGAGGTAAAAATGGCAGGAGGGGATTATTCAAGTGAAAGGAAGCTTCATCAAACACCAACATGGGCTGTTGCTGGTGTATATGCAATTATCATTATCATCTCCATAGCTTTAGAAAAAGTTCTTCATAAACTTGGAAAGGTAATTCCTTTTTTAAATTTGCTTATTATTGTCCTTCACTTCTGTTCATTTTTGAAAGAAATATTTAAAAGAAACGTAAACTGTGTCTGTATTGTATGAACCACTTAACCATTTGAAAATAACTTTATTTTGAGCTAGCTTGGTCGGGTAGCAGCTCCCAGAATGGGATCACTCCGGCGGTTGGGAGGACCGTGCACTATCCCCCACCCCCCCCCCCCCCCCACTTGGCCTTCTTTAAGATTGATTACCAACAATAAACCCATGCTGCACAGATTATCTTAGCCATTGGAACAAAGCTTCAAGCCATCTTGACAATAATACCTGTTGAAATAAAGGAAAGACATGCAGTTGTCCAAGGGATTCCTCTTGTGAAGACCTCTGATAAATACTTTTGGTTCTCGAGGCCGAGCCTAATGCTTCATCTCATACACTTTGCTTTGTTTCAGGTACTTATCGAAAACTCTGGGAATTTGATCACATATTTCTTTATTCTCATGTCACTAATTGTTTTACTGAATTATTTGTGCTCACAGAATGCTTTCCAGATTACTTACTTCCTTTGGATTTGGGTAACACAAGTGCTATATTTATATATATATGTACTGAAGTTTTTTTTTTTTTTTTTTTGAAACTTGGATAACACTAGATTGCTTCATGTGCTTGTGCAGTATGAATATGGTATCAGTTCTTGCTTCCATGACACTATGGAACTTGTGATTATAAAACTTCTTATTGGGTATGGATTACATTTTAACAAAAGTGATTGCATAACCGAGTCACTGGTTAGAGTGTTTGCTGATGGAATGGTTTGTGTTTAATGTAGGGTTGGAACTCTAATCTTGTGCAACTATATAACGCTTCCACTATACGCGCTTCTATCACAGGTTAGTCTACGTTGAATAACTTATATTCATCGATTTGGATTGTATTCCAGTTACATTGTATCAGATGGACTTTGTTAACTTGAATATGATATACATATACTAAACACATGATATATTGATGTGCTACATGTGTAGATGGGGTCCAACATGAAGAAATCCATATTTGACGAACAAACCGCTCGCGCCCTGCAAAATTGGCGAATGGCGGTGAAGAGGAAGCATGAAGGCAAGGGTGAAAACTCCCCAAACCGATCAGTAGGGAATAGTCCTACTGCTAGCCCCATTCATTCACCTTTCGACCCGACAACTGCAGCTACACTCCACCGTTCAAAGACAACCGGTCAGCCCACACGCTTTGCTGCCTATGATGACACTAATGCATCAGATTTCAAAGCTGAACCGCTTTCTCATGAATCAACTACCAGACACTTGATTGACTCGACGGTTGTTTGTCACAGTGATCATGAGATTAACTTAGATCTATCAACTCAACAAGAAGTTGAAACAAGAAATCAGGCATTGAAATAGTTGAAAACTGCATTAAAGATGTTTATATTCACAGGGTTTATGCTTACATTTGTTATTTGTCTAATTATATCTTCCCTTTGAATGTGTTTTCTACTTTTCTACTTTTCTTTCCTCGATTTTGGGTTGTTGGGTCACAGTTGTCTTTGGGCTGAAAGCAAGCTAGGCCAGCAAAGTGGAGGTGGCCCAGGTGGGGGGTCTTGGCGGATTATTTAAGTGCCTTAAAGTTTAATGAAAGTGGGTCATACATAGTGGTACACAAAAAACCCGAACCTGGACACGGATGCGAAAATAAAATCTGGAACCGGGTATTACAAAATCCGGGTTTTTTTTATAGCCGAACCCGACCCTACCCATAGGGTAGGGGTTGGGTATGCATTTCTGTTATAAAACCCGAACCCAGAACCGGGTTTTTTTATACCCGTTTTCAACTCGGGTTTTACGAGTACCCGGTTTCAACCCGAAAACCCGATTCCGGTCGATGTAAGACACGTGTCAACATCCTTTTGTATCGGATCAAAAATCGGGTCACCCCGCCGCGAAGCGCGGGTGTCTCACCCTAGTTGTCTATATATTGAAAACTAAACCAAATGAACAGTGGTTTAAAAATTGTCTATATATTGTCTATATATTGAAAACTAAACCAAATGAACAGTGGTTTAAAAATATTATAATTATTATATATTATATTATATATATATACAATTCATGAAATCCTTAGGAACAGTGTATACATTGGACAAAAAAAGAATGTTATTTACGGTTGTGCCATTCTCTCTGTCTCTCTGGGTTAAACGATGAAGATGAAGAAGACAGCGGCGAGGTCATCACTCCCACCATCGCACTAAATCGGAAGCCCTAAATCTCAAGTTTCCAGGTTTATCATGACTGGCATATGTCGGTCTTCCATCCCACCACTGAAGACACGCAGCCCCATCTTCTTCACCTACATCTGCCGAGATCTTCAGGTGTTGCATCCACCTCCGAAAACACTCTCTTCTCCAAGCTTAGCCAAATCACAAGTTTCAGCAGATTCTTTGTTAGATGGCGTAGAGGTAGACATGTGATCATACTCCAGTCGCGGCGTAACATGAACAGACCAGACCAAGGCAGCCCTGAGCGGTTAGGGTTTGGTAAGGGTCTACGACGACCGGAAGTTCTACAATTACAACAAAATACGGTTACCTCTGGTGAGAACCTGGTGACCTGAACCAGGTATGTATGTATCCTTTTTAGTTAGATCTGTTCTTTTTTTTTTAATCAGAAGTTAAAAAAGAACAGTGGGAGATTATGGGTTTTCAAAGTGAAATATGAATCAACCTTGAAAATTTAAAATGTTTTGCATCAACCAATGATTGATAGAAGAAAGAAGAAAGATGTGCATTATGTGTTTTGTTTATCCCATTAAAAAGATTAAGACTAAAACCCTAGATGCAAAAAAGCAAAAGTTGTTGCTCTGATTGTTCGACTTAACAGACCTAATGAAGGCATAACGATGGACCATCACAAAACGATGGCCGGAGGGTGAGGAGCCTTCAAACTCCAGGTATGTATCTTTTCAATTTCAACCGATGTTTCCTTCTTGCTTCTAATGAAGGCATCTTCTCCAAGTTGAGTGTGTGCTTTCTAGAGTTTCTTTACCTTATTATTGTTGATTGTACTGGATTTGGGGGAAATTCGGTCCAGTTGCTCATGTACCCTAGGTCATATGTTTGATTTCCTGTTGACAAAATTTCTTCAACCTAGCTTAAATTAAGGAAACTAATATGTTGTATTTGCAACTGAGCACTTCCACAATGGTTCACCACATATCCATATATATGTATGAATGTCATGTCGTTGATTTAGGTGAACATAGGTAGGTTTATTCACTCATGGTGTGTATAGGTGGTGAGGGTAATTTCAGCTAGAAATGTCGGCACCTCGGCGGTGTACCGCCGACCGGGGCCATTGCAAATAAGTTGAGCCTCTGTAGTTGCCGGTGGCGCATTTACCACTGCTGGAGGAGTATGATTTTTTAGACATAGTTTAAAACCACCACGGGTTAGAACCAGCCAGCCGGCACAGGGTTGGATTACCGGCCACACTAGATGGGTGCATTTTTTTTCCATCATGATTGTTGTGGCTGAGACCACCGAAAAAAGGGAAGTACGGTAAAACAGAAGATGAAGATGGAGATGGTTTTGAGTACCGTTGTTTCCGTGGATGAACAGAATGCAATGTTTGTGAGTGAGAGGAGGCTAATTCAAACAACACTCCACACTCCTACACTACTTTGCGTTGGGTTTTCCTTATATGTGTTAAAAGGTATTAGAGATAAAAGAAAACAGTTCGATGGATTAAAAATAGGGCAAAGTTAGATATGTTTGATTGGTCATTGTGGTTTGATTTTAGTTTGATTAATTTTTCAACATCGCGATATGTTGGAGGTTGTAATCTGTTTGTTGTAGCCCTGAAATTTTAATCGACACCCTCTGAAAACGTCAAAATGATGATTTGACAACTTGATACGTAAAAATGGACGGGTGTGGGGTACTTTTAAGTTTTAACACGGCCCTTCGTCAATACAAGTTTTATACTACAACTTTAGTGATAGTAACCTTGGATTAATTAGTTTTACTTTGTGATTAAACCTGATACAATTTAGACAATTTATTGGAAAAAGAATTGTAGTTTGACTTTTAGACCTGTAATCTTGAATTTTATTTTGACTTTGAGGTCCAACCTGCTACAGTTGACTTTAGTGTCAAACCTACTACATTTAGACAACTCCTTATAAAAAGATCTGCACTTACACTTGCATGATATTAATCTTGAATTCATTTTGACTTTTTATTGAAGTCAAACCTTCTACATTTAGTTTATTCCTTGTAAAAAGATTCATACTTTTGAGTTCAGGATAGTAGTCAATAATTTGGGTTTCACCCTTTTTGGGTCAAACCTGCTGTGCAATTCACATTAGTTATGGTCAGCTTTTCTTACATAGTATTTCCATCATTCACCATATGCAAGACAATGATCATAATCCTAGCGGTACAGATATCTCAGGTTGTGATTAAGGCCGGATATGATATGAGATGGTCGTGGAATGTTGGTGTTAAGTCTTGAGTTGCCTGGCCCAAGAGACGACCGTAATTTTGTGAATTTATTTACATTAAAAGTGTTCAATACTTGCGTGAATACACGGTTTTGCTGCAGCAAAGCGCAGCAGGGCAAAATCCTAGTTATCTATATATTGAAAACTAAACGAAATGAACAGTGGTTTAAAAATATTATAATTATCTATATATTGAAAACTAAACGTATATATTGAAAACTAAACGAAATGAAACGAAATGAACAGTGGTTTAAAAATATTATAATTATCTATATATTGAAAACTAAACGAAATGAACAGTGGTTTAAAAATATTATAATTATCTATATATTGAAAACTAAACGAAATGAACAGTGGTTTAAAAATATTATAATTGTGTTTTAAAAATGTTATAATAATAATTTACCTATATATTAAATTCTGAACTGAATTAATAGTAACAAAAATATAATTAAAATAGAATTGAATGAATATATATAGTAATAAAAATAGAATTGAATGAATAGTAACATCACTAAGGGATGAACAAATGGTATCGGATACTGGTACCGGTATCAAATTTACCAAACTGGGTGTATTTTCGATACCGGTTCGGCACGGTATTCACCGGGTTTTACCCTAATAAAAATAGAATTTACCTATATATTAAATTCTGAACTGAATGAATAGTAACAAAAATATAATTAAAATAGAATTGAATGAATATATATAGTAATAAAAATAGAATTGAATGAATAGTAACATCACTAAGGGATGAGCAAATGGTATCGGATATTGGTATCAGTATCAAATTTACCAAACTGGGTGTATTTTCGGTACCGGTTCGGCACGGTATTCACCGGTTTTTACCCTAATAAAAATAGAATTGAATGAATAGTAATAAAAATAGAATTGAATAAATAGTAACATCACTAAGGGATGAGCAAATGGTATCGAGTACCGGTACCAGTATCAAATTTACCAAACCGGGTGTATTTTCGGTACCAGTTCGGCACGGCACGGTATTCACTGGTTTTTACCCTCATATACCGGTGCCGTATCAGTACCGACCGGTACCGAACCGTACCATACCAGGTATATTCGATACCGGTACCCTCTTTTGGGGATTTCGGTAACGATATTTTCGGTACCGTTTGGTACCGAGCTCATCAAATCCTGTAGCAACGTAGCAAAGCAAGTAATTGCACCGTTTAAATTACTTTTCATACACACAGTAAGTAAACTGTATTTCGTTTGAATGAAGTTTTATATACACAACAACTTATTTTGCTTTATTTTTTGTCTTTTTCTGTAATAAATGAATTGTAGCATGTAAAATTAACTTAGATATTTAGATTATTGATGAGCAAATCGTATCAAATCCTGTAATCAAACCGGTATCATATCGGTACCAAATTTACTATACCGAATCATTTTCGATACCAATTTGGTACTCACTTTTTGGCGTTTTCAGAATCGTTATTTTCGGTTCGACAACGGTCTAGCACCATACCTGTATTTATTAATTTTTACCTTCAAATACCATACCGTATTCTACCGAGCATTTTCGGTGCTGGTACCTAATTTCGATGATTTTCCGGATCGGTACTTTCAGTGCCGTTACCGGTACCGAGCTCATCCACATTTTAACGTGTTAGCACCGTAATAACTGAACTGAAAACAACCGAATTTCCAACGTGTAGGAAGTGTGGGTCCTATTATTTTGATATTCGGTATCTGCTTGCCGTTACTGACACACGTTTTGCAGTCATTGGGTCCCCGCCGCAACGCGCGGACAGAAAAATAACTAGTAATATTAAAAACTAAACGAAATGAACAGTGATTTAAAAATATTATAATTGTGTTTTAAAAATGTTATAATATAATAAAACATTTGATACAGTTTTTTATAGTTTTATTGTTTTAATAGTATAAAATTGTTATTTTCTTTATATTTTAAGCTTATACGTTTGGTGTCAACCGATACTTGTATCGAAAATACCAGTTCATTATTGGTACATGAAGGTAAAAACCAGCACCAGCCTGATACATAAAACGCCAAAAGTCGGTACCGGATTGAGTTTGATAGTCTTTTAGTTCGATAAGTTTGGTACTGCTACCCAGTACCATTTGCTTATCCCTGATCACATGTACCGACAACGGTATCGTACAACTTTTTTTTAGTTTCAGGGGTAGGGATGAGCTCGGTGCCAACTGATACCCCGGTACGGTATCGGTATATGAAGATAAAAACCGGTAGCGAACCGGTACCAGGAACGCCAAACGTCAGTACCGAACTGGTACTTAGGATCTTTCGGTTCAGGAAATTTGGTACCGGTACCCATTATTATTTGCTCATCTCTGACTACGGATTTCTACCGAAGGAACGCCAAACGTCAGTACCGAACTGTTACTTAGGATCTTTGGTACTGCTACCCAATACCATTTGCTTATCCCTGATCACAGGTACCGTACGAACAACAACGGTATCGTACAACTTTTTTTTAGTTTCAGGGGTAGGGATGAGCTCGGTGCTAACTGATACCCCGGTTACGATATCAGTATATGAAGATAAAAACCGGTAGCGAACCGGTACCAGGAACGCCAAACGTCAATACCGAACTGGTACTTAGGATCTTTCGGTTCAGGAAATTCGGTACTGGTACCCATTATTATTTGCTCATCTCTGACTACGGGTTTCTACCGAATGAACGCCAAACGTCAGTACCTAACTGCTACTTAGGATCTTTCGGTTCAGGAAATTCGGTACCGGTACCCATTATTATTTGCTCATCTCTGACTACGGATTTCTACTGAACAACATCATTACAATACAACTTTTTTAATTGATTTTCTTTCGGTTATTTTTTAGTGTTTTTTTCTACATTTTCTTTTTATTCTTGTTAGCGGTTCCGTGCGCAACGCGCTCGTAGTGATTTCAAACACATATACACACAGACTAAATAAGAAAAGAAGTTCGCCGCAACGCGGCAACTGTTTTTATAACTAGTTTTGATAAAATAATGTAATGATAAGAAAACTAACAACAATCTTTTAATTAAACAAATGTTACGTGTATAATAATTAATAAGGTACATATCATCTAAATCTAAAGGAAAATCATGCATTTCAAAAATCTTTAATTTATCATTTATAGTAAGTAGACTTTTTTTTTCTTTCTAAAAACGAATTATGAATTTTAAGTGATACTAGAAAGATAGAAGAGTGGCATTTAAAAAAAAATCAAAATAAAGTATACAAATGATTTTCAAGTGATTAAAATTAAGAAGATAGAATAAATAGTTTCACAAATATATGATTTAGGGTTTAAGATTTTATACGAATAGTCTTAATTAGTTACCTAAATTACGTATATAATTAATTACCTACCCGCTACAATATGGAAGTCCTCAATACTAGTATTATATGTACAACTTTACATAACACAAAGCATGAATAATGCAACGTCTACTTATGATTTGTCACTTCATGCTCGAAGTTTCTTTTAATTTTTTAACTAGGTGATTTGACCGCGCGTTGCGGCGGTACATTACAGGGAGCATTGGATTTGTATCGGTTTGGTTCATTACAATACCAGTATGATACATGCACTTCGTATAGAAATCAATCGACTGAAAACGACAAAAATGAACATGGGTACAAACACCAATGTTCAAACGGTTTCAGATCGTCACAGTATTGATATCATCTCTAAATATAATAAAGCAAATGTTAAAAATCATATGTGTCAACACAATAGGCCCTCCACGTTGGTTTTAGCTGATGTGTAATTTTGTAAGAATTTTCTTTTTTTTTAATAAATTCCACAGTCAAACTACATCACGTGTTCAAAGAGGTTGTTTCTGAAAACAACTTTCCCTCTCCAGCTTTCCAAAAACAACTTATCTCATTCAAATTTCAAATTCATTCCCCAATTCCCCAGATCTCCAAAACCCTAAACCTAATCTTTCCCATGGAAGACCACTTTGTTTCATCATAATCTTCGTCTGTTCATTTGTTCATCTATATATAGGGAGAAAAAATCCAGAAATTAAACTCCGGCGAAAATCCAACTCTCTGGTAGACCTAGATCTGGATCTGGATCTAGAATAGAACCAACCACTTCCTCTCGTCGATTCACTGTGATGTTATGGATTCTTCAGACTCAGATCGCCTGCTGCTGTATGTCTCAATTATCATCAGGTAAATCAAAATCAAAAGTTGTATGCTTTCGTTAGATCTGTCACCTCTCGCACGTTAAGATCTACATAAATAAAAGATGATAAATTGAAACTGGTTTGTGCTCTGAAATACAATTTGTGTTTGTGATTTTTGCTTTTACTAGCCTTAATTTCACCTGTTTTAATCTTTTCTTTTTATCATTTTTTTTCTCAAATATTGAATTTTTGGGTTTACCCGCATGATTAGTGAAACTAGATTAGTGAAAAAAGGTGTGGTTCTTTGTATGATATGTTTTAAATTTCCTTTCTTACGTATGGGTTTCTTGATGCAGACAAAGCGTTTGTTTAAATGTCTCAATGAAAGTTTTGAATTGAACATCATCAAAAAGGTATGTTGCATTCTTGAATACTGCTTCACGTATATTGTTTGATTAGACCATTCATACTCTGTAGTTTCTCTTAGAATTTTTGGGTTAAACGGCAGGTTTCAAGTTCAAACCATTTGGGCGGCATGGCTTTGGCGAATCAAAACAATGAGCAAGAGAATTGTTCTCGGGTGATTCATGTTTTCTTTTATTAGTTTTTTGTTAAATTAATCAATTGGGTTCTATTCTATATGGATTATTCTTATTTTAAAGAGGGTTCAACTCTTTTGGGTCAAAAATAGCTCTTTTGTAGTATGCATTTATTTTTATTAACAACTTAGGTTAAATTTTTGTATTTAGTTATACTTCAAGGTTCTGAGTTAAATTGATCAACTCATGGGTATGAAAGAAGTTATAAAGAATTTAGTTATACTAAATTTTTGTATTTAGTTATACACCAGGTTTAGTTACAAATTTAACATATGCAAGAGCTTACAACACAGATCATCAGTCAAGGCTGCTGCTTGAAGCAGCTTCCATGATGGTTGAAACCAAGTTTTCTTCTTTAAGTCTTTATGTATTCTTATTTGACATAATAAGGGCTTCCGTTTGCATACGTGCATACAGAATCAAACAGATCTTAACAAGATTGACATATTTTAAATAATGTTTAAATCTTTTCCGAGTGTTCTAATTACGACAACAACATAGCCTCATACTTTAATGTGCGTTGTACATATTTTCGAATGTGGTTACCATATATTATTGGCTAATAAATTTTGTTATGGTTTGAAGGTTTGCACTTATGATAGTGGACAGTGCAATTGCCCTTTATAGAACTGATTTCTCTGGTAGAGGGGAACTATCGGCCCGTCAGATGCATCTTGCAAAGTTCTTGATGAGCCTTCAGAAGCTGGCAGATGAGGTAATATTTCATCATGTCGTATCCAAACACACTTTAAACATTTTCTTGGTAATTCTACGCGTATTAATTAACTCTTTTGATTAGTTTGGAGTAGCTCTGGTGATCACTAATCAAGTGGTGGCTCAAGTAGATGGTTCTGCGATGTTTGCCTCGATGTTATGTTGGTCTTCATTTGAAGCACAGTTACTCGGTATCGTTAGTTGTCAAAGGTTGATAAAAAAAATGTGTTTCTTTGATGGATGGCTTAAGGTTATACATGATCTTCGCTTGGACGTTGATTGTGTCTTAGTTTTCGAGCGAATTGGTAATTTCACCCTTATTATGAGAAAAAACTCATTACAAACAATGAATTGCCCTTAAATGGAATGGAATGGAAAATGAAATTGCGCGTAGAAATGGATCGTGGTAATCCAAGTTATTTTCATATAATTTTACTTTTTTAACGTGTCTTTATATTAGTAAATAACTTATGTCTTTGTTGTTTCGTATCTAAATTTACTTTTATAATTACATGTTTTATGGTTTAGGGATGTGGTCATGGGATGGCGTGAGTTCATGGATGACAATCATATAGTTGTTGGTTATCGATGGATGTTGAAGTTAAGAAAGGTATATTATTTCTATCCGAAGTAGGGATGAGCATTTGGGACTTGAGACCCGTACGGCCGTACCGGTATCAAATTTCCTGTACCGAATATTTTTCGGTACCAAATATGTACCCACTTTCTGGCGTTTCGGTACCGGTATATTCGGTTCACTATCGGTTCAGTACAGTACCGATACTTTACCGAATTTTACACAAAAATATTTGTATCGGTCATCGGTGCGGTATCGGTATTTTCAGTATCGGTTCCGTATCGTACCGAACATTTTCGGTACCGGTACCCATATTTGGCAATTTTCGGTATCGGTATTTTCGGTATCGTACTTTCGATACCTGTACCGGTACCAAGCTCATCCCTAATCCGAAGTGTTAAAAAATAAAGGGAAACTCTGATATCTGGTCAATGGCTAGCTTCGTATTCCACGCTGGTTTGTTGGACTGGTCACTACGGTGGTAGCGTTGATGGCGTTGGTTGTTCTACAAGTAGGAACCACCATCAAAACAGGCTCTTCACCGGTGGTAGAAGATGGGAAAGGTTAAGTTTCGAGTAATTTGTTAAGATGCCTGATGGTGTAAGCCAAAAACATCATCTTTATTTCTTGTGGGAAAGGGTAAGTTTCGAGTAATTTGTTTATAATTTCGTTAATAATTTGTAGGATGTTTTTGTTCTTATAATGTGTGTGTTTAGTGCTGTAGGTCATCAAGATCTGAGAAAACACAAACTGTAGAGGAGATAAAAGAGGCGGTGAAAGGGAAGGCGAAGTTGAATATGGCTCTTAGAATGATAGACGTTCTTCTTTTCGAACCATCTGTAAGTATAGAAGAAGAACCCAAGCTATTACCTATAGTGGGTGGCCAGCATTGTTTTGGATTAACCAAACAGGTACGATATAAAAAACTAATAAATTGTATTTTAGAGTTTTTCTAATAATTATATTTTGATTAACAAAGACATGATGACGTGGCGCCAGGTGGGTGGTAGACAAAAATAGACCAGCTCAAGTTTGCTAGGCATAAGACATGCTATTGTTATTTCTAACAGTTTCAAGTTTATATTAGTTCACAGTTCTTGATTTGGGTTGTCTTTAAATTTTATTTTATTATTGTTTTTGCAAGAATCTTGATTTTGCCATGGATTATGTTATGATTTCATAGCAGAAAGTTATATATGTTAATTTCGGTTAATAAAGTTTGCATCTTTATCAATCTTTTTTAGCTAAAGTGTATGAATTTAAATGAATTTTGGAGTTGAATATGAGATGGTTTGCCTTCAAAAGTCAAACAAATTGTACTTTCATTAATCTTTTTTGGCTATAGTGTAAGAATTTAAATTAATTTTGGAGTTGAAAATGAGATGGTTTGACTTTAAAAGTCAAACATATTGTACTTTCATGATTGGGAGTGTATTAATATTTTGTTCTGGGTGTAATTTAGGGAGTAATTGAGTTTAATGATTTGTTAAACCAAATGATTGAAATCCCACATGAGTGGTTTGACTTCTAGGTTTGACTTATATATTTAGCATGAGAAATGATCTTGAATTATTACCTTTATGTTAATTTGATTTAGTGGATGCTGTTGAGAACATTCTTGCTGATATGAATGCAACAAATTGGAGATTTTATGGTGATGATTGCAGTCTTGATATAGTTTCTGAAGTGCCAAGTCTATCTCAAGAAGCTAAGGCTAGCATTGGATGTGATTGCATCATTGGCAACAATACCGATTGTCATGTTGTAAGGATGTATAAATCTCTTTCTTATAGTTCTATTCACTCGTGTTCGATTTCAAGTTTCAAGTAAAGAATACTTATGTTCCAAAAAGAGGGCACTTTGACTTTAGAAGTCAAGCTATGCATTTTGTAACGCAATTCATATTGGTTTTCTTTACATGGCTATGTCCACCTCTTTTTCCATGTCTATTATTAATTTTCTTGAGATTTTTTAGAACTATTAACATCTTGACTGTGAGATTAGCATATCTTTGACCTTAAAGTCAATGCCACAGTCAACTCAAATTTTGGGAATTTATCTGATTCTTTTGTGTATGCAGCATACACAAGTTTTACAGCCTTGATGGGGTACTCTCACCTGAATTAGTAAAGCTTCCTTACCTCCGGTAACTTAAATGCCGAACTTTTTATATACTCAAAATCTAATGAAACTGAAGTATATCCTGTTCTATTTTCAGAGATTTTGCTTACAATTACTTAAGTGGCACAATACCGCCTGAATGGGGTTCAACACAGTTGCAAGAAATGTGAAATCTCTGTTTTACCCTTGAGTTCCATAGTTTTTATTCTATTAGAACTAAAAGTTGTGAACTTTGAACATATCCTTCCATATGCAGCTCTCTTCTTGGTAACCGTTTAACCGGATCAATCCCATTGGAACTGGGCAATATCACCACCCTCACACAACTGTATGATTTGACTTTTTATCATACGGGTCAAAATCTTTTGTGTTTATATGGATTTTTGTACCCACATAGTCAATGTGTGTATGTTATTCAATCTCATAAGCCCCCATTTAATTTAATCCTATGTGTTTATGTTATGGTACATTTTTTTTGTTGGTAATGTTTGCCAAACATGAATGGTTATCAATTTATAAGAAATTATATAAAAAAATTTCTTTTGTAAATATAATTTTTTTAACACAACCCATAACCCGTGAAGCTCACGGGTATATAACCTAGTTATTTATATATCGTTGCAGACAAAGTTGTATAAACTAAAAATTATCGAAAACGAAAAACATAAAAATGAATACAAGTACCTGTACCAATGTTGTTCGTTTGGTTTGTTATGATATAATAACGTTATGGTGTCAGTTTATCAAAAGTAAAAACAATAAAAATTAATAGGGGTATTGATATAGATGTTCAATCGATTCAGTACGTTGTCGGCGCATTATCTATTTCAAAAAAAAAAAAAAAAAACTTTATAAAAAAATAAACAAAGTTTATTAGAAAAAAATCGAAATAAATGATAATAATTACCATTCATTGTCGCTTTCGGTTCGGTTTGTACACCTGCAGCACAATATTCATTTTCAATAAAAGTTATACCGCAATGTTAAAAGAACATTGTTGCAGATTTTTTTTTTGGTAAATTAACAAACGCAAGTTATTAAAAGAAATTAAAGTAAATGATTAAATAAAATAGTATTTAAAAATAAATAAATACTTGAAAATAGAATTAAAAAATAAATCAACACTTTAAAATAAAATATTAAAATAAATAGTATTTAAAAATAAATAAATATTTGAAAATAAAATTAAAAAAATAAAATAAAATAGTGTAACACTATTCACGATCACTTTCATTTGATATGTATAACTAGTGAGATTCCCTCGCGCTTCACGGCGGGAATCAGTCGGTATTAGTTCGGTTCGTTACGGTACTTGCATTTGCTATAGTATCATTCCAAAGAGGAAACATAACATCAGTTGAAAACAATAAAAGCGAATATCGATACCAGTAATGATCTTGTTCAGTTGATATTGGTTATGTTCGTTTGCATTCTTTGTTTATTATATTTCAACATTGCAATTTTTTTTTGAAAACGGACGATGTACCGTTGTCTTACCAAACCGAATTGAAACCGATTAAACAACATATTTATCAATCGGTACCAATATTTAATTTTATTGTTAATGATTTCCATAAACTGACACCCTATCGTTACGATATCGTACCGAACTGAACCGAACAAAATAGGTACCGATATGCATCCATTTTTATAGTATTTTGTTTGATACACATACTTTGACCGTATCTTAAAAGTAATATAAGAATAAATATGATTAAAATCAAATAAAGTAATAAAACAATAAAATAATAAAAACTAAAAAAATAATATTAAACAAAAATATTAAAATACTATTCATGGGGAGTTTCTATTAATATAGATAATAATTAGATACTTTTTCCAGACTTTTAAATAATATAGAATTTATCTTTTTTTATAACAATAATTTGGGTTCATTAATTAAAAAAAAATATAAATACAACTTTATATTTATTTCCTAATAGTCAACATTTCCATATAAATTTGATTAAAATGGATATATATGTAAAATACATATTTTTGGTATACAAACTATACTGAGTACCGAGACCGTATTGAGCCGAACTAATACTGACCAAACAGCGGTACTAATATCTGTATTCATTTTTATGGTTTTCAGTTTTGATAATATTTGTTTATTATTTAATTTAATTTTTCTCTAGTAACTTGAGTTCGTTAATTTAACCACTTGGGGTGTCCCAGTCGCCAGCCTCACCCACCTCTTCCTAGAGGACTCCGGTTCGAATCCTGGCAGGCGCAAGTACTCCAGGGTGTTCGCTCCGGTGGGTAGTAACCGGGGGGATATTGAACGGTCCTCCCAACCGCTGGAGTGATCCCACTCCACAGGCTAGCTTAGCCCCATAGCTGCCTGGCGGTTACTACCCACCGGAGCTAACACCCTGGAGTACTTGCGCCAGCCAGGATTCGAACCGGAGTCCTCTGGGAAGAGATGGGTGAGGCTGGCCACTGGGACACCCCAAGTGGTTAACTTTATATTTATTTCCTAATAGTCAACATTTCCATATAAATTTGATTAAAATGGATATATATGTAAAATACATATTTTTGGTATACAAACTATACAGAGTACCGAGACCGTATTGAGCCGAACTAATACTGACCAAACAGCGGTACTGATATCTGTATTTATTTTTATGGTTTTCAGTTTTGATAATATTTGTTTATTATTTAATTTAATTTTTCTCTAGTAACTTGAGTTCGTTAATTTAAAAAAAATGTAAATACACTGTTACGTTCATTTTAGTTTTGTCAATATCCCAATATAAATATTATATAATTAAAGTTGTTTAAAATAAAGAATCTTTTGGTATCGTAAACTATATCTAGTACCGGTACTTTACCGATATCGTACCAAACTTAATTAAATATCAACCAAGCAACATTACTATCTGCACCGATATTCACTTTTACGGTTTTTGATTTGAAACGAGCCGATTTTGGTATATTTGCACTTATGGTGCTAAACCAATATTGTGTCGTCATAATCAATACCATGTTTGGTTTGTGGTTTTTACTCATTTTTTTACCGGTTCAAAATCACGGTTTTTAACACTCTGATAAAAGCAAATACGAGTATCAAAATAACGTATTTTTTTAGTATCGTAATCTATAGCAAATACGTGTATCATATCGAATCGAATGGATACCACTCAAACAACATCGATACTTATACTTATTTTTATAGTTTTTCAGTTTTAATAACACAACTTGTCTTGTGAATGGTCTTGTAATACTAGTTATATATAAAATAGTGGTTGGTAATAAATGTATTGTAACGTGCGTTAAAGACTTAAAGTATGATGATAAGAGAGATCGTCTTTTTCCCTTTAGATGGTCAAGAAAATAACTTGCATACATAACATGTGCACTCGAACAGAGAAAATACATTCAACTTTTTTGTAAGAGATGTACTATTATACCCCCTTAACATATGAAAAGCTATTTAAACACCTAAAAAGTGATTTCACACATCAAGTTATATGACATTTAAAACACGATACATAAAGCATTAAACAATGGTAATTACGTGTGAACTACTTTCTATAATGTAGCCTTCATTTTCTAAAATATGTAAAATTATACTTTTACCTTTTTTTTTTTTTACCAAACTAGTCGCATCATAAGCTATTCAAGTCACTCTAATCACGTCCAACTTAAACATGCTTGAGTCTAAATTGAAGCTCATAGACGAGTTCAGAATTCATATATTGAGCTTAGTTAACTTGTAAGCACAAATAA
This sequence comes from Helianthus tuberosus, assembly GCA_030545235.1. Classification (NCBI taxonomy): domain Eukaryota; kingdom Viridiplantae; phylum Streptophyta; class Magnoliopsida; order Asterales; family Asteraceae; genus Helianthus; species Helianthus tuberosus. The sequence continues at coordinate 25,217,803 of CM060351.1, read as the reverse complement.
GTCTATTATTTAAATAAAGTTAACAAGTTTTATTTAATATAATAATTATACAATCACATAACATATAAAATTACTACATAATATTTTATGTAATTGATATATTTATATATATTGTTATATAGATATCTAGAAATAATCATATACGTATAAAAACTAATAAAACAGTAAGCTTGAAACATTACTCATGAGCTAAGCTCGAGCTTTAATAATAAAACTCAAAATAAGTTGTGATGAAGCTCTTATAAGTTAAACGAGCATATGATCAACTTGTTTACACCTCTTTTTCAAATATGTTCTCTAAAAATCTAAATGTTGGAAACATATGATTAAATGTATAATGAGGAAAGGCGAAGCTTTAATCAAATTGTTTTCTAAAAATACATTTATTTAAGACAATAGGTGATAGACATTTAGACATCAAACTAACCATTTAAATTATAAACTATATCCGTTTTTAAACCCATCCATCAAAAGGATTAAGGATCATTAATTTTTAATAGTTTTGCTTACGTATGACACATTATTTTCTATGGTTATTCTTATGGGGTGTGATAAATATACCCAAGATAAAGATTAATATACCCAAAAGTCAAATTTAGTAATGATTAAATACTTTATTGTATTATTTTATTATAAGGTTAAAAGTAATAATTATGTTTTATTATAAAGTCAAAAGTAATAATTATGTTTTTTATCTTTTTTTACTTTTTTATATTTTGTTATAATATCATTAGTATTAATATCAATATTAATAAATAAATAATCAAGACACTTTATTATAAATACGAAAGTGAAAAAGTTAATCATAAATAAGTGGATGGTCGATGGACGGTGATGCCTGCGGACGAGGGATGTGGACGGTGGAACTGGATCTGGATGGATGTCGGCTGGATGTGTGGCTTGAGAGTTGAGAGAGATTAGGGTTTTTTTTTTTTTTTTGGAACTGAAAATGATTCTAGTATATGAGGATTCTAGGGTAGTTTTGGATGTCGGTTGGATATGTCAAATGTTTATATTTAATAAATATAATATATATATTTAATAAATATAATATATATATAATAATAATAAAAATAAATTCGATCGAAACCGAACGAGCAACGAACGAGCGTACCTATGCTCGTGCTCGGTTCGTTTTTAAACCGAACCGAGCTGCTCGGCTCGGTTTTAACCGAGCAAGGAATTGAACGAGGAAATTTCCGAGCTTTTTCGAATGAACGTGGAGGTCAGGTTTCCGCGCATCTGGGAGAGCCAAGGGGCTGACGTCGGTCAAGTAGTCGACCTTGGCCACAGCGACCGGTGTCACGATGGTTGACATGTCATTACTTGCCGTTAAAAAAAATACATCTTTAAGTATTTATATATAAATTTTAAATTTTAATCTGTGACTGTTCAAAAAAAACATCTTTAAATATTTATATATAAATTTTAAATTTTAATCTGTGACATTATCTTTAGCGATGGGGAGTGTGATGCACGCAGTGTTCACGAGAGTAGTGGTTGGAGTAATGTCAAACAAGGTTCAATTATGCCCTTTGAACCTTCCAAATGTAATATCTTCATTTGGAGAACGGTTCTCGGCCGAATTCCTACGAAGCAAGCTTTGGCGAGAAGGAACATATCGGTCGATTCGAACGTTTGTGTGCTTTGTGGGGATGCTATCGAGTCAGTTGACCACATTTTCACAGTTTGCTTGATTGCCCATCGGGTGTGGTCATGGTTCTGCGAATGGACCAAGGTGCAACAATTCTTTGCTTTCTCTTTCATAGACCTTCTGGACATTCATGAAGGTGTTGGTGGAGACAAAAGAGCTAAGGATATTGTTCGTGGGCTTGTGTTGGTTACTTGTTGGTGTCTTTGGAAAGCTAGGAACGCGAAGATATTCTCTAACGGCAAAGGTGATAGTGGGGAGATATGTGGGGAGGTCAAATCGTTGGGTTTTTTATGGTTGAAAAGTAGGTCCAAATTTTGTAACTTAGTTTGGAGAGATTGGTGTAAATACTCTTTGTACATGTTGTAATCGGTGTTTTTGGTGCGGCTTAGCGTTTTTGGTCTAGCCGGCCTTTTCTAATGAAGTTCACTTTTAAAAAAAATAAAAAAATTATGCCCTTTGAATTTTCAACCCTTTAATTAAAAAAAGTTAACTTATGGGTGTATTTAACACAACCCTTGATTATTTTAGGAAAAGAAATTGTAGTTACATATTTTAATTTGCATTGGAAAACGCGTCTTGCGTGTTTGTTTGACTATCACACAAAAGAACAATTAGAAGCTATCTTGAAAATTAAACATGTTTCTTAAAGCATATATACCAATCAAATTGGTGAAAAGAAACAAACCAAATACAGGAATTACTCCCGTTGATGAAATGGAACATAAACTTGTTGCTGTTCTATGTTTCATGTTGTTGATTTCAACTGTTTCAGCAAATGTGACCCAAGGATATGCACGGAGGGCATTGAGAAGCCGTACAGGTTTGTATTTGCTATATGTTTGCACACGTAATTATTCATGCATGACTTGATTCATTGAACTAAAGTTTTCTTTGAACCGCATGATCCAGTTTTCACACCACAGGATTCTGGAAACTCACCGACAAACCCTGGAACTCGGTCTAGTGTAAGTTATGATCCTTATAATCGCTCACGGAAAAAACCTGGAACTCCGTCTATTGGAAATTATGATCGTGGCAACGGATGATGGAAATTCACCTAAACCAGCAAATGCATACTCTAAATACGTCGATTCTCCAATAACTTGTTATCGTCACACACAGTGGACGTTAGCAATTAAATAAATATGAAATTTGAAATTTGTTAGTGTTTGGTTTTGGTATTTTGTCTTTATGTTAAGTGGGTGTTTTCAGTTTAAGTGGTGTTTTCCTTTTTAATCCAACCATATCTCACAGTTTAAGTGGTGTTTTTCTTTTTAATTCAACCATATCTCAGAGGATATTGTGTTTTCAGTTTGGGTGCAGTTTCGGTACACAATGGTGTGTATATTGTCAATCTTTTAACAATACATAATACATATATGTATATTGTTAATCTTTTAATGATACGTATGTGTATATTGATCTTTTAACTATACGTATATGTATATACATGTTTAAAATTGAAAAATAAGTATTGTACCTCTATGATTTAGGTGAATAATTTAGTTTTAGCTTTATGGTTTAGCGTTAGGGGTTAGTTTTAGTATTTAGCATTAGACTGGAGGGTGTGGGGGGCGCCACCCGGCCACCTCATTACCGATAGCGCCCCACCGGCGCCATCACCCACACCGTGGCTGTTAAACCGGGGCGCCATGGAGTTGTCCGCCACCATGGTAGGGCCAAGATGGAGATATTCAGGTGGGGCCCACTTGCTAAAAACCAATGAAATATGTTTTTTTTTTATTATTTTATTTAATAAGGGTTCCATCCACACCATGCAAATTAAAAGGGGCTCCATGGCTGAGGTGGATCCTAGGTGGCGCTGACGTGGCCTGATAAAGCCCCTAGGGGCTCCAACCGCACCCTCCAGAGTCCAGTCTTAGTATTTAGGGTTTAGCTTTAGGTTTTAGTTTTAGTGTTTAGCATTAGCTTTAGGGTTTAACATTAATGTTTAGGGTTTAGGGGTTTAGTTTTTTGGTTTTAGTATAAGGTTTAGCCTTAGGGTTTAGGGTTTTGATTCAGGGTTTAGAGTTTTTGTTTATTGTTCGACTGGCCGGTACCAATGCCGCTAGAATGAGTGAGCTAAATCGGTGTTTGTTTGACCCGGTTTCCTACACTTCTTAGGTTAAGGATATACGTTTTTTCACAATATACACATATGTATAGTTTAAAAATTGACTATATACATATGTGTATATTTCAAAATTGATAATATACATATATGTATATAGGCAAAAAAATAAAAAAATAAATCCCTCTTAAAAACGTGCAATTAGAAGTAAAAAAAATGGTTTGTACAAAATGTGTGGTTCAGAATGTTTCTCAAATTTCTTAAAAGGGATACTCTTCTCTTAGGATCCCTACCATGTATATTGAGCGGCAACAACTTTATTAACCAATAAAGCCTAGCAAGAGGCAAGAGAAACGCAGAAAACGGTTATAACATAATGACGTATAGGAGTGTGTACGGATTTTTAGTATCTTTTTACTCTTTAATCAAGCTTTAAATTTATAAAACACAATATAAAACTATCACTCTCTAAAACACGATATATACCGAGGTCGTCCAACGACACAAGAGGTTTTAATAACGGAATATCGTCGACATCTAATTTAACCAAATATAGATAGAAATTTTTGTTTTTAAATAAATAAAAATAAAGAAACAAAATAAATAAATAGAAGAGATAGACTAGATGGAATCACTTGGATCCGACTCATCATTTATGTATCCTTTGATAATTTCCTCGCTTTGGATTTTTTAAAAGATTATCTTAGTTATTGTGACATGTCCCTCTTTTGGAGGCAACGCTACCCTCATCCATATTGGTCCGAGTCAGCAGGGAGACAGTCCCGCAAGGACAGATTATTGAAAGATAATCAAATAAAAGTTATTAATGTAAAAAGTGGCATGTCCCTCTTTTGGAGGCAACGCTACCCTCGGCCATATTGGTCTGAGTCAGCAGGGATACAGTCCCGCAAGGCCGGTTTAAAGTTTTAATAGTAGTTAGTTTAAAAGGGATTAGAAGCCGTTCTTACTTCCCCCGATTTAATGCTATCTACCTTAAGGGAAGTCCTAATAAGCTTGAATCTGGTATAGGATCTATACACTGAACGAGACAAAAACTTTACCCAGCCACCCTTCTAGTTCTTACTTCCCCCGATTTGATGCTATCTACCTCAAGGGAAGTCCTAATAAGCTTGAATCTAGTACAGGATCTATACATTGAACGAGACAAAAACTTTACCCAGCCATCCTTCTAACCCCCTTCCATGCAGTTAACGCACTTTATATAGACCGTAAAGACACGAATGCATGAATCAACAAAACATGAAGAAATGATTAAGTAAAGTTTACCTTCAATATAAAAAACTAGTTATTAAAGTCATTAATACAAACCTAACTAAAAAATTACCAAAGCTAGGAAATCAAAAGTAATACGCAAATGATTTTGTCTTCACCAAGTGATGTAAGAGATTAGCCAAGCATGGCCTTTGTTTGACAAAAATTCTTACTATCGATCTTGGATCCCGAGACTACACACACTCTAAGGATGGATGGTGGATGAAAGTGGTGGTGGATGATGATGGTATTGTGGTGGTGGAGTGGTGGCAGGTGTGAGAGAAGTGGTTTGCCAAAGAATGGTTTGCAAATGAGCCAAGCACCTCCTTTTATACTTGAAAATAGTAGCTTCACACGGCCCCATGCCTGGTTGGCACAGCTCTGTGTCCTTCCCTTCTCTGTCTTCATTTAATGCTGGTGCCAGCTCTTCTACACACACGGCCCCATGTGTCAACGGCATGGCCCCGTGTCTTCTGTACTTGTTGTACGAACCCAGATTTGTAAATCTGAGAGTTGACCACGGCCCGTGCTTAGGAGACACGGTCCCGTTTCCCTTGTCATTTTCTGTTTGTCTTTATTCTCTTGGAATCTTGAATGGGGCACGACCCATACCTGGCTGGCACGACCCCGTGCTTGGCTTCTGGTCTTGTTATTATTGTATTTGGGGTGAAGCTTGGGGGGTCGGTATGGTGTGCCAATTTATGTTGGTTTTCGTCGTTAATTTGTTCCTTTTGTCCGTTTAAGCTCTTTTAACTCAAAAAATCAAAAGCAAACAAAGAAACACACTTTTTCCAACATTAGTACTAAAAAATGGTTGTTTTTATGCCTCATTTGATATGATTTATATGTTGTATTTTGTGTCACACCCCAACCGATGGCGGAAACATCGGGGCGTGGCATTGAGCGAAACAGATTGTCCAGAAGAAATCCATAACAACTATTACCAAATATTTAAAGTTACGTCCCATACCATAACATACTTAGCAAAATAGTTAATACAGACATAGTATCTCAAAGACAATTTAATTGTTTCTACAACTCAGAATTAAATGTGACATTTCTAGACCTCCTAACTTGATTCCATGACAGCAAGCATAGCATAAGCATCCTAAACACCTGTCACATACGTTAAAATAAAAGTCAATACACATAGTGTAAGGGTGAGCATACAAGTTTAATAGTATAATAGTAGCGAAAGCGATTTACGCATAACCAGCATGTAACATGTTGAAAAGTGAAGCATGTAAGCTATCGACATTAAAATATACACAGACATGACTGCGAGTTATAGAATGCGCAACGCATATCACCACCATGACATGTGAAGTAAAACCCTTAACAACCCCCCGTCCACGACAGATGCTGAGTCCAAACTATAGTACTATCGTTGCTAAGGTGTCAGGCAACAATCACTGTGTAAACATAACATACAAGCATTCATCGAGTAACACGTATAACATGCAGAGACGGTTAGCGTATAAAAGTGTTTGGGTTGTGTGTCGAATGTGATTTGATATAGATAACGTATGTAACACCCAAAAGTGCGTAAAGCAAAAAAGGGTTTGAGTATACTCACAGATTGTGTTTAATGAATAAACACAGTCTTGGATTGAAGGGAGCCCTGATCAGATAACGACAGTATAAGCATTGAACAGCGCATGAAATAGCGTATCGGTGGGATGAGTGACGAAGGGTGATCCGATCGGATGACCGTCCAGACGGATGGTCATCCAGACGGATGGCCATTTGGTCGGAGGGTCGCCCGTTTGGGATGGATGTGTTTGTGTATGATGTGAACTTTGAAGTTTTCGTTGTAGCATTTTAAAAGATGAGGAATGTTTCTACTTATCAGGTCGTCCGGTAGGACGGTCATCTGGACGGATGGCCGTTCGCTCGGATTGTGATCCGTCCAAGTGGAACGTTACAAAGGTTCAAGTCTCCTGGTAAGATAGTCATTCGATCGGATGGTCATCTGATCAGATGACTATTCGTTTGGAACTGATATCTTTCAAAGTTTTGTAAAATGTTTAAGTATTATAATTCACAAGTCACCCGTTCGGATCGTCATTCGATCGGATGGTGATCCGATCGGACGGCAATCCGTTCGGCGACCTGTTCGTTTGAAAACTTGTAAAATCCGTTAAGTTTAGAAAGTTGCGGTTTGACCGAGACGGTGTGACCGCGTACTAAACAACGGAAACCTGATCAGGCACAACTTATCCGGTCGGACAGGAATCACCCCGTTCGATCCGTACCAGCTGTTCACTGACGGTGTTTCATGTTCAACCCGTGAATCGGTTGTCTCCTCGATAGTAATCCGTTCTCAGACCGAAACTTCACCAGAGAATGAGTAGAAGGCCTGTACGAGCTCAGATTCTATCGGTTTTATGTAAACAATGTGGTGAAATCAGTGTTTAAACATTGTGGAAATCCTTTAGATCTGAGTTGTTCTTGGTGAGACGAGATCATACTCCGGTATTCATATGAACCCGTGATGACGTCACTCGATAACAGCCCAATTCAGGTGGATTTCATGGTTAAAAGTTGTGATTTCTGGGTGAAATCGATGAGAAAGTGTGTGTAGATCAAGGAAGTACAAGATTTGAGATGAAAACTTACAAGAATCGGGGGAAATCGAGGGAAAAAGGGCCGAGAATGCGCTGGTCGGAGGAGAGCTGTCACATCACGTGAACAGTGATGTGATAAGTGAGTATTTATAAGGTAAGGAGAGAAAGGCGGTGGGAGTGATTCGATCGGATGGTCATCCGGTCGGATGACCATTCGATCGAAGGGTCATTCGATCGGATGGCTCGAGTGAATTGGTTTTCCGATTTTCATTTCGTGCGTTGAGCGTTGCGATGCGTTTAAGCGAGTGTCGAGTAAGCGATGCGATAGTTTTAATTAGTAGATACACAAATAACATAACTAACATACAACCACATAATTAACCTTGTGTTTCCAGTTCGCGATGAGATTGCGTTGTGATAGAGTTGCGATTGCGTTTGCGATTAATACCTTTTAACATAAATAAACATGCACAAGTAACATATAATTTCACACACACGTAAAATAATATCCAGAACGGCGATTCAAGTTACCATGCGATAGCGATGAGGTTAGCGTTAAGTAGATTAGCGTTTAATTGCATTTATCACATTGTTACTTCATAAATTACAAATCGTAAACAAATATAGCGTAACTAACATACATCGATTAACGAGTCGGAGAGTACAAGTAATAATTAAGTAAGGAATGACAGATCGGATTAGCAATCTTTTCTTCCTTTGACTTTGACTTTGACTTCAAAAATTCGGGTTGTTACAGCCTCCCCTACTTTAGGGAATTTCATCCCAAAATTAAGGCGCAGGCGTAACGAATAGCTGTGGATACTTAGCCTTCATGTCGCTTTCAAGTTCCCAGGTGAACTCGGCGCCGCGTTTGCCTTCCCAGCGAACCTTCACTATGGGAATGCGTTAGTGTCGGAGCTTATTGGTTTCTCGATCCGTGATTTCGACTGGCTTTTCCACGAAGTGTAATGTTTCATCCACTTGTCGATCCTCAAGTGGTAAATGTAAATTCTGCTCGACCAGACACTTTTTGAGGTTCGAAACATGGAAAGTCGGGTGGACGTTGCTAAGTTCCTCCGGTAGTTCGAGTCTGTAGGCCGCCTTGCCAATTCTTTCTAGAATTTTAAAGGGTCCAACATATCGAGGCGCGAGCTTTCCTTTCTTGCCGAATATCACCCCCTTCCAAGGTGAAACCTTTAGGAGTACGTGATCGCCAATGTCAAATTCAAGGGGTTTGCGGCGTCTATTGGCGTAACTCTTTTGACGACTCCGAGATTTCAGCAGATTGTCTCGAATTTGGAGGATTTTGTTAGTCGTTTCTTGCAGCAGCTCAGGACCGGTAATTTGCGCATCTCCGATCTCGTGCCATACAATGGGCGATCGACATTTTCTTCCATACAATGCCTCAAATGTTGCCATTTGAATGCTAGAATGATAACTGTTATTGTACGAGAATTCGACCAAAGGTAAGTACGCGTCCCAATTACCACCGAAATCTATGACATACGAGCGATGCATCTCTTCAAGGGTACGAATCGTTCGTTCAGACTGACTGCAGTTTGAGGATGGAAGGCGGTACTTAGATTAAGAGTAATACCGAGAGCAGATTGAAAGGTTTCCCAAAGACGCGAGGTAAACCGACCATCGCGGTCAAAAATGATATCACGAGGCGTCCCGTGTCGACAGATGATTTCGTCGGTGTAGATCCGTGCTAACCACTCTACCTTAAAGTCTTCTTGTATCGGCAGAAAATGAGGAGATTTTGTAAGACGATCAACGATAATCCAGATGCTATCGTGACCTGATGGCGTGCGCGGAAGTTTCGTTATGAAGTCCATAGCTATACTCTCCCATTTCCATATAGGGATCTCGGGTTGCACGAGTAAGCCAGAGGGTCTTTGCTATTCGGCCTTGACTTTCGAACAAGTCAGGCACTTCGAAACATAGATTGCGATATCCTTCTTCATTCCAGGCCACCAATACCGAAGAGGAAGGTCATGGTACATCTTGTCGGCACCAGGATGAATGGAATATCGAGACTTGTGGGCTTCGGTCAACAATATCATCCGAAGGTTATTGTGACTTGGAATGCAGATACGATCGAGATAGTAATAGATATCGTTCGATTTGGTGACAAATTGGGATTCAGCCCCACACTTCTTCATTTCTTCTCGCAAGGTATTCTCAATGAAGCAGGCGTGCTGAGCGTTGAGAATTAAGACTTCGAGGTCGAGCTGGGCGTGAGTGTTACGAATGCTATGCAAATAGCTTCGTCCACTTAGAGCATCGGCAATGACATTTACTTTGCCAGGGTGGTATCGAATCTCACAGTCGTAATCGTTGAGAAGTTCAACCCATCGGCGTTGGCGCATATTAAGTTCCTTTTGGTTCAAGATGTGTTGCAGGCTCTTATGGTCGGTGAAGACCGTACACTTGGTACCGTAAAGGTAGTGTCGCTAAATCTTTAACACAAAAACAACTGCACCAAGCTCGAGATCGTGGGTTGTATAGTTCTTCTCGTGGATCTTAAGCTGATGAGAGGCGTACGCGATAACCTTGTCCCGTTGCATGAGAACACAACCGAGACCGAGGTTAGAGGCATCGCAGTAGACAACGAAGTCATCGTTTCCGTCGGGTAACGCGAGGATAGAAGCATTGCAGAGCATATGCTTGAGAGTTTGAAAGGCTTGCTCTTGTTCGGTTCCCCAAACAAAAGACTTGTCTTTATGTGTCAAAGAAGTAAGCGGAACGGGGATTTTAGAAAAGTCAGCGATGAATCGACGGTAATAGCCCGCCAATCCGAGGAACGAACGAACTTCGGATGGTGATTTTGGTGTAACCCAACTCTTGACAAGTTCAATCTTCACAGGATCGACGTGTATAACTTGACTATTGACGATGTGACCGAGGAATTAACCTCCTCTAGCTAGAATTCACACTTGGAGAACTTGGCATAGAGTCGATTCCATTAGAGTAATTCGAGAACCAAACGTAGATGTTGCGCATGTTCGGCTTTCGATTTCGAATATATAAGGATATCATCGATAAACACGATGACGAAACGGTCGAGAAAGGGTTTACACACGCGGTTCATCAAATCCATGAAAACCGCGGGTGCATTGGTTAAACCAAAGGGCATTACGACGAAATCATAATGGCTGTATCGGGTTCGGAAAGCGGTCTTAGGTATATCTTCCTCCTGGATTCATAACTGGTGATAGCCTAAGCGTAAATCGATCTTCGAGAAACACATTGTACCTTGCAATTGATCAAACAAATCATCGATTCGGGGCAGGTGATAGCGATTCTTGATAGTCAGCTTATTCAACTCCCTATAATCGATGCACATCGGGGAACGATCCGTCCTTCTTTTTTACAAAAAGGACAGGTGCGCCCCAAGGAGAGGTGCTAGGGCGAATGAAGCCTTCGTCAAGCAATTCCTGGAGTTGACTCGAGAGTTCACGCATTTTAGATGGAGAGAGGCGATAGGGAGCTTTAGCAACAGGAGTAGCTCCAGGAATTAGGTCGATTCGGAAATCAATATCACGACTCGGGGGTAAACCAGGTAAATCGTCAGGAAACACAGAAGGAAAATAACGAACCACAGGCACCTTATCCATTGCCTTCTTTTCCTTTTCCTCCGCTACTACGATGTGTGCCAAGAAAGCTTTGTATTCCTTTAAGAGATACTCGCTCGCTTACATGCACGACACGATTTTAAGATTCTTCGATGCGACTTTGCCATAGACACAAAGTTGATCACCATTAGCGAGCGAGAAACGAATCATTTTGTCAAAGCAAACGACTTCAGTGCGATTTTCGCGAAGAAAATCCATGCCTACTATGATATCAAAACTACCAAGCTGCATCAGGATAAGATCGATAGGGAAGACGTGATTGTTGAGTTCAAACGTACAATCACGGAGAACGGAAATAACAGTGACGGCTCTTCCAGTGGCAACCTCTACGTCGAAGGGAGATTAGCGGGTTTACGGTTTAGTAGCTTTTTGAATTCTAATGATACAAAACAGTTATCGGCTCTAGTATCAAATAAACACGAAGCATATATACCGTTGACAAGAAACGTACCATTAACCACATTGTTGTTTGCTTACGCCTGGCGGGCGTTGATGTTGAATGTTCATCCGCGGGCTGCTGGCTGCTGCTGCTGCTGAGGCTGTTGTTGTTGATGTTGTTGCTGCGTTGGTTGCTGTTGTGGCTCTTGCTTCACCACTCTGTTTAGGCAGACATTTGCAAAGTGGTTGGGATTACCACATGCAAAGCAGGCTCTTGCGTGGGCAGCGGTTGCAGGAGCTGCTTGTTGGCCATATGGAGCAGGAAGAGGAGCTGGTAGTGTAGGAGCTTGACCTTAAACTTGAGCTTGGCGGGGACCAGTATGGCAGTTGGCAGTAAAGTGGCCGTACAGGTTGCAATAAACACAAAATCGACACACGATCCCAACAGGATGATGATAAGTACAGGTAGGGCACAGCGGATGTGGACCAGTATATGCACGCTTAGCCGACGGTGCATTGGTCACCCGTGCCGCTACTTGGCGGTTCTAGGGTTGCGGTTGAGCAGGGACAGCGTTGAGTGGAGTGACAGTTACTTCACAGTTCTTGTTATTGTTGTTGTTCCTGCGCTTGCGGCATGAAGACTTGGAAGCTTGGGGTGCGGCGGTTTCAGCGGTGGGAGCAGCGGTAACTTAATGGAGACTTATGGTGGTATTCTTGAAATAACTAGCCAAAACTCGCTTGTTATTAATCTCGGCAGTGAGTAAATACGTCTCTTCGATGGTTGTCGTCTTGGCACCTTGTACGAAGTCCGCAACACAATCTGGTAAAGCACGGATGTACTTCTTGATCGTCATCTCAGGTGTTGCCACCTGGCTGGGACAAATGATACTTAGCTGCTTAAAGCGAGCACTTAGACCGGCATTGTCACCACCATCCTGCTTGATGTTCCAAAATTCATTCTCCAGCTTCTAGAGCTCATGGGGAGGGCAGAATTCTTTCATCATAAGTTCCTTAAACTCATCCCAAGTAAGCCCATAGGCTGCGTCGTTCCCACGCCTGTTCCTTTCGGCGGTCCACCAATCCAGAGCCCTGGACTGGAAAACGCCAGTTGCGTTGACAGTGCGAAGGTGATCTGGACATCCGCTTTGGCAAACATAGCGCTTGGTCCGTTTTCTCCTGTGAAGTCTTTGGGGCCACAGGCCTTTAACTGCTTGAAGCTGAAAGTACCCTTTGGAGAGTCGGTCCTAGATTCCTCAGAAGGCTTGCTAGCATTTTCATTAAGTTCGCTGACAATCTACGGAATAACCTTAGCCATTTGTTTTGCGACTAAAGAAGCGATACGCTTGTCAGCGTGGTTTCGGTGAGCGGCTCGGGAAGTATGTGAACCGAATGATGACATTGTCTGCAACAGACATCGTCATAGGATTCAGACATGATATAATCGAATCTCACCTCACAAACATACTTATAGTCAATAGTTTAAGCATCAGGAACACGTCTACACATAAGCACATAATCAAGTAGGCAAATAAACCACATAGGCACGTAAACACATAAGCACACAAGAACGTAGAGAACAGAAGCACGTAATCAACTATGTTTTGCACGTATTCACCTACATATATTGCACGTATTCACCTATCATTCAAGTTCGCGAAGCGCGTTCGAGAGTAGCGATTGCGAGTAGCGAGTAACACAGCGTATGGATCACACACTTCCATAAATGCGATGAAGGGTTGCGATTTGTTAGCGTTTTGAGATAGCGGTACAGTACGAGTTGTTGCATGTTTATTAAAGTGAACAGCGAAAACCGTATAGTTTCCAAAATCGAAGCACATAAACATGTAAAACCACACAAACACATAAAATCGACGAATCGACGGTTGCGAGCTCAGAATTGAAACACATAAAACACATAAAATCAGCGATTAGAGCGTCTGGGTGTGAGATATCGACTACCCAAAGTGATTCGACTATTCTCAAGGATTTTGAGTATACGTTTGGCCTAATAGACTGTGCTCTCTCACCGACATAAGGTGAATGGCACACATCCTTTCGGTTATTCACGCAACTTGAGTCATTGGGATCCATCGAGACTTTGGTGAGAGTTTTGTAAAACCAAAATGAAGAATGGAACAAGTCATCAAGGTTCGGGTTTCACCCCTAACTTAACGACTGCATTCCTGATTGTGTGATAGAATCACAAGATAAAAAGGAAGATTTGCGTCGAGGTATGGATTTCACTCCTGATTCAACGCAAATCCTCGTGTTTCTAGTAAAAAGGCGCGTCGAACGAATGATTTAGTCGAGAATTTGCAGTTTTCACACCTAATCTCGATTTAATCACTCGTTCATTTTTGAAAAATGGTGTGTGGTGTGCTTGCCTTAGGAAAGGCAAAGTGATAGCGTTCGAATTTAGGAAAGGCCGATTCTGCGCGAAGCTATAGTATGCGGTGTCCACGCAAGGGTGAGTTTGAGAAAATAACAGAAATAGGCTCGCGCGGAACCCCTACTGGGTTTGCACAAAGCGGTATGTTGGTACTTAGACTATAGACTAGGTCGTTTCTAAGACATCGACCCGGACTAGGTCGAGTCTGGCCTAATTCCCTGTAGTTATGGCTCTGATACCAATCTGTCACACCCCAACCGATGGCGGAAACATCGGGGCGTGGCACTGAGCGAACCTGATTATCCAGGAGAAATCCATAACAACTAATATTACCAAGTATTTAAAGTTACATCCCATACCATAACATACTTAGCAAAATAGTTAATACAGACATAGTATCTCAAAGACAATTTAATTGTTTCGACAACTCAGAATTAAATGTGACATTTCTAGACCTCCTAACTTGATTCCATGACAGCAAGCATAGCATAAGCATCCTAAACACTGTCACATACGTTAAAATAAAAGTCAATACATATAGTGTAAAGGTGAGCATACAAGTTTAATAGTATAATAGTAGCGAAAGCGATTTACGCATAACCAGCATGTAACATGTTAAAAATGAAGCATGTAAGCTATCGACATTGAAATATGCACAAACATGACTGCGAGTTGTAGAATGCGCAACACATATCACCACCGTGACACATGAAGTAAAACTCTTAACAGCCCCTGTCCACGATGTCACACCCCGACCACGTAAAACAACAAAACGTGGCGGAAACGTCGGGGAGTGTTGTAACAGAATCATTGTTTCATAACCATGGAATAAATAAATTCTGTTTTATTGAATAAATGAACTCATTGTTTTAATACAATCAAATAAGTACAACTATGATCTTCCAAGTTTTAAAGTTGCTAAGGCACGAGTCCATCCTAAATGTAGCATGTATCAACAATCATTGCAAAGCAGTACCTGAAACATATGTAAAAATAGGTACGTCAGCATAAAAATGCCTGTGAGATACATAGGTTTTGTGAAAACAGGATTCATGACTTATAAGTTTAGAAAAAGTTGTTGTTTAGCAAAAGTCAGTCATGAACCTTGTAAGTTGATTTGTTTTGTAAATCGTTTGAAAAAACAATAAGATCAGATGATACTTATAAATAAATGTAAGGTTAAATGAATAACCATGTAAAATGAGTTTGTATAGGATAAGTTGCTTGTAAAATAATATTTTGATAAAAAGGCTTATAGTATATGTGAAAATATACTTTGGATTTTAAGAGAATCGAATGAGTAATATATTAAAATATATTTCAGGTCCAATATTGTTGACCCAAGTGTACTAAATAACGCCACGGCATGTAATGCAATGAAAACACTTATATATAAGAAGTACCAACGGCGTATCTACCATGTTTTAATCACACTACACCCGTCCCGTTATCTACACGCTAACCAAAACCCAATCGATAGATAGATAGTACATTAAATATACCTTCGTTGTTTAAAATAATAGTTTTAAGTAGTATATTACAAGTATACTTTAGATTTATAAATAACATATTAAACTATGTTTTGGTTTCATATATAACATATCATAATATGCTTTGGATGTGATAAATAACATATTAAACTATGTTTTAGTTTTGTAAATAACATATCAAAGTATGCTTTGGATGATTAACAAAATATATGTTGGTTTTGTACTATATCACACATGGGAGTATATCAAACTATACTTTAAAAGTGTGATTTAAGAGTTCATTCAGACCTAGTGCATCAGAATACACCTTTGAGACTATAGGGATACCACAAAGGAAATCCCTATTTGGATGGAGAAACAAATTGGTTTCAGACATTCCATGACAACAGGAATGGGGTGTCAAATCCTATAGCGCTATATCATACTAACAACCGGTCTGGTGAACATAAAATAAGTACAATTCAACAATTTATTTTATGTTCTTTGAGAAATCAATGTTTAAACCATAGATAGTCATTTAGTTTGTCAAATGATAAGTAATAACATGTATAATCAATTATACTTTGAAATCATGAAAATAACAGATAGGTACACATGCTTCACCCCAAAACAGTTTGAAAATGGTAAAAGAGGGGGAACTATGTACTCACCTTAGATTGCTCAAAAGTCCTAAGAAAACCACCAAGCAATGCTAGAGATCTCGGAATCAAACGGCACCTAATATAGGTAACTATGTTAATTAACCGGACCTAAATCGGAGGATCGGATAGAATGAGGGCTTGTAAACCAAATGAGTATGGGAACTCATGTAATATGGTTTAACAAAGCCTTCATACTAAAACGGAACCTAACCTAAGTGCTTTCGACCCATCGCGACCCATTAAGGTAGCTTATGCTACGTTAACGCGTCGTGAGCGCAAAAGCGCACTCGAGACGTCTAACTAGCCCTATGACAAGTGTTATATGCCTAAACATGTTACATAATCAGTTATGTGACAAAAGTTTAGGTTACATATGCTTAATTACCAATTATACATGAAAAGGGTATTCTGGTAATTTACCTAAGGCATATAAACTACCTATCACACAACTACTCAAATGATGTGACCATAGGGTATAACCTCGGAAGGTTATTCCCCATATGCTATGGTCACCTATTGTATTTGGTCGGATCCTAATGATCGATCAACTGGGTCGGGTTCGAAGGTATAAGCGATTTATCAGATCGCTTACCCTTACGACCCTAGACAACGTGGTAATCAGTAGGCATAGTCACAAGGGACTATAACCATCGTGATTACAATCACGTTGCGAAGTTCAAACGAACTTCGCATTGACCATAAACTGGTCAACGCAGAAAGTCAAACAAAGTTTGACTTTCGGACTCGAAAAACAATAAAAGAACGAAGGAATACTTACGAAGGGTCCCCGAATGCTAATCGTGATCCAAGTAGCTCAGGTATGAAACAATGGTTTCAACTTAGAGCTTCTAAGATCAGATTCTTGTGGGTTTAGAAGTTGGGGGATGTGGGTATTTATAGGATTTCCCGAACCGTTAGGATCGTTTCTTGGAAAATGTGGTCGAATCTCGTGCGTACACTTGTTGGAAAGTTGTGGTAACTAAAAATGGCCTCTTATGAGCTGAAAGGGCAAGTGTGAGTGTGTGGTTGTGAGTTAATCAGCTGAAATCTGCTGACTAATCGATCTTATCTGATCTGGGAGGCTGACGCGGCCCGCGTCAGGATACACAAAAACTCAGGCGGGCCGCATGGCCTTGTCTGATCAGAAATAAGTTTGAAAAATGACAGTTCCAGTCCCTGTTGGTGTTTTAAGGCTCATTTCGACATGTTTAAGGCCCCCCGTTAAGCCAAAAATATGTCGGATGTTGGTTCGTTTGGTCGTACGAACGCGATGTTCGCTTAATTACGACGGAATGCGCACAAGCGCGAAAAACGATCCAAAATGCGTGACGAATGGATTCTTCTTATGCCAAACACTAAAATAAAATATTTTAGTGCTTAAATAAATTTTTGGAGGTCCGGATGTATTCAGAACGTAAGTTATGCGCGAAAATGCAAACTTGTGCACTTTTTGACGCTTTTAGTCCCTGAATGACCCAAAAGTTTATTTTAGCACACCGAACCCCTCAAAGCCTATTTCTAAGCTATGTGAAGGATATTTATGGTATGTTTAAGTTATGGTCATGTTCCGGAATGTTTATTACAGTTCAAATTGGCATACTTTTGCAGTTTGTCAAGTTTAGTCCCTGTAAGCGAATTAACTTGTTTTTGCCATACCAAAGCCTTCAAAACTTATTTCTAAGTTATGTAAAGGTTATTTAAGGTATGTTAAGCCTATTTCACTATTCCAGAGTGTTCGTTGGATTAAACTGGTTATATTTACGCATCAGAGCGCGTATAACCCTCGAGAAAGCGATTTAAAGCTTAAAATCGAACAAGAGTTGATATGTGCAAACGATACACATATTTTTACAAATCCCAAGTATGAAATACAATATTTCATTGGTTTTGCATTTGTTTGATGGTTGGAGTGACACAGGTGTCACACACGACATGTGCTGAGTCTAAACTATAGTGCTATCGTTGCTAAGGTGTCAGGCAACAATCACTGTGTAAACATAACATACAAGCATTATCGAGTAACACGTATAACATGCAGAGACGGTTAGCATATAAAAGTGTTTGCGTTGTGTGTCGAATGTGATTTGAAATAGATAACATATGTAACACCGAAAAGTGCGTAAAGCAAAAAGGGTTCGAGTATACTCACAGATCGTGTTTAATGAATAAACACAGTCTTGGATTGAAGGGAGCGCTGGAGAGTTAGCCTTATCAGATAACGATAGTATAAGCGTTGAACAACGCGCGAAATAGCGTGTCGGTGGGATGAGTCACGAAGGGTGATCCTATCGGATGACCGTCCGGACGGATGGTCATCCGGACGGAGGGTCGCCCGTTTAGGATGGATGTTTTGTGTATGATGTGAACTTTGAAGTTTTCGTTGTAGCATTTTAAAAGATGCGGAATGTTTCTACTTATCAGGTCGTCCGGTTGGACGGTCATCCAGACGGAGGGCCGTTCGCTCGGATGGTGATCCGTCCAACTGGAACGTTACAAAGATTCAAGTCTCCTGGTAGGATAGTCATTCGATCGGATGGTCGTCCGATAGGATGACTATTCATTTGGAACTAATATCCTTCAAACTTTTGTAAAATGTTTACGTGTTTTAATTCACAAGTCACCCATTCGGATCGTCGTTTGATCGGATGGTGATCCGATCGGACGGCAATCCGTTCGGCGACCTGTTCATTTGAAAACTTGTAAAATCCGTTAAGTTTAGAAAATTGTGGTTCGACCGAGACGGTGTGACCAAATGCTAAATAATGGAAACCTCATCAGGTTCAACTTATCCGGTCAGACGGGAATCACCCTGTTCGATCCGTACCAGCTGTTCACTGACGGTGTTTCATGTTCAAGTCGTGAATCGGTTGTCTCCTTGATAGTAATCCGTTCTCAGACCGACACTTCACCAGAGAATGAGTAGAAGGCCTGTACGAGCTCAGATTCTATCGATTTTATGTAAAAGTGAAGAACGTTTGACGAAAGGTTTGAAACTCATTGATTAGGCTTAGATTTAGGTGAAATCAGTGTTTAAACATTGTGGAAATCCTTTAGATCTGAGTTGTTCTTGGTGAGACGAGATCATACTCCGGTGTTCATATGAACCTGTGATGACGTCACTCGATAACAGCCCAATTCAGGTGGATTTCATGGTTAAATTTGTGATTTGTGGGTGAAATCGATGAGAAAGTGTGTGTAGATCAAGGAAGTACAAGATTTGAGATGAAAACTTACAAGAATCGCGGGGAATATAGAGAAAAAGGGCCGAGAATGCGCTTGTCGGAGGAGAGCTGTCACATCATGTGAACAGTGATGTGACAGGTGAGTATTTATAGGGGAAGGAGAGAAAGGCGGTGGGAGTGATTCGATCGGATGGCCATTCGGTCGGATGGTCATCTGGTCGGATGGCCATCCAGTCGGATGACCATTCGATCGAAGGGTCATTCGATCGGATGGCTCGAGTGAGTTGGTTTTCTGATTTTCGTTTCGTGCGTTGAGCGTTGCGATGCGTTTAAGCGAGTGTCGAGTAAGCGATGCAATAGTTTTAATTAGTAGTTACACAAATAACATAACTAACATACAACCACATAATTAACCTTGCGTTTCCAATTCGCGATGAGATTGCGTTGTGATAGAGTTGCGATTGCGTTTGCGTTTGCGATTAACAACTTTTAACATAAATAAACATGCACAAGTAACACATAATTTCACACACACGTAAAACAATATCCAGAATGGCGATTCAAGTTGCGATGCGATAGCGATGAGGTTAGCGTTAAGTAGATTAGCGTTTAATTGCGTTTATCGCATTGTTACTTCATAAATTACAAATCGTAAACAAATATAGCGTAACTAACATACATCGATTAACGAGTTAGAGAGTACAAGTAATAATTAAGCAAGGAATGACAGATCGAATTAGCAATCTTTTCTTCGTTTTACTTTGACTTTGACTTTGACTTGTACTTTGACTTCAAAAAGTCAGGTTGTTACATTTTGTGTATATCAAATACCCCCACACTTGAATATTTGCTTGTTCTTAAGCAAAACTCTTATTTGTTGCTTACACTCCCGAATAGAACTAGTAGAAGAGAAGTTTTGGGTCTTGTGTATAGAGTGTCGGGAATCCAAGTTCATTATTTATTCTCGTTTTTATTTTGTTTACAATCCTATTCGTCATGATTTTATTTCAAACTTTTTAAGAAAAATTATTTATAAGCATAACTATATTATAAAATTTCATTAAGCTAGATATAAATTCACATACCTCACAAGTGGACACTCAACACTCGACCAAAATGCATAAGTGAAACGCTCGGTCCCGGTACGGAATTTACTCCTACCATAAGCTTGACGAGAAATAAAACCTCCTCCTTTTTTACTTTAATCATTGTAAATATCAAGAGAACTTTAAAATGGTAGGTTTTTGGTTAAAGGTAGGGTAGTTTTATTGAAAGTGGCTAAAAGCGTAAAAATTCGGCTTTCTTTTGAAAATTTTATTTGTGACTTTATGAACTAAGTAAGTTCTTTTAAGCAATAGATTTGCTTATTAATTTCAAGCACTTTAAACAATAGTTTTTTTATATAAGACTTAGTTACATAATTTTGCATTTTTCCAAAAGAACCGATTTTTGCTAAAATAAAAGGTGTAAAGATAGAAAAATGGTATTTGGATGATGGTGTGTTGTGGGTTTTCAAATAAAAGGTTTTAGGCTCAAATGGGTTAACTAGGGAGATTTTTATGTAGTTTTTGTGAGGAGATAAAGATAAAAATAAGGTTTAAATGGAAAAGCGTTTAGAATCCTAATGCCTCAATCATATACTTACTTGCTTTAGTCGATAAGGACTGGGAATGTATTGTCTTGTCAAGTTCTAGATTTGTTGGAACCTTACGGGCTATTCACACATAAGAAATGAAGAATGATCATTTAGTATAGATATGATAATGGATGCTCGTTAAAGGCTCAAAAATCACAAGTTTGTGGGAAAATGGTAAAAATGTAAAAGTATATATACAATCAAATTTTAAAAATTTGTCATGCCCTTTTTATAAATTTTTCTTTGTATGGTTCCTTTTTTTATCACGGCGCTATCGGTTGTCAATATTTATAAAAACTTGAACTTTTTTAGAACTTGGTTTCTTAACTTAAACTATAAACAAGACAAAACAAAACAAAAAGAAAGTTTTGAAAAAGATTTGGGGTGTTTTAGCTTCTCCAAGTAGAGTTTTGTGTAAGACTTGTTTTTAGGACAACCAATTTTCAAGTTATTAAGTCCCCCTCCCACTTAAATTACACATTGTCCTCAATGTGTCCAAAATTGGTTAAATTGATTAAATGTGCAAGATATGTGTTAAAAATAACAAAATTTTCAGAAAATAGACACTTGATACGGCCCCGTGTGTTGGAGCCACTGCTCCGTGTCAAAAGTGCCAGCACCAATTTTTTTCCAGAAAGCAAACACGAGGGTGTGCCCATGGTACATGGCCCCGTGTCAAGGTTCCAGAATAAAAAAATGTTACATCAGACATGGGGCACGGGGGTGTGCTTACCTGACACGGCCCCGTGCCGCACTTACAGAATTGAAGATTTTCAATCGGGAGTCGTCTGTTTTCATGCATGGGGTGCTGGGTAAACGTCCTTTGGCCATTATCATCATTTTTGCACACTTTTATTTTTTTTTACCACCACCAAACATACTTTCATTTTATCCATTAAAAAGAAAAATACAAGAAGAAATAAAAATTAAGATCCTAAGCTAGATAGATAAAAACTTGATAGATGCCCTATGAGATCTTATTTTGAACCCCTAATAGCTACTCCCTAGTTCTAAGAATGTTTAGTGAAAAACCGAAATAAATCTTCGAATGGCATTAAGCTATTCCTGGAGATGCTCCTTTAGAGGTCATTGAGCATTTCCTCTATCTCCCTCGGAAGGAAGATAAAGGGTTCCTCGTCAACCTCTTCTTTAGGTAGGGGAGCGGGATTGATCGGAACCTCAAAGGCAACATTAATAGGAGGTTCCGGTATCTCGACATCCCATCCAATGGGGTGAATGACCTCGTTAGTAAGTTTCCAATCTTCTTGAGGCCAAATTGGTTCCATTGGGGGCACCACTAAGGTATTCAACCTTTGGTGAAGAAGGTTTATTTCCCTAAAGCAATCTTCCAATGCCATGGAGAGGTAGTTCACTTGGTCAATTAGAACCTCTTCCACCGCGGTCATTTCGTCGAGAGATTCTCTTAAAGCACTCACGTACCAGACGAGAGTGGCCTCTAGAGAAAGTCTCCTTCCTCTGCGGTTATTCCTTGAGCTGGTGGATGTTGTTCTGCTCTGTTGGCTCGATATGCCAGAAAACATGACAAACCATTAAAGATTTGGAATAACAAATGAGTTGCACGGCCCCGTGCTGAATCAACAACAATGAAATGTTAGCTCAAGAACTTTTATTTTAAGTTAAATTCGTTTGATTTCTTACATTTCTGGACGTAGATAACTTAAAATAATGTTTTGATATAGTAGATTTGCAAAACGTTGAGCTAAAAATCATGCTTTTGACCCTCCAATTGAAGCTCTTGAGCTTGAAGCATCAAGCTTCAATGGAGGTTTATTTGAAGGAAGAAGAGGAAATGGCTATAAGTGGTAAAGACAAGAAGTTTTAAGGAAACCTTTTTAAGAACATACCTTTTTGGGTATGTGTGAAAGATCTCAAAGGATCTTAGTCTTCTTGGAATGGCTCCAAACATTCTCCTGAAGGCTGACTTTATAGAAAGTGACAGCACGTCGACACGGCCCCGTGCCTGGGAAACATGGCCCCGTGTCGCCTGCATGAGTCAAAGAATGTTGTTCGTTAGTGAGACACAACCCATGTTTAGATTGACACGACCCCGTGTTAAAAAATACGAGGTGCATGACCCCGTGTTTATCTAACACGCCCTCATGTTTGGAAGAAGATTGGACACAGCCCTATGCTCGAGGAACACGACCCCGTGTCTCAGGGTTTTTATGAAGTTTCGTCTAAGGTTTTAAGGAACCGTTTTTTATCGGGTGGTTCCTTACTGGTCGGAACAACACCGTATTGTCGGATACACCTTAGGGTCCGGCGAGAGGTACGAAAACACGAGAGGTTGTCAGAAAGATAGAATCCTGATTTAAAAGTGAAAGGGCGAAACTTTCCCTTATTTACCTTATCTGGGCTCTTGTTAAAGAAGGTGTGAGTCGACTCGCTCCCGTCCAAACCATCGGTGTGAGACTCACACACTATAAAAGGGACTGTCCTCGCAAGGTCGATACAGGGACGACTATCGCCTTCGTCTTCTCAAGTGTCTAGGGTAGGTTTGTTGGTCTCGGTGTTGTTTGTACCTGAATGTGACTCCATCGATTCTCCTTTGCTTTTGTTCCTTGATGAACATCGTGCCTTCATCATGGATTCTATTTCTTTAAGTTTTTGGAGAATCCTTATTTCTATTTGACTTACGTCTTCTAAGTCTCCTAGGTAAGAGGGTTGATGCGGTAAAGGTGGATGGATGTCATTATCATTTTTACTCACGCCCATCTTAAGGTGCTCGTCACAGGAAAACAATGGGGCTAAGTAGTGGGGATCAAATCTTAGAATGGCACATTCTAATTCTTTGTGCATTCCACCACATAACTTGTACCATTCACCGTAAGAGTGGCGAAGGTAAAAACAATCATAAACATCCATGTTTGCCTGATTGGTTTTAATCGTCGGGATCAGGCGGTTACTTTTTTCTTACAATATGTTGTTGTTACACGCCCCCATGTGGTTGTCACACAGCCCCGTGTCACTCTTCCAGAAAGTGAAAAACTAAAAGAAAAAAGAAGAAAAACCTAAAAAGAAAAATTGGAAAATAAGAATGATTAGGCCACCGATTTTAAACTTTCTTAAAATCCTTGTGTCCCCGGCAACGGCGCCAGAAACTTGACATGTCGGAGCGTGTGCAGATTTTTAGTGTATTTTTAGTACCTTTTTACTCTTTAATCAAGCTTTAAATTTATAAAACACGATATAAAACTATCACCCTCTACAACACGCTAGGGCAAGTGCACCCATTGTTGGCGTAGTATAGTGATGGTAAGATACCGATGTCGTCCAAGGACACAAGAGCTTTTAATACCGGAATATCGTCGACGTCTTATCTAACCAAATATAGATAGAAAATTTTTGTTTTTAAATAAAGAAAAATAAGGACACAAGATAAATAAATAGAATAGATAGACAAGATAGAATCACTTGGATCCGACACGTCATTTATGTATCCTTCGATGATTTCCTCGCTTTGGGTTTTTTAAGAGATTATCTCAGTCATTGTGGCATGTCCCTCTTTTGGAGACAACATTACCCTCAGCCATATAGGTCTGAGTCAGCAGGGATACAGTCCAACAAGGCCGAAATAGTAAAAGATAATTAAGTTATTAATGCAATAAGTGGCATGTCCCTCTTTTGGAGGCAACCCTACCATCGGCTATATTGGTCTAAGTCATCCGAGACACAGTCCCGCAAGGCCGGTTTAAAGTTTTAATACTAGTTATTTTATAAGGGATTACAAGCCGTTCTTACTTCCCCCGATTTGTGCTATCTGCCTCAAGGGAAGTCCAAATAAGCTTGAATCAGGTCCTCACAGGATCTATACACTGAACGAGGCAAAAAATTTACCCAACCACCCTTCTAACCCCCTTCCAGGCAGTTGACACGCTTTATATAGACCGTAAAGACATGAATGAGTGAATCAACAAAACATGAAGAAATAATTAAGTAAAGTTCACCTTCAATATAAAAAAAACTAGTTATTAAAGTCATTAATACAAACCCAAATAAAAAATTACCAAAGCTAGGAAATCAAAATTAATACATAAATCATTTTGTCTTCACCAAGTGATGTGAGAGATTAGCATAGCATGACCTTTGTTTGACAAAAACTCTTACTATTGATCTTAGATCCCATGACTACACACACACTCTAAGGATGTATAATGGATAAAAATGGTGGATGATGGTGGTATTGTGGTGGTGGAGTGGTGGCTGGTGTGAGAGAAATGGTTTGCCAAAGGATGGTTTGCAAATGAGCCAAGCACCTCCTTTTATACTTGAAAACAGTAGCTACACACGGCCTCGTGCCTGGTTGGCACGGCCCCGTGTCTTCTGTAATTGTTGTACGAACCAGATTTGCAAATCTGAGAGTTGACCAAGGCCCATGCTTAGGGGACACGGCTATAACAACCCTAAACCGACACCCTCATAAATTTTCAGACACCCTAAAAATATTCGAAATATCCCAATATGTCCTAAAATACACCCCATACGTGAAAACGGACCCCGAATACCTTAAATATTATTAAAATTAATTAAAAATGTAAATTTTGGGGCTGTCGCGAGGCGCGTAAGGCACCCCGTTAGCTTACGCGGGCCGCGAGCGATCGATAAACGCGGCCTCACCCAGTGGTGACACGTGGCAACGCGTGTTTAACCTACTAAATGACCCGGATCACCTACGACCTAGGCCACCTACTGCGCGGGCCGCGAAAGCCCTGGTCTTGTTTTACGCGGGCCGCGAGAAAAGCCAAATCAGGCCCTATAAATTGCAACGAAGGGCCTTTAGTCGAAATTCGTTCATTCACTCAATCTCTCTCTCAATTTCTTAATAGTAGAAGTTATACTCGGGTCTAATACCCCCCTAAATAACGAAGTTCTGCTCCGTTGTAAGTATCATAACCCCTGGATACGTATTAGATACTCTGCCCGATTGATCTAGGGTTCCGTAACGGCTGTCGTGGTTCTGCTCGACGTAGTCGTTGGAATGTCGTCTCGGGGAGGGTATTACTAATGTTAAAATGGGTTATTATACTAACACGTGTGCATTTGTGTAATTTATAGATAATTCCCAGGGAACCCTTACTAAAAACCTAAGACCGCAATGTGAGTAATCTCCTTTTTGCAAACAGTTTTTACAAAACCTCACACAATTAATTATATATTAAGCAGTTATTGAGTATTTGTAAGGATACAATTATTGTCGGTATGTTGGGGTTTTGTATACAAAATTTGTTACTACCTTGCGAGGGGTAACATTTCCACAAGTCGGGTCTGACAGTACCGTGGGTGGTAATTGATATGACTTGGAAACAAATATAATTGCGAGACCGCCCTCAATACTGTACAATGGTTTTTATTAAAACTTGATTAAACTGGGATTCACTCACCAGTTTTTTCCACTGACAAAATGTTTTTAAACGCGTTTCAGGTAACAAAATGTGAAAGCCAAATAGAAGCCAGCTGGACAACACTGAAGGCTTGGAAAAGTGGCACAAGGAATCATAGATGCAATGCCATTTATTATTCAAACTGTTAAGGACGCGGATAATAAAAGTAAGCATAGTAGTAAGCTACCAACTGAACCAGAACACAGCGTAAACAATGGACTCGTACTTCAAGTGCCCATCCCAAAAGAAGAAGAACCATGCCTTATCGTTGTTCTTACAAAGAATTCTGGTCCTGCAAACCAATAGAATTCTCGGGAAATGAAGGACCCATTGTAGCTCTACACTGGATAAAAAAGACCGAGGCTGTTTTAAAGATAAGCAAGTGTGCTGAAGAAGACAAGTTAATGTTTTCTTCTAATCTATTTAAGAACTCAGCCTTAGAATGGTGGAACACTATCCTCCAGTCAAGAGGAAGTGATAGGGTTTACAACATAGAATGGGAGGAATTTAAAAATATGGTAGAAAAGAAATTCTGCACTCCCAATGAAAAGGAACATATAGCGAATAAGTTTCTGAACCTTAGAATGACCGGGGTAGATAGTAAAGGTTATACTACCACATTTTTTGAATATGCTAGAATAGTACCAACCCTTGCATCACCTGAACCGGTACTAATCTCCCATTACATCTGGGGATTAATTGGAGAAATTAGGCATGTAGTCAAGGCAGCTAGACCCCAAACCATAGAAGAAGCGGCAGAACTAGCAAATACCTTGACAGATGAATTAATCCGTACTAGAGAAGAAGACCAGAGGAGAAACCTAGCTCAAAGACTTACCCAAGAATTCTGTTCTGGGAATTCCAACCGTAGGAATGTAGGTTCTACCTCTGCACCATACTGCAAAGCCTGCAAGAAGAAGCATTTGGGAAAATGCTTCACTCACTGCAATTTCTGCAAGATGCCAGGACACAAGGAAGAAGATTGTAGGAGGAAATCCAGTAATGGACTGTGCTTCAACTGTGGAGAAAAGGTCACATCAAGCCCAACTATCCGAAACTAGTTCCAGCCATGGGCAATAAGACTACAAAAAATGCTAGAGCATTTGTTTTGACAGCTGATGAAGCCAAGATGACTCCAGATGTCATAGCCAGTACGTTTTTAGTTAATGATGTTTTTGCTAAAGTATTAATTGACTCTGGTGCAAACCAAATTTTTATTAATACTTCATTTTGCAAACTTCTCAATCAACCATTAACTAAACTCTCACAAGAATGTCTGGTAGAGACAACAAATGGAGAAACGGTTAGGATTTCTGAAATCTTGCAGGGAGCAAGAATAGAGTTTTTAAATCAAAAGTTTATTGCAAACCTTTACCCAATGAATCTGGCAGGATTTGATGTCGTATTAGGAATGGATTGGTTAATAGCCAATAAAGTTAATACTTTATGTGATCAAAAGTCAATTCAAGTAAATTCACCAAGAGGTGAAAAGATCACAATTAAAGGTGATAAACCATCTAAATCCACTAAATTCATCTCTGTGATGAAAACTGCAAGTTATATAAGAAAAGGATCTATAGTATATTTGATTTCCATAATCACTAACACTAAAGGAAAGGAACTAAAAGACATTCCAGTAGTGTCTCAGTTTTCAGATGTCTTTCCAGAAGAATTGCCAGGACTACCACCAGACAGGGAAGTTGAATTCAGAATCCATCTGCTACCCGGAACAACACCAATTGCCAAAGCACCTTACCGTTTGGCACCAGCAGAAATGCAGGAACTGAAGAAACAATTAGACGACTTATTGGAAAAAGGATTCATACAACCAAGCTCATCGCCATGGGGAGCGCCGATACTATTCGTCAAAAAGAAGGACGGATCAATGCGTATGTGCATTGACTACCGTGAATTGAACTAGGTCACGATTAAGAATCGGTACCCATTACCGAGAATCGATGATCTGTTCGATCAATTGCAAGGAGCTCGATTTTTCTCAAAAATCGATTTAAGATCAGGATATCATCAATTAAAGGTACATGAAGAGGACATTCCTAAAACCACATTTAGAACAAGGTATGGTCATTATGAATTTACTGTCATGCCATTTGGTTTAACCAATGCCCCAGCTGCATTTATGGACATGATGAACCGAATATGTAAGCCATATTTGGATAAATTCATAATTGTCTTTATAGATGATATTCTCATTTACTCTAAAAGTAAAGAGGATCATGCAAAGCATTTGCACACACTTCTAAGTTTACTAAGAAAGGAAAAGTTTTATGCTAAATTTTCGAAATGCGAGTTTTGGCTAGAACAGGTACAGTTTCTTGGACACTTAGTCAACCATGAAGGAATTCATGTGGATCCCACAAAGATCGAGGCGATTACCAAATGGAAAAACCCTGAATCCCCAACCGAGGATAGAAGTTTCTTAGGATTGGCCGGTTATTATAGAAGGTTTATTCGAGATTTTTCTAGAATAGCCATTCCTTTAACAAAGTTAACCTGTAAATCCATTAAGTTTGAATGGGGACCAAAACAAGAAGAAGCATTTAGAATCCTTAAGCATAGATTAACCCACGCACCCATACTAGCATTACCAGAGGGAACTGAAGACTTTGTAGTCTATTGTGACGCTTCTAAGTTAGGTTATGGATGTGTGTTAATGCAACGTAAAAAGGTGATAGCTTACGCATCTAGACAACTTAAGAATCATGAAGAAAATTATTCAACCCATCATTTGGAATTAGGAGCTATAATTTTTGCCCGTAAGATTTGGAGACATTACCTTTATGGTAGTAAGTTTATCATATTCACTGATCATAAAAGTTTAAGATATGTTTTCGGGCAAAAAGAGTTAAATATGAGACAGAGACGCTGGATGGAAATGCTTAGTGATTATGATTGTGATATCCAGTATCATGCAGGAAAAGCAAATATAGTTGCTGATGCTTTAAGCCGAAAGTATCATGAAAAGCCAAAAAGTGTACGTTCTCTTAAATTAAACCTACAAATAGATTTAAATGATAAAATTAGGAAAGCACAAGAATCAGTAATCAAGGACGATACTAAAAAATTAAAAGGAATGATTAAGGAATTAGAACAAGGAACAGATGGAATTTAGAAATTTCATAAAAAGAGAATGTGGATACCTAAATTAGGGAACCTGCGCCATCGTATATTAGAAGAAGCCCATTAGTCCAAATATACGATGCATCCTGGAAGTGATAAAATGTATCAGGATTTAAGAAAGAATTTTTGGTGGATAGGAATGAAAAAGGATATAGCAGCCTATGTTTTTAAATGTTTAACCTGTTCACAAGTCAAAGCTGAACATCAGAAACCCTCAGGATTGCTGCAACAGTTAGAAATGCCAGTATGGAAATGGGAATTGATAACAATGGATTTTGTTACCAAATTACCCAAAACAAGGAAAGGTAATTATATAATCTGGGTAATTGTAGATAGGTTAACTAAGTCAGCTCATTTCCTACCAAAGAAGGAAACTTTCAGTATGGAACAGTTAGCTAAGTTATATGTAAATGAAACAGTTTCATTACATGGAATTGTTTCTGATAGGGATAACCATTTTACCTCTTATTTTTTGGGCAAGTTTCCAAAAAGCAATGGGAACCAAGTTAAATCTGAGCACAACTTACCATCCTCAAACAGATGGACAAAGCGAAAGGACAATTCAGATGATGGAAGACATGCTTAGAGCTTGTGTAATTGATTTCGGAGGTAATTGGGACGATCACTTACCTTTAATAGAATTTTCTTATAATAACAGTTATCACACAAGTATCAATGCTGCACCTTTTGAAGCACTTTATGGACGGAAGTGCCGAACCCCAGTCTGTTGGGCAGAAATTGGGGAAAAGCAATTATCTGGACCTGAGATAGTACAAGAAACAACCGACAAAATCATTCAAGTCAAGGAACGACTGAAAGCAGCACGTGATCGACAGAAGAGCTATGCTAATAACCGACGCAAACCGTTGGAATTTCAAGTAGGGAGATAAAGTATTATTAAAAGTCTCTCCTTGGAAAGGAGTGGTAAGATTCATCAAAAGAGGAAAGCTAAGTCCCAGGTATGTTGGACCTTTTGAGATTATTAGATGAATAGGATCTGTAGCCTATCAGCTACAACTGCCAGAGGAAATGGCAGGAATACATGATGTATTTCATGTATCTAATCTTAAGAAATGCCTAGCTGATGAATCACTTGTAGTGCCTCTTAAAGATATAGAAGTAAATGAACAACTCAAGTTTGTAGAAAGGCCTCTACAAATCAAAGACAGGAAAGTCAAGAACCTTAAGCACAAGAGATTAGTTCTGGTCAAAGTAAAATGGGACTCCAAAAGAGGACCAGAATACACATGGGAGCTTGAAACAGAAATGCAAAGGAAATATCCACACTTATTCCAGTAGACCTCGAGGACGAGCTCTAAAACAAGGTGGGGAGAATATAACAACCCTAAACCGACACCCTCATAAATTTTCAGACACCCTAAAAATATTCGAAATATCCCAATATGTCCTAAAATACATCCCATACGCGAAAACGGACCCCGAATACCTTAAATATTATTAAAATGAATTAAAAATGGAAATTTGGGGGCTGTCACGCGGCGCGTAAGCCACCCCGTTAGCTTACGCGGGCCTCGAGCGATCGATAAACGCGGCCACACCTGGTGGTGACACGTAGCAATGCGTGTTGAACCTACTAAATGACCCGGATCACCTACGACCTAGGCCACATACTACGCGGGCCGCGTAGGCCTTGGTCTTGTTTTACGCGGGCCACGAGAAAAGCCAAACCAGGCCCTATAAATTGCAACGAAGGGCCTTCAGTCGAAATTCGTTCATTCACTCGATCTCTCTCTCAATTTCTTAATAGTAGAAGTTATACCCGGGTCTAATACCCCCCTAAATAACGAAGTTCTGCTCCGTTGTAAGTATCATAACCCCTGGATACGTATTAGATACTCTGCCCGATTGATCTAGGGTTCCGTAACGACTGTCGTGGTTCTGCCCGACGTAGTCATTGGAATGCCGTCTCGGGGAGGGTATTACTAATGTTAAAATGGGTTATTATACTAACACGTGTGCATTTGTGTAATTTATAGATAATTCCCAGGGAACCCTTACTGAAAACCTAAGACAGCAATGTGAGTAATCTCCTTTTTGCAAACTGTTTTTACAAAACCTCACACCATTAATTATATATTAAGCAGTTATTGAGTATTTGTAAGGATACAATTATCGTCGGTATGTTGGGGTTTTGTATACAAAATTTGTTACTGCCTTGCGAGGGGTAACATTTCCACAAGTCGGGTCTGACAGTACCGTGGGTGGTAATTAATATAACTTGGAAACAAATATAATTGCGAGACCGCCCTCAATACTCTACAATGGTTTTTATTAAAACTTGATTAAACTGGGATTCACTCACCAGTTTTTCCCACTGACAGAATGTTTTTAAACGCGTTTCAGGTAACAAAATGTGAAAGCCAAATAGAAGCCAGCTGGACAGCACTGAAGGCTTGGAAAAATGGCAATAAAGTTACCTAAAATAAATAGATGTTTTTATTAAATGAAAAATAGGATTTATTCCTATGGAAATGCGTGTACTGAAAACTTGGGTTTTACCCCATGTGTTTAATATTATGAAAGTGTGGTATTTTACTCCGATCAAATATTTCCTAACTATGGTCCTGATGAAAAATTCCGCTGCCAAAATTAGACAATACCAGATACCACCGAAAATGGCTCGTGACCGCCCGTTCCTGTATTTGCATAGGGATCGAGGGTTGTAACAACGGCTCCGTTTCCCTTGTCATTTTCTGTTTTTCTTTATTCTCTGGGAAACTTGAATTTCTGTTTTTCTTTATTCTCTGGGAATCTTGAATTGGGCACGGCCCATACCCGGCTGGCACGACCCCATGCTTGGGTTCTGGTCTTGTTATTATTGCCTTTGGGTTGAAGCTTGGGAGGTCGGTATAGTGTGCCAATTTCTTTTCTTCACATTTATGTTGGTTTTCACCGTTAGTTTATTCCTTTTGTCCGTTTAAGCTCTTTTAATCCTAAAAATCAAAAGTAAACCAAGAAACACACTTTTTCCAACCTTAGTACTAAAAGGGGTTGTTTTTATACCTCATTTGATATGATTTATATGTTGTATTTTGTATCACATAAATAGAATGTTAAAATCTAACCATTCGACCCTGATAACATATATAATCTCCCTTCTATTCGAAAGCCACAGAAAGGCATCTTCCTTGTTAAGATCCACGAGTTTACTAACCATGATTGTGTTGCCGTTGATCTCTTTGTCATTCCAGGTTAGCCATAGTTGATATGTGAAATATGTATTAATTCAATTCAAACAAGTTTTAAACAAAGTGTGGTTTCTGTTTGGGATCCGAGGGTTTTTTTCAAACAGAGTGTGGTTAAAAACGACTCGTTCTTGATGGTGACGGGCATATTAGCAGGGACTAAAATTGTCTTCAATATTGTTAATATTTATGCTTCAAGAGAGGTTACTAGAAAACGATCCCTTTGGGATGAACTTGAAAGAATCAAAGAAAGTAATGAAGGTTTATGGATAATGGCGGGGATTACAATGAAGTAAGAGAAGAGGGAGACTGAATGATTTCTAGGTTCAATAGTGAAGGGGCTTTGATTTTCAACATCTTCATTGCAGAAATGGGTTTAATTGAATATCAAATGGGCAGATACAAATTCACATATATGCCGAAGGACGGATTATGTCACACCCCAGCCAATGGCGTAAACATCAGGGAGGGACGAAATAGATTGCAAGAGATGTCATAACACTATTTTGCGACAAGTATTGAAAATTCAAAATTTCATTTCATTACTAAATTTAAGTACATCATTTGAAACAAAATACGACAAAGGAACATGAAGCAAAATACAACAACAATACTAATATTAAGATGAGTTTCTAGTCAATCCTACTAGATTCCGTTCACCATCTTCATCATCAATTTCCTGCAATACGTATTAAAGTATAGATCAATACATAAAGTATTGGCGATCATACAAGTTTAAGTACCAGCATAAGTATAAAAGTTTAAACGAATCCACATGGCATAATTGTTATCTTAAAACTATCATATGATACTAGCATGCAACTATAAATGTCAACCCAAAGATTCCCGCTAGCGTAATCTTATCATAGCAACGATAAGACCGTTTTGTTTAACTTAACATGACCTCAAGAATACGGGCGATGCATTAATCCTATAGTTCTATACATGTTAAGGGAGGCTCGTATGAAGTTAATGACAAGTATAAATCATAAGAATTCTAGCATATATGAGTCCAAGTATAATGTATTAAGCATGTATGTTGGATTGTTTGTTTGTGATTTAAGCATAAAGTATGT
This sequence comes from Helianthus tuberosus, assembly GCA_030545235.1. Taxonomy (NCBI): domain Eukaryota; kingdom Viridiplantae; phylum Streptophyta; class Magnoliopsida; order Asterales; family Asteraceae; genus Helianthus; species Helianthus tuberosus. The sequence continues at coordinate 25,184,063 of CM060351.1, read as the reverse complement.
GATTGCATGAGTTTAATAGCATATACGTATTGCACCCCAAAGTGTTAAAAGTAAAACGGGAGTCATGTATACTCACGGTTTTGCAAAGCGTTCCTAGCAACCGAGAGTTTGACGAGCGTTTGAGTTTGGAACACCGAAGTTTCCCTACAAGGGGAAACGGAGGTGTGTGAGTACTGAGTAGTTGGATTTGGCGAAGGATTCGGATTCAGGATTAAGCGAGGAATTTAGAACAAGATAAAGTAACCTATATTCATAACATTTAACCATTAACCAGTTAATATTAAGAATTTGGTTATGTATATAATATATATATTTATAATATTGTCCATCATATAATATCATATAATTCATGTAAGTCAATCATGGTGGTATAAAATACCTCATTGTATGATTCACCAAAGCACATAGTTTACCAACTTAGTTGGTAAACCCGGTTGGTCATGAATGAAAGTAAAATACAACTAATCTACTAACATACTAAGTTGCCATATAAGAACAACCCGGGCGTGTCATACCCAACATGGCAAAAGTTGGAGGTGAGGAGGGGTTAACTTACTTTAGGATTAGGAAACTACTTAGTTGGATCATGATAAAACATCAAGTGAGGTGGTGGAATGAGTTTGGATAGCCAAGGCTTCCATGTTTCACACCTTTACCAAAACCCAAGTCTCACCATATTGAAGACGGTGAGCTTGGATGATTTCATCACTTGTAGGTCATCTAAAACCTTAAGTCAAAACTGAAAGTTTAGAGGGTGTTTGCACCTCTAAACTCATAAGAATCAACCTTAAACAAATCCCACAACCATGGATGGGTTTAGGAATATTTAGGCACAAGATTCATGTAAGAAAGTTTATGTTTTATAAAAATTTGTACATTAAATTCCAAAATAGAATGTTTGGACCTCAAAATGGTGATGTTCCACCTTGGTTTACCATGGTAAGCTTGTGGAAACACTCGTAGAGGTGTTCCAAGCTTTGTAGTGGAAGGAAAGATGAAGAAAAGTAAGATAAAGCTCACTTTTGCACTTAGAGGATTCTGCCTCAAACTTGGATTTCCAGCAGATTATGGACTGATTTGAGAGTGTTTGAGGGTTTAGAAAAGTGCAAATGAGGTGTGGGAAGCTTGGTTATATAGTGGTTGGTTATGGTTAGTGTTTTAATGGAGTTATAAGGTGATTGGGTGAGTTTGGAGGTGGAAAGGATAACCAACCCGTAGCTGGGAAACCAGCTTCTGCGGATTCAGGGCCTTGGCATCATGCCAAGCCAAAGGGAGGGAGTGGTGGCGTGACGCGATGCCTCCTAAGGCCACCAGGTTTGATTTTTTTACAAATTGGCCCCTTGACTTCCATTAGGTTATCATTTTATGCTAAAACTATGCAATCTGACATGTTTTCAAGTATGTAAAACGCATGTAAGTTTAATTCGGGTATCGTGAATGTATGTATGAGTATTTGCACATATAATGAGTATAGGTTTGCAAGTAAGCATGTATTTGACGATTGATTGGATGTATAACAGCTATGTATAAAGTATGTATTTCATTACGATCAAAGTCTCAGATTACAAAGTTGGAAATGAAATAAGAACATGATACGAATATAAGCTTCCATGAATAGAAATCATTCAAATTAAGGTAAGTACAAAAATGCGAAGCGTTACAGATCAAGCCTTAGCAAAATTGATCGGATCTTATTATGTGACTCATTCTAAGATAAGTGGCCTCTTGCTAGATATGAAGCTCTATTAAGACACCTATCTGACCATAGCCCTTTATTGTTGACATGCTCTACAATCAACTATGGCCCAATACACAGCTAAATCCATTGTGGAAGGACGTAGTAATGGAGGATTAAGAAACAAAGATCTAGCCAATATTTTGAAGCTACGAAAAATCGGTATCAAAGATTAGAGGAAGGCATCTAAAGATAAATCTGAAGGACATCTAATAAGAGAGAAAAAAAGGTGGAGGCCATTGAAAAATCTGCTGAATCAAGAAGATTGACAATACAAGAAAGGGAGTAGAGATCGCTGAACAAGTGGAAAATCAGAAAGTACAAGAAAAGTGTAGCGCCCTGCGTTTTCATACTTTCCATATTTAGAAACCATTTCTTGAAATTCTATTTTTTGGAAATCTTGTATTCCTTGTAATCATATGTCGTTGTATCGTTGTAAAATCCGAGACTTCGATCGTAATGAAACGAATCTTTTATACATCGTTTGTACATGTTTACACATTGATACGTGCACTCGTTTGATACATGGTTCGTAATTCGTATAAACGTAAGCTTAACTCGTAAACACTGATCGTGTATTCGTAGTCCTTAAATCTTCATACATTTAAACACTTAGTTATTCAATTATAAGGTTAAGTTGTATGTTTTTTTTTCACTTGATCATAGCAAACTATAAACCATACATACTTGTTACATTTCATGTGTTATACGCACCTATGTTATCACACTTTTTGCTAAATTAAAACATGTCATTTATGCATTTCGGACCTTGTTACAAGTTACATACATACTAGACACCATCTAACACTTTATTAAACATCAAATATATACCTTCTAATGTCAAAAAAAATAAAATAAAAATTATAGGGCTGTTAACAGCCTTCCATCAGCCCACTTAATTTCTTTGTTTTGAGTTATTTAGCCCACTAAACACTTCCAAAGCCCAACCCAATGAAACCCTAATCCATCCCCTATATAACCCAAGCCTCCTCCAAGCATTTTTCACTTTCTAAACACTCTCCATTCACTCTCAAACACTCCAAACCATAGCTGATTGCAGAAGTTCGAGCAGATTTATACCAATTCACTAAAATAAGCATAACTCACTCAATTCTTATCCAATTCACTCGATTCTTTTTCCTAATACTTTATATTAACCTTAGCTATGTTTCCATGGGTTTTCCCTGGAAAACCAGAGCCTGGAATGTTGTCAAAAGGGCTCCAAAGTGGACTGATTTTTCTGTTCTTGTTTCAAACTTTGATAAACTTGTTTAAACTTGAGGAAACTCATCTCAAACCTATGTCCTTATGCTTATAACCACTTCTATGGTTAGTTAGGCTTAAAAACAAGGTTGAGACATTCAAAATCAGATGTATAAATGATGTGTGTAAAATGAAACATATAAATTACATCAAATGTGGCATAAAACTAACCCTTTTTTAGTACTAATTTTGGAAAAAGTGTGTTTTTGTCTTCCTTTTGTATTTTCAGGGTTAAATGAGCATAAAGGAACAAAAGAAGCAAAAATGCAGCCAAATCTAACAATAATACAAGAAAAGGAATAAACGTGGCATGCCCAACCCCTCGACAGCATCTTCCCAAGAAAAAACAAGACATCAGAAGGCTGAAGACGCCCCGTGCTCAATGAACATGGAGGCATGCCCAAGTGTCTGCAGAAAAGACAAAGCTGTTGCAGCTTCTATTTCCTAACATGGGGGCGTGGCCAGCGGACACGGGGCCGTAGTCAACGCTAAGATTTGCAGAATCTAGGCAAATCTTGATAGTACAGATACGCTTCTACACACGAGGTCGTGCCCAGCGGACACGGGGGCGTGGTCAACTAATGCAGACAAACTGCAATTAATGAAGAAAGAGAAGATGGGTGGACACGAGGCTGTGCCCAATGGACACGAGGCCGTGTCCAGGCTTCTGTGCCGGCTATAAATAGGGGTGATTGGCTCACTTGCAAACCATCCCTTGGCAAACTACCTCTCTCACACTTCACCCACCCACCACCACCATCACAACCCACATCCACCACCAACATCCATCATCCATCATAGAGTGTGTGATTAGTCTCGGGATCCAAGATTGATCGTAAGAGTTCTTGACAATCAAAGGCCATGTTTGCCTAAGTCTCTTACATCACTTGGTGAAGACAAGCATTTAGTGTAATACTTTTTATTTTTAATCTTTTCGCACTTTTTATTTGGTTATGTATTAATGACTTTAATAACTAGTTTCTTATGTTGAAGGTGAAACTTCCTTATCATTTGTCCGTGGTGTCTTTGCATTATTTTACTGTCTGTATAAAATAAAAGATTTTCACCATTCATATCTCCACGGTCTATATGGAGATATGTTGGCTACTTGGTCGGGGGTTAAGGGAATGGTCTGGTAAGCGTCTTGCCTTGGTCAGTGTATAGATCCTGCAAGGACCTGAGTCAAGTTTAGCAGGACCTCCTTCAATACCCACTGGTATTGGATGGCGGGGTCTGAACTCCTTGACCCCCTCATATGTGAACTAATATTAAAACTTTAACCCGGCTACTTAGGATTGTATCCCTGCTGACTCAAACTACTTAGCCGAGGGTAACGTCACCTTCAAAAGAGGGGCCTACCACATTACGCATTAATAACTTAATTAATTATCTTTCAATAATCCAACCCTTTAGGATTGTATCCTTGATGACTCAAACTACTGGGTTGAGGGTAACATTACCTTCAAAAGAGGGGCCTGATAATCTCTTAAAAAGTGTAAAAGTGCGAAAATAATCAAAGGTTACACTAAAGACGAGTCGGATCCAAGTGATTCATCTTGTCTATCTGTTTTTATTTTTATTTTTATTTTCAGTATTTTTAGTTAGTTTTATTTTCTTGTTTTAAAACCTTTTCCAAAATTTTTTATTTGATTAGACGTTGAGGATAAACCGGTACTAAAAGCTCTTGTGTCCTTAGACGACCTCGGTATCTTACCAACACTATACTACGCTCACGATGGGTGCACTTGCCCATATGTGTGTTTAGTGTTAGTAAATATCGTGTTTTATAAATTTAAAACTTGACTAAAGTGTTAAAAAGGGCTTAAAATATACATTAAAGACTACACGACACTTACACGCATCAAGTTTTTGGCGCTGTTGTCGGGGACACAAGGATTTTAAGAAAGTTAGGAATCAACGGCCTAATCGTTTTTTTCTTATTTTTCTATTTTTTTTAGGATTTTCCTTAAATTTTCAGCTTCTGCAGAACTCAGCACGGGTCGTGCCCGCTGAACACGCCCCGAGCCCAATCTTTGGTACTGGCAATCCTGTTTTAAGTCAGACAGTAGCTGAACACGGGGCCGTGCCCAATCAACACTCCCCGTGCCCAAGTATCAGTTACTGAAAAACAAACCGTAAGATCCTGACGGTTGGTAATTTCTGACACAACCAGGAGTGATACTGATTTTTTTTACTTACAACCCTCTTATGGTACGTGGTGTCAAATATGTGGTGGAAATCATAACGATTTAGAATGTTATTTCTTAAATTACAAACCCCATTATATAGACCCATTGTTTTCCTGTAGCCTTAAGAGGGGCGAAAGTAAAAATAATCCCTATCTCTCCCTCGAATGCTCTCAATCGACCCTTCTAGGAGAAATGCTTCTTGATGAGTTATTTCAACTGGAAGATCTAATTCTTAATTGGGTAAAAGAACTTGAGACGGATATCATTAATTCACCTCAAGATGATACCCAAGAAGAATTATTGGGATCACATTCGAATAAAAACAAATTCGTTGTTCCCGATACCACCTCTAACTCTTGTGAAGACTTGAGCGATAGTCGTCCCTGGGCCGTGAAGGAATCCCCATCGACTTCTTTCGATGCATACATAGACCTGAGCGATTCGGCATACACCTTCTTTAACGAGAGCCCGGGAAAGGGTTGGACTTGTCCACCTACATTTAGCATAGGAATCACCCTTACCGACAACCTCTTGCATTCTCGTCTAAATCTAGAGCAATTAAGGTGTCACACCCCGACTCGCAGCGGAAGACAATCGCGAGGTGCGACAGACAAATGGCACTCCTCATAATTTAAAAACATTACATTACATAAAACAGGAGCATCGGTTACAACGTCTTAGAACTATCACATTACAAACCATATATTAAAAGCGGTACTACAAGCCATTATAGCTTTTATTATGCTACGTCCGCCTACTAGATCCTTCCATACGCACATGTTCACTCCTGTTTCATTTTACCTGAAATGCATGTTAGTTTTTAAAAAGGTCAGCTAAACGATGCCGGTGAGTTCCACTGGTTTGGTTGTTTCGTTTCAAAATGCATCAACATGTTTAATTGCACATATCACGGTTCATAGATGGAATTACACGAGTGTCACAAGTGAAACCAAGACTGTTTTAATCGCACTATGTCACACAGACACTTAATCGCACCACCTGCATCACATGTAGTTTAATGCCCTCGGGTAGTTATGTCTAACAACATAACCTAGTTAGGACGCGCGCATTTGCCTGGATCACTTGTATCGGGGCTAATATCGTGTGTTATATAATTCACATCATAGCAAGTTGGTGTAATTAACACAGTTTGTAACATGTAAATCACCCCAGAAAATAGTAAAACAGATTAAAAGTGGGGGAGTGAAACTCACAGTGCAAATAGTAGTCTCGGCTAAAGAGTGTTTAATCAACGAAATCAGCTTTAATAGCACACATGCAAGTAAGGACTCAAATCAGTATCTAAGTCGGTAATGGTTATAACTTGGATTTGGTTAGGAGTTTTCACCCCGGATTGAGTCTATAGGACACGGGTATGGTGATGGAGGTCAGGGTAGTATTAGTTTCAGTTTGGCTTCCGGGCACCGGTTCGCGTGTCAGTCAATGTCAGTAGTTTAACTCGTTCGGATAATGGTACGGGAATACCAATAGCGCCAACACGTTGTTATTTAAGAATGATTAACTTTTCATTAAGGGAGTTTGGGTGTTTGGGAAGTCCAGGTTGCCCAATTTTGAGTTTCCGTTTCTACCGTCGGGGATTTCCCGAACTGGTATTGGACACACCCCGAGTGTCCAATCCGCCCTGGAATCTCCCGGAATACTCCCCGTGTTTCAATAATAGTATTTGTCGGTTGGGTCAGTTCCCAGTTCCGGCAGGTTCGTTACACGGTAAACTGCCGAAATTGATTTAAAATAACCCATTTTTAATCTCAAAAATTCCCATTTAATCTATAATTTGAATAAAATTCTATAAATTTTTATATAACTCATTAAACATCAGTAGATTATGGGAAAAATTTCTGGGAATTTATTTTGGCATTTTACTTCTCTAAATAAATTATTTATAAAATACATTTAACCACACAATTAACATTAATTACCATCATTGATCTAAAAATTCCCAAAAAACTCTGGGATATCTCTTATTTTTCCAGAAACATCTCCAAAAATTTTAAGATTTTTGAAATTTTTTTTCAATGTGTTTCCGGCTACTGAAAACTCGCAAAAACACGGATTTTTAACCCAAATCAAAACTCAACCAATGGACTTCTAATTTTTCCATAACATTCCTCATATGTTTCTTAGTGTCTTTGTAAAATTTGGTGATTTATTGAATCCGTTTGGTATTTTTTTCAGAATTCTGTTTTTAAAAAAGTCAAAATTTTACCAAAAATCGTAGAAAATTCCAAAAATTCTAAAATTTTACGTGGACCTTCCTGACACTTTCCTTCATCACCACACCAAATTTCAGCTTAATCCAAGTACACGGACCATTTTATAGCTAAAACAAAATTCTGCCTATCCTAGATTCAGTTTTCGGGTGTTATACCTAGCTCAAGCTTCGATTCCAAGCGTTCCTTGTGAGTCCAGAAGTATGTGTGGGCTATATTCAGTACCTGCACATCAAGTACAATCCAAATATGCTAGAACTTAGATCAATCAAGCTTTGATTCATTGTTTTTCGGTTAATCGAATAGTTAGGCGATTTTTGTCGAATAAGTGTTGATTAGGGTATCAAAACTCAAAGATTTATAACCATGGCTGCCATATAACACCAGGGAATCCATATGGTGTTCATATTCAGCCCATGAACATGTTTAAACTTCCAAAAATCATGGATTAAAATGGGTTTTCATGGCATAAACCATGTTTAATCAAGAAACCAAGCTTAAAACCATAAAAATTAAGGTTAATACCTTTAACTTGAGGCTTGTTCTTGTTTGATCAGCTCAGTTTTAGGAGAAAGAAGCAGAATTTTGGGAGGATTTTGTGTGAAAATTATAAGAAAATAAATGAAATATATATATATATATATATATGGGGGGTGATAGCGGTTTGGGTGGGCCCCCCTAGGGCCACCTCGTGCTTCGTTTTGAGCGCTAAAATATGATGTTTATCTTCCGTTGACTGTTTAGGTTTGTTTACGGGTCCCGGGCACGTTCTCGATTTACGTGACGGACTCCGTTTCGCGCGTAATTAGTGTCAAAAGACTCGGTTTTAAAAATCATGCATAACCGTCTTGAAATCTGAACCCATTTACATTTTAATCATAAAATACTCGTATTAGGGTGGTTTAAGTGTTTTTAAGCTTGATTGATCGTTCCTTGCACGTTTGATTGCCTTATGTTATGCCTGAAACGATGGCGTTTCCTTAACCGGGAAGCTGCTTCGTTTTGCGTGCCCGATCTCTGATTGGCTTCAAACCTTATGTCACAGTCTAAGGCACAAAACTAACTTGTTCCTGGAACTCAAAATCTTAAATAATGCTACCGAAAACCTAATAATCAATGTCAAAGGTTTAGTGCGCCGTTAAATAGAAAGCTCCGGTTTAACACGTGTTTAAAGTCTAAGGATACCAATTTCACATCATGGGTCCTTATTAGCGTCATGCCATCCATAAAGTGTTCTCGGATTCCTTCGAGACATAACAGATATCGTTTAATCAAGCATATAAGTCACACATGTTTTTAGGGTTTTCGAGCAATTAAAGTGTTAAGTGTGCTTTACAGTTTTGGACCGTTTAGGGTGTATGTGGTTTCGTCGTGGGTGTCACAGTCTCCCCTTGTTTAGAAATTTCGTCCCCGAAATTCAATTCGTCTAGTTAGGGAAGAGATGTGGGTATTTTCTACGGAACTCATCCTTCCGTTCCCATGTATACTCAGGTCCTTGCTTCGAGTTCCACCGGACTTTCACCAGCGAGATTTTGTTATAACGTAGTTGTTTGGTCTTCCCGTCTACTATTTCTACCGGTTCCTCCTCAAAGTGGAGTTTGTCATCAATGTGCACATCTTCTAATGGTATAATAGCTGCTTCATCCGTGAGACATTTCTTTAAGTTGGATACGTGGAAGACATCGTGAATTATGCTCAGTTCATCTGGTAATTTCAGTCGGTACGCTACAGATCCAACTTTAGCAATAATTTCATACGGCCCAATGTATCTCGGAGCCAACTTTCTTGTCTTGCTAAACCTGATCACTCATTTCCATGGTGACACTTTTAACAGTACTTTGTCACCTACTTCAAACGACAAGGTTTTCCTGTGAACATCGGCGTAACTTTTCTGCCGATCTCGGGCCGCTTTCAGTCTACTTTGGATCTTATTGACCTTGTCTGTCGTCACTTGAATTAGTTCAGACCCCGTGAGTTGAGTATCGCCCACTTCCGCCTAACAAAGTGGCGATCTGCACTTCCATCCATATAGTGCTTCGTACGGTGCAGCTTGTATGCTACTATGATAGTTGTTATTGTAAGAGAATTCAATGAGGAGAAGGTGCTTATCCCAACTTCCTCCAAAGTCTAGGGTGCAAGCACGAAGCAGATCCTCTAATGTTTGGATAGTTCATTCTGATTGGCCGTTGGTTTGGGGATGGTAAGCCGTACTCAGGTCTATTCTAGACCCCAAAGCTTCTTGTAACTGTTGCCAATAGTGTGAAGTGAAATGACTATCACGGTCTGAAATGATTGCAACTGGTACCCCGTGTCTAGCCATAATTTCATTCGTGTAGATCTCGGCCAATTTCTCGGTGTTGTAGGTAGTACGAATCGGAATAAAGTGCGCCGATTTGGTTAGTCTATCTACTACTACCCAAATCGCATCATGACCTCGGGGTGTTTTTGGAAGGTGGGTCACGAAATCCATCGTGATTTGCTCCTATTTCCATTGAGGTATTTCGGGTTGCTGTAACATTCCCGAGGGTTTCTCGTATTCTGCCTTTACCCCGGGCACAACTCAAGCATTTGCTCACGTACTCTGCTACGTCCTTTTTCATACATGGCCACCAAGAAAATTCCTTAAGGTCGTGGTACATCTTGTCTTTACCGGGGTGAATAGAGTACTTAGATTTATGAGCCTCATCCATAACCAGTTTACGTAGGTCATGGAGAGTAGGAATCCATACCCTATTTTTGAAATACAACACTTCATCCGGTTTCCTCACAAAATTCCCTTCATTTCCGTGTAAGTTTTCGCTATTTAGTTGGCCTTCCTCCAAAGCTTCCATTTGAGCATTACGAATTTGCTCTTTAAGACTGGTTTGAACAATCATCCCAAGAGTTCGCACTCTTAGTGGCTTTACTTGGTCTTTTCTACTCAAGGCATCGGCTACTACGTTAGCCTTACCTGGATGGTATTTTATTTCACAGTCGTAATCGTTCAATAGCTCCACCCATCTGCGTTGTCTCATATTTAGCTCCATTTGATCGAATATATGCTGGAGGCTCTTGTGATCTGTATAAATTGTACATTTCGTACCATACAAGTAATGCCTCCAGATCTTAAGTGCAAAAATCATTGCGCCCTGCTCTAAATCATGCGTTGTATGGTTCTTTTCATGCACTTTCAATTGTATGGAAGCATATGTAATAACCATGTTTCTCTGCATCAATACGCATCCTAGACCACGTCGAGATGCGTCGCAATACACTACAAAGTCATCATTGCCCTCTGGCAAAGTCAAAATTGGCGCCTCACATAACTTTTGTTTTAACAGCTGAAAAGCTGTTTCTTGTTCTTCGCCCCATTCGTACTTTCGATCTTTCATTGTCAAGGCGGTTAAGGATTGAGCAATGCAGGACAATTTTTCAATAAAGCGACGGTAATATCCAGCCAATCCCAAGAATTGGCGGATCTCTTTCGAAGACTTAGGCGCTTGCCAATTCTTAATAGCTTCGATCTTACTAGGGTCAACATGAATCCCTTGTTGATCTACCACATGTCCTAAAAATTGCACCGCTTGTAACCAGAAGTCACACTTTGAAAGCTTGGCGTACAACTTCTCTTTCCTCAATATCTCTAGTATGGCTCGTAGATGGTGCTCGTGTTCCTTTTTACTCTTGGAATAGATCAAAATATAGTCAATAAAGACTATGACGAATTTATCTAGATATGGTTTACAAACTCAGTTCATGAGGTCCATAAATACCGCGGGTGCGTTGGTTAACCCAAAGGGCATAACCAGGAACTCATAGTGACCGTACCGAGTTCGAAAGGCTGTTTTAGGGATATCTTCCTCTTGAACTTTCACTTGATGATAACCGGATCTAAGATCGATTTTGGAAAAGTAACAGGCTCCTTGCAACTGATCAAATAAATCATCAATTCGCGGAAGAGGATATCGATTTTTTATGGTAACCTTATTCAGCTCCCGGTAGTCAATACACATCCGAAAGCTTCCATCCTTTTTCTTCACAAATAACACTGGTGCTCCCCAAGGTGAATAACTGGGACGGATAAAACCTCGGTCTAGCAGTTCTTGTAACTGAGATGATAGTTCTTGCATCTCTGAAGGTGCTAAACAGTAAGGTGCTTTTGCAATTGGAGCTGCTCCCGGTATTAAGTCGATACGGAACTCGACTTGCCGATTGGGTGGCAATCCAGGCAATTCATCGGGAAACACGTCTGGGTAATCACACACTATTGGGATATCCTTAATACGTTGTTCTTCTGGTTCGGTCGTCATTACACTTGCTAAGAACACATCACATCCTTGACTTATACATTTCAACACTTTAAGGTGGGATATAAGGTTTAATATGGTACCAGACTTCTCTCCCTGTACCATAATAACTTCATCATTAGGAAAAGGGATCCTAACAATCTTTTTCTCACATATAATCTCCGCCTTGTACTTGGACAACCAGTCCATTCCCACTACTATATCGAAACTTCCGAGCTCTACCGGTAGTAGGTCAATAAGGAATTGGTGGTCGTTAAGAATTAAAGGGCAATCACGAATGATTTAGTGACTAGTTATAGGTTTACCGTTAGCAAGTTCTATGGAGCAAGGACTTGTTAATTCAATAGCCGGCATATTTAATAGGGGTAAGAAATTAATGGAAACGTAGCTCCTATCTGCGCCCGTATCAAACAATACTGAAGCATACTGATCGGAAATGAGAAAGGTACCTGTCACAACATTCGGATCTTGTCGTGCGTCACCAGACCCAAGTATAAAGGCACGACCTCGAGCTGCATTCGAGGTAGAAGCTTGGCCCTGCGTATTCTTTCCTGCTGACTGCTGAGCAAGCTTTGGGCAGTTTCTTTGGAAGAGGTCTGTGCTGCCACATCCATAGCACGCACGGGGGTAGGTAATCTGTTGCGCCGGTTGTTGGGGTCGCTGTTGCAGAGGTTGAGGCCTTGGGGTTTGGAAACGGTTAGGTTCCAATAGTGTCTTACAGTTTCGGGTATAATGTCCACTTTTATGGCACCTCGAGCAGATCCCTGCTCGACATGCACCATAGTGGTGCAAAGTGCACTTGTTGCATTTTGGGGCTGTTCCTTTATAGCCACCAGAGTTTCCGGTTGGCGTAGCTTTGACTAGTGGCTCTCCCCCTCTTCGGTATGGCTTTCCCCGCTCGACTACCTTCCGGGGCCTCTCGCTTATTTCTTGTCGGCTCTCCCGGAATTGTCAAAATCTTGCGTCTAACCATGTCGCACGTAACCGTGCCTGACCTAGCTACCACTCCGTGCATGGTCAGGTGCTCCACCGAATTAATGATGCTTCTCACTTCTGGGGCCAGTCCCCAGATATACCTCTCGATCCTCTTGGACTCCGGTCGAACCATATCTAGAAGTATGCATGCCAGTTCATTGAAACGGTTAGTGTAACCTGCATGGTCCGCACCTTGCATTTGCAGGTTCCAAAATTCGTGTTCTAGCTTCTGAATATCGTGAGCTGGGCAGAACCTTTCTCTCATTAGTATCTTTAAATCATCCCAAATCATAGCATTAATCGCGTCCTGCCCGTGAAATTACACAATAGCATTCCACCAATTCAAAGCGTGGTCGGTAAAAGTACAAGTTGTATACTTTACCGCACAGTCACCCGGACAATTACTTATGTTAAGGACCAATTCTGACTTCTTGATCCATTTCACAAACCCGTTCGGTCCTTCAGTTCCATTAAACTCCATTGGTTTGCACTCCATAAAGTGTTTATACGTGCAAACTGGCCTAACATTGTTAGGATCTCCCGGCCCTGGTTGCGGGTTCGGTTGCGGGTTCGCATTAATGCCGGCGTTAACCTGCGCCACGATAGTGGGGATAACGGCTTGAAGTTGTTGTGCTATCAGTTGGGCAATTTCTGCCTCTGTCATTTGAGGTACTCGTTTCGGGGCCATTCTATTATAAACAATAGATATGTATGTATCAATGTCACATAGCTAATCATTACTTATCACATTTTCAGTTATCACATACCACACAATTCCATCGCACATCACATAATTTCATCGCACACATAGGTTCACAACACATATAGTCAAAAGCATCGTCATATGTATATATAATATCATCATCATACAACCGTCAAAATTTGCACATAGACTTACCCCAAATGGGTCAATGCTTAAATGTGCGGTCAAAACTGGTCACTAAAGTGACATACATGCATCATACCACACGGCACAAACTACGAGAGTCGAAAATACTACGGCTACATCCCTACCTCGACATAGGCATAGCCCAGTGCTTGGTAGGATGTACAAAAGGTACATCATCTCTGTCTATACTAGAAAGGAAACCATACTAGGAACGCCACATCCAACACGTCAACCCTGCAAAACGTGCTACCAAACCTACAATAGCGCCAGTACATCCATACACTAAAGCTCGAAAATGATCCTGCTCATGATGGACGTATCCCATACCCTGCTGTAAGGCAATGATCGCCTGCTGCAAGACAGTCAAGTAATCTCCCATAGACCTCCGCTGCTGCTTGTCCTCATCGCGTGCCATCCTCAATAACGAAATCTGCTCAAACAGGAACCCCATCAGGCTGCTCTCAGTGACGGGAGCAGGCAGCTCCTGAGGAGGAACTGGTATGCCCCAAACAGGAGGGGAAGGCTCCCTGAAAGGCTGGGAAGGGCCACCATGCTCATAAGTGTGATAAAGGTAAGGGTTCTCCTAGGTGGGGGTAAGAAAATGAGCAGTAAAGTGCTGCTGGGTCCCTATGGGTGTGGGTATCAAGCGAACATGGGAAATAGGTGGGGTAAAAACAGGCCCAGGGACAGGTACCCTCCGACGAGCCGTCTGTCGGAGGCGGACAAGGGGTACCTCCTGAGAACTAGGTGAGGAGGGGGTGTAAGTACTAGGAGTGGAAGGGGTATAAGGGTTGGGGGGAGTCTCGGGTGTAGGTAACCTAGGGGCTACCGGCCCCCACTCCCAATGCCCCGTGGCGGGAGTAGGGCTCCTAGGAATAGGTCTTACTGGGATAACGACATCCGGGGTATGACTATGCTCCGAGGAGTTAGTCAGGTGGTGAGATGGGGAACGGTAGGCGCTCGAGGCTTCCCCCACGCGCCTAGTAGGGGGTCTAGGGGGATAAACAGCACAACAGTACCCGGAATCATCCGGCGAATAGCCCTGGGGTAACAGAGGCATCTGTGGATCCTCCTCAGGATCAGTCTCCATATGAGAAGTCGTCTAGCGACTCGAATGACTCGACATAGTACCTGTAAAGGAAAACAACATCTAACACCGATTCTATCGACTGGCATAACCGAAAATAAACAATCCACAGAGGTACACATAAGCACGTATTGCACACAACTTTAATTTTAGTTTTGAAAAATTTCCACCACTGTTAAGTTAGCATGGCATCTCAGTTCACTCTTTTCTCTCCGTGACGTTTCCAGAATTCCCAAGTACCAGCAGATAAATTATTGTGTTCCGGACCACAATAATTTATTTGCCCAACAAGACCACCCCGGTAGTAGCCACGCCACTCCGGCTCTAGAGGTTCTCTGGGTGAGGAGTTAACTCAGGATTATAGTCTAGGTTCTCTTAGGGATACCTAAATCGCTATAACCGATGGCTCTGATACCATCTTCTGTCACGCCCCGACTCGCAGCGGAAGACAATCGTGGGATAAGGCAGACACATGGCACTCCTCATAATTTAAAAACATTACATTACATAAAACAGGAGCATCGGTTACAACGTCTTAGAACTGTCACATTACAAACCATATATTAAAAGCGGTACTACAAGCCATTATAGCTTTTATTATGCTACGTCCGTCTACTAGATCCTTCCATACGCACATGTTCAATCCTGTTTCATTTTACCTGAAATGCATGTTAGTTTTTAAAAAGGTCAGCTAAACGATGCTGGTGAGTTCCACTGGTTTGGTTGTTTCGTTTCAAAATGCATCAACATGTTTAATTGCACATATCACGGTTCATAGATGGAATTACACGAGTGTCACAAGTGAAACCAAGACTGTTTTAATCATACTATGTCACACAGACACTTAATCGCACCACCTGCATCACATGTAGTTTAATGCCCTCGGGTAGTTATGTCTAACAACATAACCTAGTTAGGACGCGCGCAGTTGCCTGGATGCCGGCCGCACCTGTCCGGCGGGCAACTGGGTTTGTCAGACCAATAGTACTATCCACTGCCCACGGCTTACGTTAATCACTTGTATCGGGGCTAATATCTTGTGTTAGATAATTCACATCATAGCAAGTTGGTGTAATTAACACCGTTTGTAACATGCAAATCACCCCACAAAATAGTAAAACAGATTAAAAGTGGGGGAGTGAAACTCACAGTGCAAATACTAGTCTCGGCTAAAGAGTGTTTAATCAACGAAATCAGCTTTAATAGCACACATGCAAGTAAGGACTCAAATCAGTATCTAAGTCGGTAATGGTTATAACTTGGATTTGGTCAGGAGTTTTCACCCCGGATTGAGTCTATAGGACACGGGTATGGTGATGGAGGTCAGGGTAGTATTAGTTTTCAGTTTGGCTTCCGGGCACCGGTTCGCGTGTCAGTCAATGTCAGTAGTTTAACGCGTTCGGATAATGGTACGGGAATACCAATAGCGCAAACACGTTGTTATTTAAGAATGATTAACTTTTCATTAAGGGAGTTTGGGTGTTTGGGAAGTCCAGGTTGCCCAATTTTGAGTTCCGTTTCCACCGTCGGGGATTTCCCGAACTGGTATTGGACACACCCCGAGTGCCCAATCCGCCCTGGAATCTCCCGGAATACTCCCCGTGTTTCAATTATAGTATTTGTCGGGTTAGGTCAGTTCCCAGTTCCGGCAGATTCGTTACACGGTAAACTGCCGAAATTGATTTAAAATAACCCATTTTTAATCTCAAAAATTCCCATTTAATATAGAATTTGAATAAAATTCTGTAAATTTTTATATAACTCATTAAACATTAGTAGATTATGGGAAAAAATTTCTGGGAATTTATTTTGGCATTTTAATTGTCTAAATAAATTATTTATAAAACATATTTAACAACATATTTAAAATTAATTACCATAGTTGATCCAAAAACTCCCAAAAAATTCCTGGACATCTCTTATGTTTCCATAAACATCTCTAAAAATTTTAATATTTTTCCGATTTGGTTTTGGTGCGTTTCTGGCTACCAAAAACTCGCAAAAACACGGATTTTTATCCCAAATAAAAACTCAACCAATGGACTCTGAATTTTCCCAGAAAATTTCGCATATGTTCCTTAGTGTCTCTGTAAAATTTGGTGATTTATTGATTCCTTTTGGTATTTTTTTGGAATTCTTTTGGTAAAACAGTCAAAATTTTACCAAAAATCGTAGAAACTTTCAAAAATTCTAAAATTTTACGTGGACCTTTCTGACACTACCCTTCATCACCACACAAAATTTCAGCTAAATCCAAGTATCACGGACCAAGTTATAGCTAAAAAAAATTCTGCCTATCCTAGATTCAGTTTTCGGGTGTTATACCTAGCTCAAGCTTCGATTCCAAGCGTTCCTTGTGAGTCCAGAAGTATGTGTGGGCTATATTCAGTACCTACACATCAAGTAAAATCCAAATATGCTAGAACTTAGATCAATGAAGCTTTGATTCATTGTTTTTCGGTTAATCGAATAGTTAGGCGATTTTTGTCGAATAAGTGTTGATTAGGGTATCAAAACTCAAAGATTTATAACCATGGCTGCCATATAATACCAGGGAATCCATATGGTGTTCATATTCAGCCCATGAACATGTTTAAACTTCCAAAAATCATGGATTAAAATGGGTTTTCATGGCCTAAACCATGTTTAATCAAGAAACCAAGCTTAAAACCATAAAAAATAAGGTTGATACCTTTAATTTGAGGCTTGTTCTTGTTAGATCAGCTGGGTTTTAGGAGAAAGAAGTAGAATTTTGGGAGGATTTTGTGTGAAAATTATAACAAAATAAATGAAAAATATATATATATATATATGGGGGGGGTGGCGGTTTGGGTGGGCCCCCTAGGGCCACCTCGTGCTTCGTTTTGAGCGCCAAAAGATGATGTTTATCCTCTGTTGAGTGTTTAGGTTCGTTTACGGGTCCCGGGCGCGTTCTCGATTTGCGTTGTTGGGATTGAACCCTACCAAAGGAACAGATAATTAAAGCCAAAACTGGATCAGAGCACTGGATCCAGAATAAGCAGATGTTATGTATTCAAGTCTCTCCCCTTGAAAGTGGTTTCAACATCTGCTGACCTCCTATCTACTGATCATACATACTGCTGACCTACAAACTGCTGATCAAGTAAAAGACTGATGCAAGACTAAAGCTCTGCTGTTCAATCTACTGCCTTGAGTCAAGCTATGCTGATCATGACAAAGTACTGCTGGGTTCACATCAGTGGAAGGATGCAGCAGTAGTTTAGATGTATTTATGTAATGAAATGTAATAACAGTAGTTAGCATAGCAGAGGTTGTATAGATCAAAGGTTAGAGTTTGTTAGGAGATTAGATGTCACTTTCATGGTGACGTCAGCTTAGATGCTTTAGTGATTTGCTCGTGCCTATAAATAGAACAGTGCTCTGTACTGTTCTATTAGCTCTTTCACTATCTTCTTCCTGCACGAACAAATACTGTGAGCTCAGGCTGAGGGGGAGTTTGTTGCATACTTGCAAATTGTAATCGTTGTTGAAATTAAATTCAATCATTCGGTTCAATGTTAAACTTGTATGTTAAAAGCAATTCTCCTGTTTGATTGTGAAAAGTTTGCTTCCATCTTAATTCCGCTGCACAACTCATTTATCTTCATCTTAATTCAAACGTAAAACACAATCAAAACCAAACTCGGATCCTAACAATTGGTATCAGAGCTTGGACAGTCAAATTTGATTTAACAATCATTTTGACGTAAATAGTTCAGCTCATAAAAGTTTATACTGATAGTTTGTTCGTTTCGTTGAAAAATAGAGCAAGGTTTAATCACCATCAAAGTTGATTAATCAGTGCCTGTAAAACAACCAGGATGACGTCGCAATCACAAGATGATAAGAATAACATTGGCTCTCTTTTCAAACCACCCATGCTTAAACGTAATGAATACAACATCTGGGAGAGAAGGATGGGTCACATCCTTGGTCAACAGAACACTGGATGTTGGAGGTCTGTTGTTTTTGGTCCCCATGTTCCTATGGTGCCAAGTGCTGAGGATGCAAAGAAGTTCGTTCCTAAACCAACTGAAAACTATACTGAAACTAATTTTCAAAAGTTCGAACTCGATGCCAAAGCATTTAGCATCATAGCATCTGCATTGCCCAATGAAATCTATGCTGGACTGTTACATTGTAACAGTGCCAAAGAGCTATGGGATGCACTGAAGGAACAGTTTGGGGGAACAGAAGAAGTTATTGAAAACAATAGGGAAATTCTGAATCAGCAGTATGAAACATTTTGTCACATCAAGGGTGAATCATTGACTCAGCAGTTTGAGCGATTCAGTTGTCTCATTAGTGAACTAAGGCTTGTTAAAGTAACATTTCCAAATTCAACTCAAAATAGCAGGTTCCTTAGATCACTACCAGAAAAATGGGATACCATAGCTTTTGTTACTAGAAACTCTGCTGAGTTCAAAGATCTGACCCTGACCCAACTTCATGGTAGACTCCTGACCTATGAAAGGGAGTTAAACCAGAAAAAGAAGTTGCAAGAGTCTGGCAAAGTTGCTGATGATTGTTCATTCGGTAGCACAACTCTTTTTGGTCAGGAAGAATCTGGTAGCAGTAGTAAGGATCAGGGTTTTGATCACTTTATTGATATAACTGCTGGTGGAAATTTTAACAACCCTGATCCTCACTCTGCAAATTATGCTTTTACTGCAAATTGTGAAAACCAGATGTCAGATAATTTGTGTTTTGAACTCAATGATTTACAACACTTTGATCCCACTGACTTAGAAGAAATGGACATTTTGCACCAATTGGCTTTGCTTAGTGTAAGAACAAGCAAATTCTACAAAAGAACAGCGAGAAAATTCCCAGGGTTACATGGAAATTTAAAAGTGGGGTTGGATAAATCAAAAATTAAGTGCTTCAAGTGCAATAGGCTAGGTCATTTTGCTAGGGAATGCAGGAGTCAAACCACTGGTCCTATAATCACTCATCCCAGCTCAAACCCTAGACCACAAAATCAAAGCACTATTCACTATACCCAATATACCCCTGCAGCCCATGTTAACACTGCTCACTATGTTGCAACCCCTGTGCCTGTGCATTATGTTCAAACCACTGTTCCACAAATTCAGTATATTCAAACCCCTGTCCCTCAGACACAAGTGCAACCTGTTGCACCTCAACAAGCTGCTCCAACAGTGGTACAACCAGATCAACAAAGCTTTTTCACCCAAGGTTTTGTTGACTGGAGCAGCATGCCTGATGAGCTTGGTGATGAAAATTTTGCACTCTATGCTTTTAATGAACCTTCTAATGATGAATTTTGTTTGATGGCATTAGAGTCAATACCAGAGGGGGTAGAAACTGAAGGTGAACAGCTAAATGATGAAACAGTGGATGAGGTGACTGAAGCAGTGGTTACTGCAGTTGCTGGTGAACTACTGCTAGGAGAAAATTCAGAAACCCTGATTCAACCACTGTCTGACCCCTGGTCCAAGGAGGACAAAGAAGACAAAGAAGAGAAGAGAGCAGGTGAGAAAGAAATAAGAGCTGATGATGAAGAGGATCATAAATGTGATTGTGCCATGATGGCTGCTGCCAAGGTATCACCTCAAGTTCTTGAAAAAATGTGTTCAGACAAATGCATTATTGCATTTGCTAACATCAAAGAGGTAAATGAAAACCTTAGGGATAAAATTTTAACTGATGAAGTCAAATTTGAAAAGTCATTAAAAGAACTTAGAAACAAATTGGCTGAAAAGGATAAAGAGATCAGCAGTCTCAAAGAAGAGCAGAGCATAACCAAAACTCAACTCCAAACTATGGTAGAAAAATACCAAGTTTGCAAAAAGAAGTTGGAGTCCACCCAGATCACCTGTGAAAGATGGGTGGAATCTTACAAAGGGTATGAGGTTATGCTTGAGAAACAGCTTGAAAGCAATGTTAAGTTTGGTATAGGATATAGAAAATATGATGATCTTGAAAACACTGCTGGAAAACAAGCTGGTTCATCTGAAATTATACCAACCAACAAGAATGGCCAAGAGGTTAAAATTACCGACAAACTTGGTAACAAAATCACTTTGGAAAGATCTGTGGGATCCTCAACTTTTGAGGAAATTGAGAAATACCAATTTAAACCCACATGGTCTGATGAGTGTGACATTCTTGAAAATTTCAAGCCCATGGACTTTACAACCACTGATGGTGTCACAGCTCCAAAAGCAAAGGTCATTCCTATCAAAGACATCCCAACAGTGGTTCAAAACTCTGTTGCAAAGGAGTCTGAGAAAAGGAAGAAAAGAGAAAAGGTCAAAAACTTGTTTTGTGAATTTTATGAAAAAAGAAACCATCTAACAAAAGACTGTTTTCATCTAAAAGCATTTGATCAAAACAAAACAAGTGTCATTGTTCCTGCTGAAAGCTGCACCATCTATGGTAAAACAAACCACAAAACTCAAGCATGTGTGTATCTCAAAAACTTTGATGTAAAAAAGAATGAGTACACTGCTAAAACATCCTTGAGTCCATCAACATCATCTGTCAAATTCACCAAGAACCAACCATTGTTTGTGCCAGTCCAAACAACTGTCTCAAAACAGCTGAATCAAACATCTATCCAAAGAGATGTTCAAGTGACTGATGCACCCCCTGCCAACCAATTTAGAAAAGGCAAGGGACAATCATCTTACCAAAGGATTCCACACGTTTATGAGACCTACAAAAGGCCCTCTAAACCTAGAGTGAACAGGTATCCTTTTGGGTATCAACAGGTGCTTGGTCAAAACCCACAACAGTGGTTAGAAAGAAACAGTCCTAAAACTGTCCAAACCCCTGACCTAACCACTGTCCATCAATCTGCATCCATCCCAGACTCTATTGAGACCCCATCCAAACCCCTAATGAACTAATCCTTTTACTTCATGTGCAGGGAGCTTCTGCATGCTTAGATAGCCTTTGGTATGTAGATAGTGGAGGCTCCAGGCACATGACAGGATGTAAAGCCCTACTCAAAGATTTCAAAATCCATGGAGGGGGTGATATATCCTTTGGGAATAATAGTAAAGGGAAAGTTCTGGGGTCTGGTACAGTACAGTCTGGAAATGTAAAATTTGAAAATGTCAATCTGATAGACAATCTAAAATTCAACCTCCTACGTGTTTCACAAATGAGTGATAAGGGGTATGGGTCATTCTTCACAAAGGAGTGTTGTAGGATTGTTGGACCAGAAATGGTTGAAAAGATTGAAGCAATAATAAAAACTGGAAAAATAAAACTTGTTGCTCAAAGAAGTGGCAATGTTTATGTTTTTGATATGTCAAAAGAGTGTCCCAGAACTGGTGCCTGTCTGTTCTCAGTTGCCTCTAACAAAGAGACAGAACTTTGGCACAGAAGATTGGGGCACCCAAATCTCAAGACAATCACTGAAATTTCAAAAAATGGCCTTGTAAGAGGTTTACCACAAAAACTGTTTTCATGTCCTGAGCATTGTGTTTCCTGTTTAAAAGGAAAACAACATAAAAGCTCCTTTAAGTCCATTGAAGAGTCCAAAACAACCCAGTGTTTGCAAATGCTGCACATGGATTTGTTTGGCCCAGTTCAAGTCATGAGTCTCAAGAAGAAGAGATATTGTTTTGTTATCATTGATGACTTCTCTAGGTTTACATGGACTTCCTTTTTACACTCAAAAGATGAGACTGCAGGCATTTTGCAAGACTTTGTGACACAGGTTGAAAGCAATTTGACCTTCCAGTAAAAATCTTCAAGAGTGACAATGGCACAGAATTCAAAAATAAGGAGTTGGATGCCTTCTGTGTGAAGAAAGGGATTGTAAGGCAGTACAGCATCCCTAGAACACCAGAGCAAAATGGGGTAGTTGAAAGAAAGAATAGGACACAGATTGAAGCTGCTAGGACCATGCTTGCTGACTCAGGTTTGCCTTTGACCTTCTGGGCAGAGGCAGTAAACACTGCTTGCTATGTCCAAAACAGAGTATAAACCCCAGGCACAAAAAGACTGCTTATGAAATTCTGTATAAAATCAAACCACTGATCTCATACTTTAAGGTATTTGGCTGCCCATGCTTTATTTTGAATTTAAAAGATTCCATCTCAAAATTTGCAGCCAAAGTAGATTGTGGTTATCACCCGGGATACTCAACCACTGCCAAGGCCTACAAAGTGTTTAATACACGAACCAAAGCAGTGGAGGAGACCTTGAATGTAAAATTCAATGAACTTTCATCAATGAAAATCCCAGCAAATCATGCAGATTTGTTTGATCTTGATAAATTTACTTTTGAAAACACTGCTGTCAAGACTAACAGTGCAGGTCCATCAGAGAATTCACCCCCAGACTATGGATATGAGATCATCATTCCTCAACAAAAGTCTGCCACAATGGGAAAAGCATCAGTTGTACAAAACAGCTGTCAAAGCTCAACCACTGCTACCTCCACAGTTGTTGACCAAAGTAGCCCATCAACCACCGCTTCCACATCATCAAACACTGCTAACAAAAGTCCCCAAACAGTGGATAAAAGTCAGCATGTGTCCACACCGTTACCTCCAATTCCACCACCTTTTGAAGCCACTGCTGGATCATCAAAGTGACCAGCAGTGGTTAGCTCAGATGATACACATCTGCAGCCTTCACCAACAAATGCCATCATACCATACCAAGGAGATTTAATCTTCTTGAGATCTCATCCACCTGACTAAATCATTGGCAACATAAATGAAGGGGTGCTCACAAGAAGCCAAACCCAAAACATTTGTCTTTTTGATGGTTTTCTATCACTCCATAAGCCAGTCAAGTACCAAGAGGCACTGAAAGACAACAGCTGGGTAGAAGCCATGCAAGAGGAGCTCCAACAGTTTAAAAGACAACAAGTATGGGAGCTTGTACCACTGCCAAAAGATGTAAGTCCCATCGGCACAAAGTGGGTCTTCAAAAACAAAACTGATGAAAGGGGCATTGTTGTCAAGAATAAAGCCAGGCTTGTGGTTCAAGGTTACAGACAGGAAGAGGGGATTGATTATGATGAAACATTCGCCCCTGTAGCAAGATTGGAAGCTATAAGACTGTTCCTGGCCTTTGCTGCCAACCACAACATGAAGGTGTTCCAAATGGATATCAAAAGTGCTTTCCTCTATAGTACAATTCAAGAAGAGGAGTATGTTTGTCAACCTCCAGGTTTTGAGGATCCATTTTATCCAGATCATGTCTACAGGCTGAACAAAGCCTTGTATGGCCTGAAACAAGCACCTAGGGCCTGGTATGAAACTCTTTCCACCTTTCTACTCTCAAATGGTTTCAAAATAGGTACCATTGATAAAACACTGTTTCTAAAATGGAGAGGAAAGGATTTAATGATTGTCCAAATGTATGTGGATGACATTATTTTTGGAAGCACATGTAATAAAATGTGTGAAGAGTTTCGGCAACTCATGACAGCTGAGTTTGAAATGAGTGCAATGGGTGAGCTGCAATGCTTTCTTGGTCTCCAAGTTCAGCAAATGCAAAATGGAACCTTCATTCATCAAAGCAAATATGCTAAAGAACTTTTAAATAAATTTGATATGAATGATTGTAAACCATGCAGCACACCCATGGCAACAAATAAGCTTGTCATGTCTAATGAAAAGGATGAGCTGATTGACCAAACACTTTATAGAAGTATGATTGGGTCTTTATTGTACCTAACTGCATCTAGGCCAGACATCATGTTTGCAACATGTGTTTGTGCAAGAAGTCAGTCAGCCCCTAGGAAATCCAAACTTATTGCTGTAAAAAGGATATTCAGATATATAAAAAGTGCTCCCACACTTGGTATCTGGTATCCAGCTAATGGGAATATCAAGCTTTCAGGATTTTCAGACAGTGATTTTGCTAGATGTAACACCACAAGGAAGTCCACTTCAGGAGGGTGCCAGTTTCTAGGTGATTGCTTAGTTTCATGGCAAAGCAAAAAGCAAGCCGCTGTTTCAACATCCACTGCTAAAGCAGAATATATAGCTGCTGCAAGCTGTACAGCCCAACTGCTCTGGCTTCAAAATCAGTTTCTGGATTTTGGTATCGCTGCCTTGAAGATACCACTCATGTTGGACAATCAGGCAGCAGAAAATATCATCAAAAATCCAGTTTCCCACTTAACCACCAAACACATCGACATCAGACATCACTTTGTGAGGGATTGCTATGAAAAAGGTTTGATTTATCTGCATCATGTTCCAACTAAAGACCAGCTGGCAGATGTGCTCACAAAAGCTTTAGATACATCTACCTTTGAAAGCCTGGTTTCTAGGATTGGCATGCTAAACATGGAATAACATGCAAAATCTTGTTTTTCTATGAATAAAAGCATTAAAATGTTTTCAGAAAATCAAAATCCATCCATAAAAATAGCTAAAAATGAAGTTTTCATTAAAATCCTTAAAAGTCTGCCATAACCACTGCTTGTTCAAAAGTCTGCTCTACTTCAAAGTCTGTCCACTGCTGAAAGTCAACCCCTGTTCTCTCATTTTCATGATAAGCACTGATGCTCAAAATCAGTGTTTTATCCAATCATGTGCTATCTGCTGATAGTAAAAATCATCCACTGCTTCCATTGGTTACCGTTGTAACCACTGCCTTTTATTAGTAGTTTTCATAAAAGTATTGTCCTTCACTTCATCAGGGGTTGGCACATGGACAGTACATAGTGGTCAGTCCTTTTGTAACCGCTGCCACGTCAGCATTCACTTTCTCTCCATAAAACCCCTTTCAAAACCCCAAACAGGGTTTTACTATCGAATTGAATTCTTAAAAATTCTCTTCTCAAAGCAGTTTTTCATCTCATTTCCTCAAATTTCTTCACAACCTTCTTCGATCATCATCTTCAAAATGACAAAATCGAAGTCATCTGCAAAACCCACTTCCAAATCATCTTCAAAAGCGGCCTCTCAAAAGGCTAAACCCATCGAAATCCCACACAAACCGTCTCACAACCTTCTGGGTCTTCTCACAAAACCCGGCACCACTTATATTTTCGATTCCATCATTGATATCATGTCTGCATCAAAGTATAAAACTTTGTTAACAGCAGATGCACCAATTTACTTGGCGACCCAATGAGAGTTCTGGAAAAATGTAACCCTTGACACACAAGGTGAGACTGTCATAGCCATTAACTCTTCTCTAAAGGGTAAAGCTGTCAAAATTACACCACAATCCATCTCGTAGGTCTTTCAACTCGATGATCAGAAAGGTATAACTTCTTTTCCTAAAAACGAGTTAAAAATTAACTTTATTGAAAGAGGGTATGCAGATACAATGATGAAGAGGGATACCTTACAAAAAGGTTTCTTCCCTCCTTCAACAAGGTTTTTATTTCATACCCTCCTAATGTGTGTTTCAAACAAAACCACTGCTTTTAATGAAATACCATTAAAGATTCAAAACCCGGGGTATGCTATTCTTCAAGAAGAAAATTTTAATTATTCTCAGGTAATCTTTAATGATCTGGTTAAAAATGTTGAAACAAAGGCATTCTTACTATTTCCAAGATTTCTAAGTTATTATTTTGAAAAGAAACTTGGTAAGAATTATGCTGCTGCAATAAAACAAGGTGAATCTCTTCAAATGCACAGCTTAACTACTGAAACTTTCACAAGAATGTCAACACCTTGCAAAACACAAGCAGAGGTGCCTGAGCAGAAGTTAGCAGCTAATACTGCTCCTCAGGTATCTGCTGCTGAGCCCACTGCTCAAGGTGATCAAAGTAGCAAAACAACTGCTTTGAAACCCACACCTAAAATCACCAAAAAGCCAAAGCAAAATAAAACTCAAAAACCCCCCAAACCCATCAAAAAGGCAACTCTGGAGGATGAGATACCAGAGCAACTGCCAGTGACAGCACTAAAGTCACAAGAAACCACTGCTGCTACTTCCTCATAGCAGTTGGTACAAATATCTCAACCCATAACCGAAACTCCTCCTACTTCTTCTCAAAAAGAACACGTTGTACATATAGGGACCCCATAATATGATGCTCTAGAATCACTCGCTTTTATCATCCACAGCCCAATGCCCGAGGCAAATTCTCTTTCTACACCCAACCTCACCTACACAATTCCCCCACCAACTAAACTTTTGTTGGATGCTATTGATCTGAACCAGGCACAAACCAGTCCTTCTTAATCACCTATCAATGAGAATATACTTCAACAAACGGCTGGGTCTGATGTATCAATCATAGTTAACCCACCAATAAGACCTGAGGAGGTTACACCCCTTGAGTTACAAGTAACTCTTGGTGGTAGTCCAAGTGACGCAGCCACTACAAGTGTTGAACCCACTGGTTTGCATTTGGACAGTGGTTACATCAATAAGACTTCCTTGGAGGCAATTCCTTCCATAGCACCTCTGACATCCACCAGTGGATTTGTTTTAACCACTGGCAACATCAAAAGGTTGTCAAGTGTTGAAGGAAGAAGACCCCAGTACCAAGAAAAAGGGGCATCAGTGGTTAATGTTTGGAGTACACTCCCTACCTCAACCACTGATAAAACCACTGCTAGTGGGAAATCAGATGATCCCATTAAATTGGGTGATAGTTTAAAATACCTGGAATTGACGGAACGAGTTGAAAAACTGGATACCACTGTAGCAGAAATCAAAGAAATGATGCATCAGTTGGTGACAGTACAAAAGGTACAATCCACTGTTGTTCCACCTCAAGCACCTGCTCCACCACAAGCACCTGCTGCAGATGAGATATGGAACTTCTTCCAACCTTTTCTCCACCAACAAAAACAAATGGCTGATTAGCAACATGCAATACATGTACAAGAGCTGAGAAACACAATGGAGTCTAGGTTCAAGAACACACAAGTAGACATTAAGGCTATCAAGGCCCATATAATGAAAACCACTGGCACTGCTCCTCCAACTGTTCTTTTCATTGATCAATTACCCCCAGATAATGCCAAAAAAGGGGGAGAAAATTCAGGAGTGGAAGAAGAAGGGAATAGATGATGGTCTTTACATTGAACCAGAAAAGGATGCTATGACTAGAAAGATTCCCTTGCCAGATGGTAGCAAAAAGGTTGATGTTACCCAAAATGCACTTGATGAAGCCATAGCAAGTGTAAAAAGGGACAGAGCGGCAAAGGATATGTCAAGATGGAATGAGGAGAAAAAAGCTTATATGGAGCTGAATGCGCAGGGTTATTCTAAGCCAAAGGATGTTAAAAATCCTGAGCCAAAAAGAAATCCCACTAGAAAAGTGAGGGAACCCAAGTCCACACCATCCAGTCTCACAAAGCATACTCCAAAACCACCTTCCAAAAGCCCCCAACATCAAACCTCCACCCAAACAGTTGTTGTCACTCCTGTTGTATCAACATCTGCTGGCACTCTAGTTGTTTCAACATCTGCTATCACTTCAACACACACCACTTCAACACACACCACAACCACTGCCTTACCACCACCACCATCTCCTCCTGCCAAAAAGCAGAAGACATCAGATGTTACAACATCTGTTGTAATGACAACAGTGGTTGAAACACTAGTTGTTTCAACAGCTGTTAGTCAATCACAAATCACTGCCACTCAAATCACCACCACTGATTCACCCAAAACATCATCTGCCTCTCCTACAATAAAAAGGAGAATGATTTTCATACCAGATGATGATTCACCATCACCACCACCAACATCTTCACAATCACTTGCACTTATTCCAAACCCTGTTCCTCTCTCATCAGCTCCAGTACAACAACCAATCCCTATTATCACTCCTGCAGGTGTCCAATTTCCTCTAGAACTTGAAGCAGTTAGAGAAGAGATCAAGTCGTTCTACTATGAGGATGACCCTGCTAAAAGGAAGTTGCCATCAGTTAAAGGATATCCAAGGCCTAACAACATTGAAGAATATTTGAAAGTTAAGGCTAAACAGGCAGAGGATATTTCCAAAAGAAACTCTCAAGGAAAAACTGACAGAGAAATTCAAAGGCATTATCAGTTCCTATTTACTCAAGTCACATCCTTAGAGCAATTTGCAAAAAAATGTTTGTCAACAAATCTCAGAGAAAGCAGATGAAACTTTGAGAAAAGACTACATTGAAAGCATCATGGCAACCAAGAAGTACAAGGGAGAAAAGCATATGTACAAGGAGTGGACCATTCCTGAGCTTGAACAAGAAGCAGCCAGGATTCAAGAAATGATAAAGAATAAGGTCAAACACACTCCTCCAGATTGGTCAAAATACAAAAGGAATGTGCCTGAAAAGACACTAGAGCTGAAGAGAATGAAAGAGGAATTAGTTGCTGCTGACTATGGGTCTAAAAATCAAGTGGCAAGATGGAAAGAAGATATAGTCAGGGCCACCTACAAAAGGTTGGAGGAATTAAGGAAGAAAGATCCCACAGTTCCACAAAAACCTAACTACCCTGAAGCAGAGGTTTCAAAAAGACCATCAAAGCTGCAAATCAGGAGAGCTACTGCTCCAGCTGGTGCTGCTATCTACAAAAGAAAGCAAACACAATAGTTGGATACTGAAACAGTGGCAGAATTAATGGCAGGAGATGAGCTTGTTAAAGAAGGTATTAAGCAGATGATAGCTGATACACTTGGCCTGAATCAACCTGCAAGCACTGCTCAAACAGTCATCACAAGGCCTGCATCACCAAACACCTCATCAAATAAAAATCTCCCAAGAAACCCACTAGACTCAAAGGTACTAAAGTGGAAAACTGACAAACAGACCCATGTACTGACAATGTTCAAGTCTAGTGGAGAAGTGAAGAAAATAACAAGGGAACAAGCACTTGGCCTAAGTCTTGAAGATTTGCAGGATCTCCTTGATCTTCCACTTAGCAGGGATGATGATGACACAGATGCCTTAGCCTTTGAGTTACAACTCAAAGGGCAAATAAGGGAACTGCTGATGAGGCAATAAAGATCTACAAATAATGAAGAGTTTTGGCATTATCTGTTCCAGGGGGAGATTGTTGGGATTGAACCCTACCAAAGGAATAGATAATTAAAGCCAAAACTAGATCAGAGCAGTGGATCCAAAATAAGCAGATGTTATGTATTCAAGTCTCTCCCCTTGAAAGTGGTTTCAACATCTGCTGACCTCCTATCTACTGATCATACAAACTGCTGACCTACAAACTGCTGATTAAGTAAAAGACTGATGGAAGACTAAAGCTCTGCTGTTCAATCTACTGCCTTGAGTCAAGCTCTGCTGATCATGACAAAGTACTGCTGGGTTCACATCAGTGGAAGGATGCAGCAGTAGTTTAGATGTCTTTATGTAATGAAATGTAATAACAGTAGTTAGCATAGCAGAGGTTGTATAGATCAGAGGTTAGAGTTTGTTAGGAGGTTAGATGTCACTTTCATGGTGACGTCAGCTTAGATGCTTCAGTGGTTTGCTCGTGCCTATAAATAGAACAGTGCTCTGCACTGTTCTATTAGCTCTTTCACTATCTTCTTCCTGCACGAACAAATACTGTGAGCTCAGGCTGAGGGGGAGTTTGTTGCATACTTGCAAATTGTAATCGTTGTTGAAATTAAATTCAATCATTCGGTTCAATGTTAAACTTGTATGTTAAAAGCAATACTCTCGTTTGATTGTGAAAAGTTTGCTTCCATCTTAATTCCTCTGCACAACTCATTCATCTTCATTCTAATTCAAACGAAAAATACAATCAAAACCAAACTCAGATCCTAACATGCGTGACGGACTCCGTTTCGCGCGTAATTAGTGTCAAAAGACTCGGTTTTAAAAATCATGCATAACCGTCTTGAAATCCGAACCCAGTTACGTTTTAATCATAAAAGACTCGTATTAGGGTGGTTTAAGTGTTTTTAAGCTTGATTGATCATTCCTTGCACATTTGATTGCCTTATGTGTTTTTAAGCTTGATTGCCTTATGTTATGCCTGAAACGAAGGCGTTTCCCTAACCGGGAAGCTGCTTCGTTTTGCGTGCCCGATCTCTGATTGGCTTCAAACCTTATGTCACAGTCTAAGGCACAAAACTAAGTTGTTCCTGGAACTCGAAATCTTAAATAATGCTACCGATAACCTAATAATCAATGTCAAAGGTTTAGTGCGCTGTTAAATAGAAAGCTCCGGTTTAACACGTGTTTAAAGTCTAAGGATACCAATTTCACATCATGGGTCCTTATTAGCATCATGCCATTTATAACGTGTTCTCGGATTCCTCCGAGACATAACAGATATCGTTTAATCAAGCATATAAGTCACACATGTTTTTAGGGTTTTCACGCAATTAAAGTGTTAAGTGTGCTTTACAGTTTTGGACCGTTTAGGTTGTACCTGGTTTCGTCGTGGGTGTCACATAAGGTATCTCAGGAACTTCGGTGTTGTTCCATCCAATAAGGAACCACCCGATCCGGACAAATTCCTTAAAAATAGACGAAACTTCATAATCAGCCTCTAGGCACGGGGCCGTGTCCAGGTCAGCATGCCCCCGTGTCCACCAAAAGATTCCCTTCTGACTTTTGGTCAGAATACGGACAAAATGTGTCAGGACAAATGTCTGCACACGGGGCCGTGTCCAGCCGAAACGGGGCCGTGTGCAGCTTGCTGTCGTTTTCTATAAATGCAGCCAAGAATCCTACACATTTGGACCACTCCAAAAGACATAGATTTGCTGGATATTCACACATACCATCCTAGGTATATTCTAAAGAAGGTTCCCAACAACCATCTTGTCTTTTCTAATTTTTTCCATTGCCTTCTTCTCTAATTTTCACCTCAACACCTCCATTAGAGCTTGAAATCACCATGGTTCCATGCTTTATTGTGATGTTGGTTAGGTTTTTATTCAAGGAATCTTGTTAAAAATAAGTTCTACAACATTGTTTTAAGTTATTTCTGCTTAAAAATGCTTAAAATATTAGAAAAATAATTTGAAACTCCAAGATTCCTTGTTCCAAATATCTGCAGACAAGCGAACATGGAGCCGTGCTCATTGAACACGGGGTCGTGTCCGAGGTTACTGTTTCATTAAAATGAACTCTTTTCAGTTTATTTTCGTAGAATGTCAAACCAAAACAGTGGAACTTCATCAGCACATTCCAGAAACAGTCGAAGAGAACGGAGTTCTTCAATCGAAGCAACTCTCGTACGCTACATGATGGCATTACGTGAAGCTCTTGATGAGATGACATCAGTAGAGGAGGTCCTAATAGACCGTATAAATTATCTTAAGGTGGAGTTGGAAAACAATTTTCAAGAAATCAACCTCTTGCACCAGAGGTTGAACATTCTTGTGACACCTCCCATGGAACCGATTCTCCCCCAAGAGGATTGGAACCTAGCACTTGGAGTCAATAATCCCACCGGGTGGGATGACATCCCCACAGAACCTCCTCTTGGCAACTTGCAAGAAGTCCCGGTGGAAGTTACACCCCCACAAAACGATTCCAATGAGCCCGCCTTTCTTCTCCCGAGGGAGATAAAAGAATGGCTCGCCGACGTGTGAGGGACCCATATCCGGAGGAAGAAGTTTTTCGAGCCGCATCTAACCGAGAGAATTATCTTTTCGGAAATTTTGCTATTAGAATAAACTATAGGCTAAAGCTTCTTTTCGGGTTTAGACTTCTTGTGTTTTCTGACCTACTTATCGAAAATTTTCTTTTAGGAATATTATGTAACTTTCTCTATTGAATGGAATGATGGTTTTAATTAAATTGGTGTTTGGATGATGATGTAATGGGTAAAACACACTCGGGATGGAGAAGGATACTAAGGGAAACTTGCACCAGCAGCCCATGCACAAAAACAGAGCCTCCCGACAATTTTTCTTCGTTACAGCAAGTTCGGCACGGGCCGTGTCCCGCCAGCACGACCCCATGCTGAAAGGTCTGCAGAAAGATGCCCAGTTCAGGTAACTGGACACGGGGCGTGTTCACTGAACACGCCCCCGTGCCCAGGCTTATGTTACTTTCTGATGATTTCTGTTACTGGCAATCTGAACACGAGGCCGTGCCCGGACACCACGAGCCCGTGTCCAGATGCCCAGTAACATAAAATTTTGTTTTTAACACACTTTTTACACATTCAATCAACCTAAAAACATATTTTTGGGACACATTGAGGACAATGTGTAATTTAAGTGTGGGGGGGCGATGCTAAAACCTTGAATTTTGCAAGTCCTAAATACAAGCCTTACACAAAACTCTATTGGAACCGCTAAACACCTCAAATTTTTTCAAAATTTGTTTCATTTTTTTTACTTGTCTTGGTTTAATTTGGGAATAACAAGTTCTAAAAAGGTTATATTTTTACAAATTTACAACCGATAGCGTCGTGATAAAAAGAACCAACATAAGAAAATTATGAAACGGCATGACCAATCTAGTTAAAATTTGATTATATATACTTGATCACATAAAAAACCCATTCCCACAAAAAGTGAGTTTTGAGCCTTTATTGAGCATACAAATACACATCCTTAAACTAAATGCTCATTTTTCGTTTCTTGTGTGAATAGCCGCTTGGTTTTTTACGACCCTAGAACTTGCCACGACGATACATTCCCGGTCCTTACCAACTTAAACCCAAGTAAGTAAATGATGGAGGCATTAGGACTAATTTTTTATTTCAACACCATTATTTTTCTTTTTTTACCACCTACCCAAAATCCCCCTAGTTAACCCCTTTGAGCCTAAACCTTTTCATTTCTTAACCCAAAATAAACACCCTTTTTACCCACCAAAACCCCTTTTTATTTTAAACCCTTTATTTTAGTAACAAAGCTCGGTTTTCTTGTGACTTCCTTATAAAAAAAATTATAGAGAAGAAAAGAAAAATGAAGTTAGCAATAAACAAACAAAGCTCATCAAAAGAAGTGTTGTTTGAATAATGCTTCATTAGAATAAAAAGTCACAAAAACAAAATGTTTTACGAAAACCGACGCTTTTTACGCCTTTCGCCCTTTTCTACTAACCACTAACCCAACCACCTACCTTTAACCCAAGCCTAACCCTTCCCCAAAGTCCTCTTGATACTTGCAAATATTTATAGTTAAAAAGGAGGAGGATTGATTGCTTGGAAAGCATATGGTAGAAGTAAGTTCCATGCCGCTCTCGAGTGTTTCACAAAAATACATCTTCAGCCGAGTGTTGAGTGATCCCCCGTGAGGAATGTGAACTTGTATATAAATGGAATTTTAAAGAGGTATGTTATGCCCAAATAAATAATTTCTCTTATGTAATGTTCTAAATAAATCATAACGAATAGGATTGTAAATAAAATAAAAATGAAACCTGATAAAGAATCTTGGAATCCCGACACTCTATGACAAACCCAAAACCTTCTCTTCTACCCATTCCACCTGGGTGTGTAAGCCACAAAATAAAGAGTTTTGCTTGAGGACAAGCAAAGATTCAAGTGTGGGGGTATTTGATGTGTGTAAAATGCAACATATAAATTACATCAAATGTGGCATAAAACTAACCCTTTTTTAGTACTAATGTTGGAAAAAGTGTGTTTTTGTCTTCCTTTTGTATTGTCAGGGTTAAATGAGCTTAAAGGAACAAAAGAAGCAAAAATGCAGCCAAATCTAACAATAATACAAGAAAAGGAATAAACGTGGCATGCCCGACCCCTCGACAGCATCTTCCCAAGCAAAAACAAGACATCAGAAGGCTGAACACGCCCCGTGCTCAATGAACACGGGGGCGTGCCCAAGTGTCTGCCGAAAAGACAAAGCTGTAGAAGCTTCTATTTCCCAACACGGGGGCATGGCCAGCGGACACGAGGCCGTGGTCAACGCTAAGATTCGGGGAATCTAGGCAAATCTTGATAGTACAGATACGCTTCTGCACACGGGGTCGTGCCCAGCGGACACGGGGGCGTGGTCGACTAATGCAAACAAACGACAATTAATGAAGAAAGAGAAGATGGGGTGGACACGGGGCCGTGCCCAATGGACACGGGGCCGTGCCCAATGGACACGGGGCCGTGTCCGGGCTTCTGTGCAGGCTATAAATAGGGGTGCTTGGCTCACTTGCAAACCATCCCTTGGCAAACCACCTCTCTCACACTTAACCCACCCACCACCACCACCACCATCACAACCCACATCCACCACCATCATCCATCATCCATCATAGAGTGTGTGTGTGTAGTCTCGGGATCCAAGATTGATCGTAAGAGTTCTTGACAATCAAAGGCCATGTTTTCCTAAGTCTCTAACATCACTTGGTGAAGACAAGCATTTAGTGTAATACTTTTTATTTTTATTCTTTTCGCACTTTTTATTTGGTTATGTATTAATGACTTTAATAACTAGTTTCTTATGTTGAAGGTGAAACTTCCTTATCATTTGTCCGTGGTGTCTTGGCATTATTTTACTGTCTATATAAAATAAAAGTTTTTCACCATTCATATCTCCACGGTCTATATGGAGATATGTTGGCTACCTGGTCGGGGGTTAAGGGAATCGTTTGGTAAGCGTCTTGCCTTGTTCAGTGTATAGATCCTGCAGGGACCTGGGTCAAGTTTAGTAGGACCACCTTCAATACCCACTGGTATTGGATGGCGGGGGTCCGAACTCCTTGACCCCCTCATATGTGAACTACTATTAAAACTTTAACCCGACTACTTAGGATTGTAACCCTGCTGACTCAAACTACTTAGCCGAGGGTAACGTCACCTTCAAAAGAGGGGCCTACCACATTACGCATTAATAACTTAATTAATTATCTTTCAATAATCCAACCCTTTAGGATTGTATCCTTGCTGACTCAAACTACTGGGTCGAGGGTAACGTCACCTTCAAAAGAGGGGACTACTACTATAACTAAGATAATCTCTTAAAAAGTGCAAAAGTGCGAAAATAATCAAAGGTTACACTAAAGGCGAGTCAGATCCAAGTGATTCATCTTGTCTATCTGTTTTTATTTTTATTTTTATTTTCAGCATTTTTAGTTAGTTTTATTTTCTTGTTTTAAAACCTTTTCCTAAATTTTTGATTTGATTAGACGTTGAGGATAAACCGGTACTAAAAGCTCTTGTGTACTTGGACGACCTCGGTATCTTACCAACACTATACTACGCTCACGATGGCTGCACTTGCCCATATGTGTGTTTAGTGTTAGTAAATATCGTGTTTTATAAATTTAAAACTTGACTAAAGTGTTAAAAAGGGCTTAAAATATACATTAAAAACTATACGACACTTACACGCATCAATAAACCTCACAAACTTTCTGTTTTATTCAAGAGTTTTAACCCACAAGTGATGTTCAAGTTCAAGACTTGATGATTGTGTGATTTAGGATTAGCTTGGGCTAACCTACTTGAGAATCCACACATTGCTTGATGTTTTCTCATAGATTAGTTGTTCATATTCTATTGTTTCTTGTAAGTTCATGACCCTCCTTGTTGTTCATAACAACAAGTGTAGTGGTGAACAATAGAGGTACATAAATGGAAGCTTTGTTCTTCCTACCTCATGTATGAATTCCATGATACTTAGAGGTGCCTAAATGAAGACTTTAATCTTTTACCTCATGCTTGACTTATATGATGTAATATACACTATGTAATACTTATGTAACAACCAAATAATCGAACTCTTGGTGATGAACTAATGGACATTCGTCAAGCTAGTAGATTGTATCATCTTAGGCCTTGACAACTTGTCACGATTCTAATGGAACTTTGTTCCATGAAAACATTTAAACTCTTTTAGAGTTTCATAGTATCAAGAAAAAGTGTCATAGGTGTTAGATGATTATTTTCATATGCTTACTTTTCATGTTATTTAAACTCCAAATCCCTAGAACCATATGTAAACACCTCTTAAACTCCAAATCAAACACATTCAACTTCCTAGTCTCAACAACTTCGTCACATGGGATAATCGGAAAGCATATGCAATTTTGTGAGTATACTTGATCCCCTTTTTTGTTTACCACTTTTTGGGGTGTAACATGTTAGTTATTAACTTACACACAAACTTTATTCATATTACACAAACATTCCTCATACACGCATGCTTATTTGATTACTTGATACTTTAAACTTGCGTTAATTACATCTTGTGTTAGACTTATCATTAACTTCGTATGAGCCTATCCTTGACATATATATCGCTATAGGATTAACGCACCGCCCGTAGACTTGTGGTTATGTCATGAGCATATTGCGTTTCATCATTGGTTTGATATGTTAGACACATGCCGAATTTAACGTTTATCTTGTATCAAGAGCTTGCCACATGGAATTGTTTGAACTTATCTTTTTATGCTACGTATGAAAACTTGTATACTCGCCTTTTCTTTTGCATTGAACTTTATTTTAAATATGTTACAGGTTGAGGATGACGATGCTTTGAAATTGGAGTAGTGTTGATGCTTAGATACACATTTAGACGTCTTAGGTCAAATACGTTGTATAAATTTTATATTTGTTGTTGTATTATTTTCTTGTATTTTTCATGTATTGTAACATTTATTTATGAATGAAATCAATTTATCTTTAATTCTATTGTCACAATTAGCATTATGTGTGATGAGCAATCTTTCTTCGTCTCACTCCGATGTTTCCGCCATCGGTTGGGGTGTGACAGATTGGTATCAGAGCCATGACTATAGGGAATTAGGAAAATTGCCATTCTTTTGACCTAGTCTATAGTTAAGCACCAAAATTCGACCATACTTGCTTCACATGCTACTTTTATGAAATAGCTTTACATGTTATTCTTGAAATGTCTCTTACGTGTTATTTTCTTAAAATGCTTTATGTGCTTATACTTGTTATTATTATTTTGAACATGCGTCTTTTACTCATTTATACTAAATTCGAAACCACTTGTAATACACAAACGAGACGACTTCACCAAAATAGGTGTGAAACCCACAATTTGGTGAAAGACTCTCAATCCACCTATTCTTTTTACACGAAATTCGCCACCAAGTTAGGAGTGAGATCCTCACCTTGATGGAGAATCTCCGCTTTCAAATTCTAGTGGACCCTCGTCAAGGTGTTGAAATTAAATTTTGACCCGACGAGTACCAACCACACTTAGGATACGAAATCGTCAAGTTAGGGGTGAAACCCGCACCTTGTCGACTTCCACTCCTTGAATTTTTCATAAATCCCGCCAAGTCTTGAAATTTCGATTGATTTGGGACATGTAGTAACCGGAAGGGTAAATACCGTTAACCGACTTGTCGGCGAGAGAATTCCACCTATTAGGTCAAATCATGCTCCTTAAATTCGAAAGACTTTTTGACCACTTTGGTTAGTCAAAGTTCCGTTTTGGAACCATCCCAAATTTTAATTAAACATGTGTTTCTATTATTTATTTTATACGATGCAATCTTTTAAATTCGAATTTACTTTCGATGTTTTCTTCACACACAGATATCATACTAAATCTTTTTCATACATTTATACCTATGCATGATTTAAAAATGTCACTCAATTTTGTTTACATTCTTTATAACGCCAAAATGGAGACATATCATTGAGTTAGGAGTGATTTCCTTACCTTAACGATTAACTCCACTCCTTCTTTTCTTAAAACGACCTCACCAACGAGTTAGGGGTGATTCCCTTCCCTAGGTGATCGTTACCAAAACTTTCCTACAAAATAATTTATCAAGCAAATACAATCATGTTTCATACCTAAATTTTTTATCATTTATCGAAATACCTACTTATATCAAATTTCAAAGCCTATTGTTTTATCAACGTATTTCTTACCCTACTATCTATTTTTTTAACTCACATACACAAAATTCTTAATCATACCTTAAAACGTTTTATTACCCGAAATTCAAAACTTTACGAAATGCTACATATTAATTTAATCGGTCCAATGAATCTCTTTCCCATGAACTTCATATTCGACTTAACCACTAAAACACACACTCACGTTATATCACCATTCTCAAACGGAATTCAAAGCAACTTTCTCATATACTTATAAGATCCTATAGATATTATACGATCGTTTTACCAAAGATTTTTTTTACATCAACAAATCATTTGTTAAAACTCTTTCCAATGATCACCAAGTCCGTTTTGCTAAAAAAAATTTCTAAGGATCAACGTTTTCATAAGAACCTTCAAAATTCAAAAATTTCTTGTTGGATGCGAATGAAACAAACCCGTATTTTTGAAAAACCCTTTTCCACACCGCTTAATTCATCATTCAAATTTCAAACACTTGGGCTAGAAGACTTCATGGGGACCGACAACCTTCAACGTACGTAAACTCTTTTAAAACAACAGTAGCATTTCCATTCATTATAAAACACGCTACGCGTAACCAATGAATACTTTATATTGTCTTACATTTACAAACTATATTCTACATTCCAAATCAAACTCGATCTATTTTGACTCAATAAACTCGACATTCGCTTAAACAACTATACATGTAAATCATCACACACATTTTAGTCAATACCTCGCGACACTTTCGTTTATATCATCTTACATACTCAAAATTTCTCAAACGTTTTATGTGCCTAAATTCGTTATGTTTCGACACATACCATATACAGAATTTTTTTTGTTATTTGTACCTACGCTCATATTCATTCTTTTATGCTCATACTTTCATTCATACTCATGATACATACATTCGTACCCGTACGCGAGTGGAATCCGAGGGATTCGCTTACGTGGGTCCTATACATACTTAAGCATGGACTTGCTTATATACTACATTCTTTTATGAGCACATTCTTATTTTCAAATACCTTAATTCATATGTGTAACAACCCTCATTAAAAAGTCCTATTTATTTTATTATTTTATCTAATAGGAAACCCTAATTGAGACACCCAAGTGATTCTACACAAACCCTACAAATTTTAGAACAATCAGAATCAGGATCAGGGCCCCTAAAACTCAGGGGGGGTATTTCCTACTTGACGATTATCCACATATCTCATTGTCTAAATTGAATTTCGAGAAACAGTCAACTCAGCAAGGCTAGTCCAACACGTGGCCACCCTATTGCGAAAAAATGACCCTTACGGACCATAAGGGTTGAGTCTTACGGTCCGTAAGCATGTCAAAATTTTCGTATAAATAGCAGGCATTGGCACTTACATTCTGGCGTTCGTTCGACGATCAAATTCACTTTGTACGTTGAGTTATAGTCGAAACAATCTCAAAAACACTAAATTAGTAGGGGGTGCTGCTACGATACAGGGTATTAACTCGATCGTTATTACGATTCATTGTCCGATCGATCAATGTACTCAATGGATGTTTAAGTGATGCCCACATTAGGGTGATGCTTTGTCATTAGTCATTAATTCGATGGATGTTTAAGCATAGCACTTTGTCATTCGTTGTGAGGGTTGATCTCGTGAGTTATCGTAATTGCTGTATTAAGTTACCTACCTAGTTCGTGTGCACTAAGTTACAAGGCTAAATCAATAGGCTAAGCTCTGCCTGTATAAATCTGCAATATATCAAGGCTTATCTGTAGACTAAACTTTGTCCGTATGAATCTGCATGATTATAATGTGAGTCATTCTCTTTTTATCAACTATTTTACAATACCTCAAATTATTTTCAAAAGTTATAATTACAGGGACTAAGTCGTGGATATCTTGAATCACTGGCTAGTGGGGTATTGTGCACATTACTAATTTTCTCCCAGTTAGGTTCATTGACCTACTAGGGATAATCATCACGATTTAGGTTCATTGATCTAATAGTGGTATGACCATCGTCACCATTGTGACATGTCACCATTGTGACAGGACGCCAGATAAAAATAAGATAGAAGCCATTGTAATCGCTCTTATGTTGTAATTAATAACTATGCATCATTATGCAAAATGAATGATTCACTCAGTATTTCCCGCTGACAAAACTTTTTTTTAAAACACGTTTCAGGTAATTACAGTAGATTGGAGTAAAAGATGGATACGGCACTGAAAGGCATCAAGAAGTGGCTTATTTTATTAATTAAATTAAAATTAAGAAATATTGTTTTATGTAATTATCTTTATTAAAGCTACCATTGTAAAACATGGGTTTATCCCATCTATTTAATAAATAAAATTCGGTGTTTTCTAAACTCTGATATTTTTCCTAACTCACGGTCCTGATGAAATTTCCGCTGCAACGTTTTCAAAATAATCACCGGTACCACTGGGCTGTTCGCAACTCTCGATTCCGTCCAGGGTGGGTCGGGGGTCGTGACAGAAGATGGTATCAGAGCCACTGCTTGAAGCCAATAAGTGTTGTAATAATAATACCTAAGTTCATATAAAAGAGTTAGGAGATTGTTATTAACTGGTAGCACACATGATAGTATTTAGACTTGAACTTAAGAAAAGATGCCTTAGTATAAACTTCAAGATAAGCTAAGTACTTATGTGAATAAAGTATGATGGGTTTTTGATATACCATAAGAATGGTAATTAGAATATTGCAAGATATGATAAATAAGCAAGAATTAATAGTAATTATTGCTTATCTGATATTACTTGGTCTAGAATAAGGTATGTTACGGGAATACAAATTTCCCTAATTCTGGATAAAAGCCTAATAAAAGAGGCACTTTTAAAAATACTATTAATGGGAAATAGAAAATTTTCTCCGGCAAGACTGGGTATGGTGTAGCAGACTCTCCAGTTTGTCCGGATATACTGAGGTTACCGCTCCGGCGCGAATCGGATAAGACGGGGTATATAATATGTCAAACGAGTGACAAGATTTCCCTAAATAGTATTATGACCAGATATTTGACTGGTTTTTGGAAATATGAATCTGTTAAATACATGATCTTATAGAGGATATGTATATTACAGCATGTGAAATATGTGATTATATATCTATAAGAAATTCCAAAAAGTCAAATAGGAATAAAGCACAAGCATATGTGTCTAGATTTCTTTATTAGGAATCTCTTTTCCGATATCAAACATTATTTCGTTTGATCATCTGTCTCGTAACTCGTGTGATAAATAAACAATGGAAACCCTTTAAGTTAAAACGTCACCAAAAGAATTTCTAACACGTTACCATAAATTATTAACGCAAGTAAGAAGCATGTAAAGTTGTGATAAGGTACAAGAAAACACATGAAAATTTAATTATAAGTCCACAGAATTTAAAGTATATCATACACAACTTTCGAGGCAAGACCTTTGGAAAATATAAATTAGGCACGATGACACCAATGTTAATTTCGTCAGTAGAAGAACTACTAATCAAAAAGAAGCACTTTGCCACGTAATCCTACAAACAACATGAATCTTGCTAAGGTACATTAGAACAGGATTTCACAAACATCTGTGCACAGTCTAATCAGAGTAAATATTATCACTGCAAAAGAAGTCACATACCTTTGCAAATTCCCTATTTCATTTTATTCGACATTTTCTGGTAATGTCACTTAACAACAATTATCACACGAAATTCCAGATAAAGTTCTTATATTTCTTTCGTTGAAATTCTGACTTTTGCATATAATAAATTAACTTTCGTGTTTCTACTTCCCTTAATAGTCATCATACCATGAGGATTTCTTTCATAAATAGCAAATATTGATCTATTTCATTTCTTGATAAAATTCACACATTACACATGCACTGTTTATTGCGCATGTGATTCATTTGATTTATCAAGAACACAGGAGGATTTCATTCCGATTTGTTACTTTATCCAAACTCAAATATCATTCCGCTTTTTGTACTGTGAACCGCATTATTGCAAAACAATAATTTCTTGATATCGAGTCAATGAAATTCTTGAAAAATTTAACTCTCTTTGACATACATAGTTTCTATTGTGACCATGTCCGAACCTTCTTATTAAAACTTATTTTGTTTAAATCAAGTTCAAATTATTTGACTTGCTCACATTACATATTCATTTCAAAATCCTATATGATGGATGGAAGCTATCATATTCAAAATAGTCCCAACAAGCACTTCATTTGTTTTGAACCATAATAGGCTTGTTTAAAATCTTCGACTCCATTGAATCATTTATTTGTTCACGATCACCTTGTACTGACGTTTTCACAAAATTTAAAATTTGCACTAATCTCGTTTATATATATCCTATACGGATTTAATTATTTATTTAAATTATATATTAAATTGCTTTATTGATAAAAGCCATCTTAACACAATTCGTGTGTTAAGATAATGATACACAAATTCTTGTCATATTTCAGTGTATCTCTTAAATGATTCTTACAACATCAATCTAGCCTTTCGTGATAATTATTGCTTTAACAATCTTCAATCGAAAAACATTATATAAAATTTATTATATATGGAAACTTACATAAGTGATTACCTAATTTACAAAATAGTATTACTATATTTTGTTAAAACCAATGAGGTGAAGAATTTATATTCTATAATAAAATTTTGTTTGAGGTATACTCTCATTTAAGTTTATGTTCAGTAATTTTTATTAAATTTAGTTTTATTATTAATAATAAAGTAATAACAGAAGTATTAATATTATTTTTAAGTACTAGGGTTATTGTCAAGGGCAGATATTGAATAGCCTAGCCTTAGTTAGGCATGGACTGATCACCTATGCTTAAACAAGGCAGCACTAACCAATATCCAACCATGATAATGACTAATTAATATATATAAATGAAGTCATCATATTTATTTAATAAATTTTAAATTATATATATATATATATATATATATATATACTTTAAAGAGAAGACATATTTTTATAAAAACAATACAAGAATTAGAGGGATGAATAAAATTATATATATATATATATATATATATATATAAATAATTGTTTATCACATGTTTTGTGGTAACTATGTACTGTAATGCTCTGGCAAGAAAATAACCATATAAGAATAATATGATAGTTATCAACTACATTGGGTTAGGGATACATTATAATATATAAGAATAATTTCATTTTCACTTATTTACAACATTTGTAAATACCTTCACAACATTATATGATTTCAAAATGAAAATAAGTAATCAAATAGAATCGACCTATTAAGTGTTATATATTTACAAAATATTTTACAAATACTTTTGTACAATAAATATTTTTACACCTTTATTTACAACTTTTATTTAAC
The DNA here is from genome assembly GCA_030545235.1 of Helianthus tuberosus. NCBI lineage: Eukaryota > Viridiplantae > Streptophyta > Magnoliopsida > Asterales > Asteraceae > Helianthus > Helianthus tuberosus. Next base: position 25,140,331 of record CM060351.1, on the reverse strand, counting down.
ATTATAAATAATAAGTGATTCTTTTACAAAATAATAATATTAAAATATTTGTAAAGAAATAACTTCAATGCAGTATCTTGTAATATATATTACATAGTAAAAATAAGTTGTTTTACATAGTATAGTAAAATACTAAAATAATATTTATTTAAAAGTAGTGACCATTTACATATAGTAAAAATGTGTAACAAATAATATATATTACATAGTATTTATATTTGATATGTAAGATATGATTCAAATAGGAACACAAATAATATATATTATATTTGCTTTACAAAATATAATATAATGGTTGGTCATGCCAAAACAACTTGTGCTTTTTATATTTCAATCTATAGGATATAGTATGAAAAATATGGTCACTAATAATGTACTATCACATTGTTTCGTAATTAAAAATAATTTGGAACTCTAAACAATAATACACTAACTCTATTGTCTTTTGGTGTATCTTTGCAATTCACTCATCTCAGCACATTGATTTTCTCATATCATTATTTATTTAACAAATCATTTTTCATACTTTCTGAACCTGTCAATTCTAAGTCTTCCTCAGTTACCAATCAAAGTAAGCTTTCTTTTGACAAAGAATTTTATTGATTCTAAAAGTCTTTCACATTTTTAAATCTCTATTGATCATATATCTTTTGGCATTGAACCTAGTCACCTTGGAAATTATATCATTTCATCTCATCCGTTTGTCATCAATTTCTTGAACTAAATCAGTTGAACCATTGAATCCTACCTATTATACAACTCGTATTCACAAAATTTGATATTTAAATCTGTGTCATTTTGTTGACTAAAATATGACATAAATCTAAAAGAAATATTATAACCCAAATACACTTGGGAGCTGGAATCTGAGATGAAGAAAAAGTATTCCTACTCATTCTAGTAAATCTCGAGGATGAGATTTTTATTAAGGTGAGGAGAATGTAACAACCCTCATTAAAAAGTTCTATTTATTTTATTATTTTATCTAATAGGAAACCCTAATTAAGACACCCAAGTGATTCTACACAAACCCTACAAATTTCAGAACAATCAGAATCAGGATCAGGGCCCCTAAAACTCAGGGGGGTATTTCCTACTCGACGATTATCCACATATCTCATTGTCAATTTCGAGAAACAGTCGACTCAGCAAGGCTAGTCCAACACGTGGCCACCCTATTGCGAAAAAATGACCCTTACGGACCGTAAGGGTTGAGTCTTACGGTTCGTAAGGGTTGAGTCTTACGGTTCGTAAGCATGTCAAAATTTTCGTATAAATAGCAGGCATTGGCACTTACATTCTGGCATTCGTTCGACGATCAAATTCACTTTGTACGTTGAGTTATAGTCGAAACAATCTCAAAAACACTAAATTAGTAGGGGGTGCTGCTACGATACAGGGTATTAACTCGATCGTTATTACGATTCATTGTCCGATCGATCAATGTACTCAGTGGATGTTTAAGTGCTGCCCACATTAGGGTGATGCTTTGTCATTAGTCGTTAATTCAATGGATGTTTAAGCATAGCACTTTGTCATTCATTGTGAGGGTTGATCTCGTGAGTTATCGTAATTGCTGTATTAAGTTACCTACCTAGTTCGTGTGCACTAAGTTACAAGGCTAAATCAATAGGCTAAGCTCTGCCTGTATAAATCTGCAATATATCAAGGCTTATCTGTAGACTAAACTTTGTCCGTATGAATCTGCATGATTATAATGTGAGTCATTATCTTTTTATCAACTATTTTACAATACCTCAAATTATTTTCAAAAGTTATAATTACAGGGACTAAGTCATGGATATCTTGAATCACTGGCTAGTGGGGTATTGTGCACATTACAAATTTTCTCCCAGTTAGGTTCATTGACCTACTAGGGATAATCATCACGATTTAGGTTCATTGATCTAATAGTGGTATGACCATCGTCACCATTGTGACAGGACGCCAGATAAAAATAAGATAGAAGCCATTGTAATCGCTCTTATGCTGTAATTAATAACTATGCATCATTATGCAAAATGAATGATTCACTCAGTATTTCCCGCTGACAAAACTTTTTTTTAAAACACGTTTCAGGTAATTACAGTAGATTGGAGTAAAAGATGGATACGTCACTGAAAGGCATCAAGAAGTGGCTTATTTTATTAATTAAATTAAAATTAAGGAATATTGTTTTATGTAATTATCTTTATTAAAGCTACCATTGTAAAACATGGGTTTATCCCATCTATTTAATAAATAAAATCCGGTGTTTTCTAAACTCTGATATTTTTCCTAACTCATGGTCCTGATGAAATTTCCGCTGCAACGTTTTCAAAATAATCACCGGTACCACTGGGCTGTTCGCGACTCCCGATTCCGTCCAGGGTGGGTCGGGGGTCGTGACAATATGCAACTAGTACAAGCTACGTGGATCATGCAACGGTCGGTATAATCGCGGGTGCACACGGGGTTATAGTGATTGGCGCATGAGAACCATAGAGTGTACTACTGTATATGGCAAGACACGGAACGTAACATGACACTGAATACAAAACGGACGTAATATGGTCAAAACATGGTGGATACGCCGATGGTACTTCCTATATATAAGTGTCTTCACCATGTTACCAAACTTTCGTAAAACGTGCCATGAGAAATTCAGTGTTTTGCAGACCTTTTGACCTAATACAAACTTTAAACAAATTACAAACGTATTATATCTGATTATCCATGACGAGACTTCATCTTGAACAAGCTACTTTCGTCTATCTAATACTTATATCATTCATATAATTGCATTCATTAAGAGTCAATCGTTCGCCCCATACTCCTATTATTCTCCATTATCCTTTCTTTCATACGAACCCCGTTCACAATCAAGCTTGTTTAAACATTCAAATCCTAACTTATCTCATTACCTTTAAAACCGTCTTCCAATTCTTTATTCTTGTGTAAATGTACTTAGTATACCTTTAACGCTTTATTTTGTAACACCCTTCTTAAAAGGACTGAATTTAATATTAGATTACATAGATGTTATATCAACTTTTAGTTTACAAAAGATATTCCATATTAATAAACGACATATTCACGACACTTACTAAGCACGTTTAAAGAAACATCTACTAGTCAACTACTGACTACTTTAAACGTTCAAAACATAGTTAACAATTCATTTACAACAAAAACATTGTCTAGATAGTGTTAAGTTAACGCGGAAGCTTCAAAATACGTGTTCGGTTCTTGGTAGCATGCTTGATCATCATCCGAATAGACCCCATCATTACCTAGAGTCAAAACCATTAGAAATATTAGTTTTGACATTGAAATGGAGTGTACAAACAAGTTCCAGCTTCAAAATTTATAAAAAAAAAATATAATTTCTGATTTTGGTCCTCCCGCGTGTCGCGGCAGGAGTCATTACATCCGTCGCGACTCGCGACGGCTTTCGCGTGTCGCGGGGGTTCCCAAGTATTCTTCCACGTGGCGCGGGGGAATACTATTTCCAGCAGGTGCAGGTTTAAATCCTGCATTTCTGCCCAGCTCCGAAAATTCACAAAATTCAAACTTTGAACTATCATAACTTTTTACTCGCTAGTCCGATTTAGCCGATTCTTTTTCCTATGAGGCCGTAATAAAATTACGGATCCAACCATGTGAATTTCACATTGCGGAAACCGAGATACCGACAATCGATTCACGATTTCCTTATTTCAATTATCCAACCCATTGGTGTAAGTGTATAACACCTCTTTTCTATTCTTAAGACCTTTTTACATAATTACCCAATTTCCCAGGCTCATAAATTTGGTGCATTCGCGCCATTCTATGGCTTTGCGTTCCCTTAGAACTAAATACTTGTTTCTTCGGAATTCAAGCATTCCGTTTCAAGCGACCCTTTCATTTAACTTCTATTGTTTGACCCGAATTCCCGGATTCTTAGACTTAGATTAATATAACCAATTCATGGGTGTGTTACAATCCACCATTTAACGAAGTATGAGACTTTCAAGTCCCCACTCTCGTGATTCTTTTAAAAGCATCATTTTGACCCGTTTGGCTATTTAGTGAAAACCATCACTTTATTGACAAGCCAAACTAAATTCCAAGTCTTTACTTTGACCCGTTTGATGGTCGAGTGTACTTCGCCACTTTAACGACGCACCAAACGCATCTATTACACTACAACATCATTTACACACCAAACCCAAACATTTACGCATAATTTAACGGGATTTAAGCCACGTACCTTTAAAGCACACCTTTTCCGCGTATATCACCTCCGGCATGTCCACTTGACGTTCCGGATTCCTTGCCTAAAGTGTTCAATTCATAACAAGATTAGAACTCTTTCATAAGCTTTAACGCATTATTTCTTAACATATTCAAATCTGCATTTTACCCAACCTTTAACATTTTAACCTTCATTTAGGCGTTTTATCAAACACATAGCGGGTCAGATTTTTACATGATCTAAACCAAGTTCATGACTTGAGTTTATCACCCTAGTTAACTTCAATTAGACTACATGTCCATATTTTAACATCAACAATTTAGAGATTTCCTCATAATTTCAGTTTACACTAGAACAAGAGTTTTAATCCTAGTGTGTATCAAGTTCTACTAACATATTAGTCACCCACTATGGTGATTTTGATCCTTACAAGTATCATGCAAGAATTTATCAAGAAATCATCTAGGGTTTGTCCCTAAACCTTATATCACTTCCAATTTCATGTTTACAACACATAATTAAGCTCTACATTCGATTTCAATCACATGCATAAATTTTGAATCGAATCAAAATGACCTAATTCGACATACCTTATGATCCTCTTGACGAGGTGATCACGATTCTATGTTCAGATTTCGATTTCAACTCGATTTGGACCTTCAATTTGCTAGTTTAGTAGAGGTTAGGGTTTTGGGAGTGAGGGTGTCGCCCTCTCCTGTTCTTGATCGACCAGACACCTCAATTGAGGTGTTTGGTTTTGTTTTTAATTAAAACTAATAATAATAGTTTCAAGTTTAACAACATTGGCCCCTCCACTTTTGTTTAACATATAGTTTTGGTTATTCTAACCTTATTTCAAGATATTTTTAGACTTGTAGTTAACTAGGTTATAATTTTCCTAGCTAATTAATTCTTGTTTATTTAAACTTTATAATCCTAATATAAAGTTTTATATTTCCGGGGTGTTACAAGTCCACCCCCCTTAAAAGGGTTTCGTCCCCGAAACCGTATTACGTACCAAATAATATACGGTAGAGCCGTTGCATTTCTTCTTCGGATTCCCAGGTGATGTCCGCACCCTTCCTGTGTTCCCATTTAACCTTCACTTGATTAATTACTTTGTTCCTCAATCTCTTCTCTTTACAATCTAAAATTGCAATTGGATTTACTGCATAGTTGAGGCTGTTATCCACCTCGATGTCATCGTAGTGGATACGAGCGGTTTCATCTGCTAAGCATTTTCGGAGATGTGACACGTGGAATGTGCTATGAATTCCACTCAACTCCTCGGGTAGTTCAAGACGATATGCTACCTTACCAACCCGTTCAGTGATTCTGAATGGCCCAATAAATCTCGGACTCAACTTTCCTCTTTTTCTGAACCGTATTATTCCTTTCCATGGCGATACTTTCAGCATTACTTTATCGCCGATTTGAAATTCAACCGGTCTCTTCCGTTTATCCGCGTACGATTTTTGTCGATCCTGAGCCGCCTTTAGGTGAGCTCGGACCAAGTCGATCTTCTCATTCGTAGTTCGGATTATATCAGTAGGAGCTAGTCCTCGTGGACCCACTTCTCCCCAACACACCGGGGTTCAGCATTTCCTGCCATATAGCATTTCATACGGGGCCATTCTGATGCTCGCGTGATAACTGTTGTTATATGAAAATTCGACCAAGGGTAGATAGACATCCCAACTACCCCCGAAGTCGATAATGCAAGCCCGCAACATATCCTCCAACGTTTGTATCGTTCTCTCACTTTGCCCATCCGTTTGCGGATGGTAAGCAGTGCTAATGAACAGTTTAGTTCCCATTTGTTCTTGGAATTCGCGCCAAAATTTCAAAGTAAACCGAGTATCTCTGTCTGACACAATGGATATCGGTACCCCATGACGTGCTATGATTTCATTGGTGTACACCTCCGACATCTTCTCGGATGTATAAGTCTCACGAATCGGAATGAATTGAGCACTTTTCGTCAATCTATCCACGACTACCCATATAGCATCAAACCCGCGATTGGTTTTGGGCAATTTGGTCAACAAATCCATTGTGATTTGTTCCCATTTCCAAACTGGGATGTCCAATGGTTGCAACTTACCATATGGCTTCTGGTGCTCCGCTTTGACTTGCAAATAAGTCAAACACTTCTCCACATATTTCACAATATCTCTTTTCATTCCGGGCCACCAATAGTTTTGTTTTAAATCATTATACATCTTGGTCGCCCCCAGATGGATCGAATAATGAGATTTATGGGCCTCGTCAAGTAGAAGCGCCTTGGCCCCACACGTATTTGGAATCCATATCCTTCCGAATCAAGTTTTCAACCCTTGGTTACCATCTGTCAAGTCTTTTAGCTGGCCAACTATTCTCTCCTTCTTCACATTTTCTTCCTTCATTGCTTCAGTTTGAGATTTTCGGATTTGCTCAAGCAAACCCGATGTCACAATTAGTTGCATCGTCCGCACTCGAATAGGCGTATAGTCTGTCTTTCGGCTCAACGCGTCCGCCACTACATTAGCCTTCCTGGGGTGGTATTGTATCTCACAATCAAAGTCTTTTACCGTTTCTAACCACCGCCTCTGTCTCATATTCAATTCCTTCTGATCGAAGAAATATTTCAAGCTTTTATGGTCGGTAAAGATAGTGCATTTTACCCCATACAAATAATGTCTCCATATTTTTAAGGCGAACACCACTGCTGCCAACTCGAGATCGTGTGTAGGGTACTTCTTTTCATGAGTCTTTAGCTACCTCGAGGCATAGGCTATAACCTTGCCTCGTTGCATCAAAACGCAGCCAAGTCCCGAATGCGATGCATCCGAGTAGACTACCATATCCTCCGTTCCGTCCGGTAATGACAATACCGGTGCATGGGTCAGTTTCTCTTTAAGCGTTTGGAACGCCCTTTCCTGATCTTCACCCCAAATAAACTTTTCATCCTTACGGGTTAATTTGGTTAATGGCATAGCGATTTTGGAGAAATCTTGCATGAACCTCCGATAATAACCCGCAAGCCCCAAGAAGCTTCTGATTTCTGAAGGATTCTTCGGTGGATTCCATCTTGCCACAACTTCTATTTTCGATGGGTCTACTAGCACCCCATTTGCACTAATGATGTGCCCGAGAAATTGCACCTCTCGTAACCAGAAGGCAAACTTCGAAAATTTTGCATACAATTTCTCTCTCCTGAGCGTCTCCAACACTTCACGCAAATGACTTGCGTGTTCTGCTTCATTCTTTGAATATATCAAGATGTCATCAATGAACACTATCACTGACTTGTCTAGCATGGGTTTGCAAACTCGGTTCATGAGATCCATGAAAGCCGCGAGTGCATTAGTTAACCCGAAGGACATCACGAGGAACTCGTAATGTCCGTACCGTGTACGGAAAGCCGTTTTCGGTACATCCTCCTCTTTAACTTTCAACTGATGATACCCCGATCTAAGGTCGATTTTGGAGAACCAACTTGCACCTTGTAGTTGGTCAAATAGGTCATCAATTCTGGGAAGCGGATATCGATCCTTTACCGTGAGTTTGTTCAATTCCCGGTAATCAATGCACATACGCATGCTCCCATCCTTCTTTTTCACGAATAATACTGGTGCGCCCCATGGAGACACACTTGGCCGAATAAATCCTTTGTCAAGCAAATCTTGGATTTGGGACATCAATTCTTGCAATTCTGATGGTGCGAGCCGATACGGTGCCTTAGCCACAGGTTTCGCGCCCGGAATCAATTCAATTCCGAACTCTACCTCCCGTTCTGGCGGTATTCCCGGTAAATCTTCCGGAAATACATCAGCGTATTCACGTACCACTGGTACGTCTTCAATCTTTGGCGTCTCTTTATCAGGTTCGTTTGCGTATATCATGAATGCTTTACATCCGCGCCTCATAAGTTTGTGAGCTTTTAGTATTGAGCACATAACGGGACTACCCCCTTTTTCGCCATAGATGGTAACATGCTTTCCACTTGGAGATGTCAATTTTATCTCCTTGCGGAAACATAACACTTTTGCATGATGTCGGGATAACCAATCCATCCCGACCACTACTTGAAATTCTCCCATTGACATAGGGATCAAGTCTATTAGATACTCCTAATCATCAATACTTATTTTGCAATCTCGACATACATCACATACAAGGAAACTTTTGTTATCACTTATTTCTACCTCTAATGGCATAGGCAATTTTGTTAGTACAAAAGAAGGATGTCGAATAAATCCATGTGAAACAAATGATTTATTCGCACCCGTATCAAATAGCTCATGTGCGGGAATTGAGTTTATAGCAAATATACCTGAAACCACATCGGGTTCCACCTTTGCCTCGGCTGCCGTTAACTGGAAGGATCTTGCTTTTGCTCTTGGTGTCTCGGTACGTGTATCCTTGTCATCTTTCTTTCCGACCAACTCCGGGCACTCAGATTTCTTGTGACCCGGCTGATAACATTTGTAACACACCGACACCTTCCCCGGACACAACGCAGCCGTGTGCCCTGTTTTTCAACAGATAGGACATGGCTTGTCCTTAAACCGACACTTACCCTTGTGCCCTTTCCCGCATATCTTGCAGTTTGATGACCCACCTTTTCCTTCTTGTTTCTTGGATTAAATACTTGCGCCCTTCTTTCGCCTCTCTCAATCTGTTTCTTCAACTCTATCTCCCGTTCCCGAGCAACGTTTATAATCTCGGTGAGAGTTTCATACTTTGAAGGAGTCATAAACTCCCTATACTCGGCGCTCAGCATATTATAATAATAGTATATTTTCTGCTCTTCATTCGTTATCAGGTCATCACAAAAAATTTTATCCATGAATGTTCCCGTGATTTTATCGATAGATTCACCCTTGTGTCGAAGCTGCATAAATTCTTCCTTGATTTTGTTAATGACTGCCTTGGAACTATGATGTTTAAGAAACGGTGTCTTAAACTCGTCCCATGTCATAGCCTTAGCCGCTTCACTTCCGATCTCTTTCTTCTTGTTATCCCACCAATCTTTCGCCTGACCCTTAACTGACCCGTGCCATAGGCCACGTAGTCATCCTCATCGCAATGGGTCCTTTCAAATACTCCCTCCATATCACTTAGCCACCGTTGGCATATTATCGGGTCAACCTCCCCATTGTAAATTGGCGGTTTATACGCCATGAACTCTTTATAAGAACAAGATTTTCGTCCCCCCGACTTTTCCTTTGCCAAATTGGTATTATCTTCCAATTTCTTGATTCTTTCCTCCACCACTGATAATACCGTGTTTTGGATTTTGTCGATGAAACCCGACAAACTGGTTTCGATTGCCTTTCCTACCTCCTCAGCAATCACTTCTCTCGTTTGCTCGGTGACTCTCGGCACCGCATCATCATTACCTTTATCCGTCATCTTTAACTGAAATGTTTACATCGAGCGTTAAACATTTCATCTATAGCATATGGTTTATTTACTTCGGTTTATTCAAGTTCATAACTTGTTTTCACCGTTCTTATTTAATGCACTTTCCGGGTTTGAGTGTGTTAACACATTCTTCCCATGCATGTCTATTCATTATTTCCCTTTTTATACTTAGTAACTCTACTTTAGAACAATTAACTCTTACCGGATGTTTGATCAAGCTTGAACCGAACACACTTTGCTAACAACCTTGGGCTCTGATTACCAACTTGTAACACCCTTATTAAAAGGACTGAATTTAATATTAGATTACATAGATGTTATATCAACTTTTAGTTTACAAAAGATATTCCATATTAATAAACAACATATTCATGACACTTACTAAGCAAGTTTAAAGAAACATCTACTAGTCAACTACTGACTAGTTTAAACGTTCAAAACATAGTTAACAATTCATTTACAACAAAAACATTGTCTAGATAGTGTTAAGTTAACGCGGAAGCTTCAAAATACGTGTTCGGTTCTTGGTAGCATGCTTGATCATCATCTGAATAGACCCCATCATTACCTAGAGTCAAAACCATTAGAAATATTAATTTTGACATTGAAATGGAGTGTACAAACAAGTTCCAGCTTCAAAATTTATAAAAAAAATATAATTTTTGATTTTGGTCCTCCCGCGTGTCGCGGCAGGAGTCATTACATCCGTCGCGACTCGCGACGGCTTTCACGTGTCACGGGGGTTCCTAAGTATTCTTCCGCGTGGCGCGGGGGAATACTATTTCCAGCAGGTGCAGGTTTAAATCCTGCATTTCTGCCCAGCTCCGAAAATTCACAAAATTCAAACTTTGAACTATCATAACTTTTTACTCGCTAGTCCGTTTTAGCCGATTCTTTTTCCTATGAGTCCGTAATAAAATTACGGATCCAACCATGTGAATTTCACATCGTGGAAACCGAGATACCGACAATCGGTTCATGATTTCCTTATTTCAATTATCCAACCCATTGGTGTAAGTGTATAACACCTCTTTTCTATTCTTAAGACATTTTTGACATAATTACCCAATTTCCCAGGCTCATAAATTTGGTGCATTCGCGCCATTCTATGGCTTTGCGTTCCCTTAGAACTAAATACTTGTTTCTTCGGAATTCAAGCATTCCGTTTCAAGCGACCCTTTCATTTAACTTCTATTGTTTGACCCGAATTCCCGGATTCTTAGACTTAGATTAATATAACCAATTCATGGGTGTGGTACAATCCACCATTTAACGAAGTATGAGACTTTCAAGTCCCTACTCTCGTGATTCTTTTAAAAGCATCATTTTGACCCGTTTGGCTATTTAGTGAAAACCATCACTTTATTGACAAGCTAAACTAAATTCCAAGTCTTTACTTTGACCCGTTTGATGGTCGAGTGTACTTCGCCACTTTAACGACGCACCAAACGCATCTATTACACTACAACATCATTTACACACCAAACCCAAACATTTACGCATAATTTAACAGGATTTAAGCCACGTACCTTTAAAGCACACCTTTTCCGCGTATATCACCTCCGGCGTGTCCACTTGACGTTCCGGATTCCTTGCCTAAAGAGTTCAATTCATAACAAGATTAGAACTCTTTCATAAGCTTTAACGCATTATTTCTTAACATATTCAAATCTGCGTTTTACCTAACCTTTAACATTTTAACCTTCATTTAGGCGTTTTATCAAACACCTAGCGGGTCAGATTTTTACATGATCTAAACCAAGTTCATGACTTGAGTTTATCACCCTAGTTAACTTCAATTAGACTACATGTCCATATTTTAACATCAACAAATTAGAGATTTCCTCATAATTTCGCTTTACACTAGAACAAGAGTTTTAATCCTAGTGTTTATCAAGTTCTACTAACATATTAGTCACCCACTATGGTGATTTTGATCCTTACAAGTATCATGCAAGAATTTATCAAGAAATCATCTAGGGTTTGTCCCTAAACCTTATATTACTTCCAATTTCATGTTTACAACACATAATTAAACTCTACATTCGATTTCAATCACATGGATGAATTTTGAATCGAATCAAAAGGACCTAATTCGACATACCTTATGATCCTCTTGATGAGGTGATCACGATTCTATGTTCAGATTTCGATTTCAACTCGATTTGGACCTTCAATTTGCTAGTTTAGTAGAGGTTAGGGTTTTGGGAGTGAGGGTGTCGCCCTCTCCTGTTCTTGATCGACCAGACACCTCAATTGAGGTGTTTGGTTTTGTTTTTAATTAAAACTAATAATAATAGTTTCAAGTTTAACAACATTGGCCCCTCCACTTTTGTTTAACATATAGTTTTGGTTATTCTAACCTTATTTCAAGATATTTTTAGACTTGTAGTTAACTAGGTTATAATTTTCCTAGCTAATTAATTCTTGGTTATTTAAACTTTATAATCCTAATATAAAGTTTTATATTTCCGGGGTGTTACATATTTAAAGTACCAAACCTTTTCGTTCCTCTCAATAAACAATTTTTACGAAAGTGTGATTTTTATACTATCCTTAAAACTTCCTCTGTAAACTACCCCACTTTCCAGCAAAATATAAACCGTTTGTCAAAATCTTCCTTCTTAATATGTCCAATTTTTTAATACATCTCCAAATTTAAGTTATCCAACTTGTTTAGACTCACTTTAACTGTATACGCACCTACACGTTTTCAACTATGTTTGGTACCTCAAATTATTTTGGACAATGAACTCCCTTGCAAATTTACCTTGTCGTTCTCCAAAGTTCGTACTTTTCAAACCTTTCAAAATTTCTAAGTCTCAATTTTTGCCAAAACTTTTTCAAGTCTTCCTTTTGAATAAATTTTGGACTTGAAAAAGTTTTGGGACGAAATTTCCTAAAGGAGGGGAGACTGTAACGCCCTGCGTTTTCATACTTTCCATATTTAGAAACCATTGCTTGAAATTCTATTTTTTGAAAATCTTGTATTCCTTGTAATCGTATTTCGTTGTATTGTTGTAAAATCTGAGACTTCGATCGTAATGAAATGAATCTTTTATACATCCTTTATACATGTTTATACATTGATACGTTCACTCGTTTGATACATGGTTCGTAATTCGTATAAACGTAAGCTTAACTCGTAAACAATGATCGTGTATTCGTAGTCCTTAAATCTTCATACATTTAAACACTTAGTTATTCGATTATAAGATTAAGTTGTATGTTTTTCTTTCACTTGATCATACCAAACTATAAACCATACATACTTGTTACATTTCATGTGTTATACACACCTATGTTATCACACTTTTTGCTAAATTAAAACATGTCATTTATGCATTTCGGACCTTGTTACAAGTTACATACATACTAGACACCATCTAACACTTTATTAAACATCAAATATATACCTTCTAATGTCAAAAAAAATAAAATAAAATAACAATTATAGGGCTGTTAACAGCCTTGCATCAGCCCACTTAATTTCTTTGTTTTGAGTTATTTAGCCCACTAAACACTTCCAAAGCCCAACCCAATGAAACCCTAATCCATCCCCTATATAATCCAAGCCTCCTCCAAGTATTTTTCACTTTCTAAACACTCTCTCAAACACTCCAAACCGTATCTGATTGCAGAAGTTCGAGTAGATTTATACCACTTCACTAAAATGAGCATAACTCACTCAATTCTTATCCGATTCACTCTATTCCTTTTCCTACTACTTTGTATTGACCTTAGCTATGTTTTCATGCGTTTTCCCTGGAAAACCAGAGCCTGGAACGTTGCCAAAAGGGCTCCAAAGTGGACTGATTTTTCTATTCTTGTTTCAAACTTTGATAAACTTGTTTAAACTTGAGGAAACTCATCTCAAACCTATGTCCTTATGCTTATAACCACTTCTATGGTTAGTTAGGCTTAAAAACAAGGTTGAGACATTCAAAATCAGAGGTATAAACCTCACAAACTTTCTGTTTTGTTCAAGGGTTTTAACCCACAAGTGATGTTCAAGTTCAAGACTTGATGATTGTGTGATTTAGGATTAGCTTGGGCTAACCTACTTGAGAATCCACACATTGCCTGATGTTTTCTCATAGATTAGTTATTCATATTCTATTGTTTCTTGTAAGTTCATGACCCTCCTTGTTGTTCATAACAACAAGTGTAGTGGTGAACAATAGAGGTACCTAAATCGAAGCTTTGTTCTTCCTGCCTCATGTATGAATTCCATGATACTTAGAGGTGCCTAAATGAAGACTTTAATCTTTTACCTCATGCTTGATTTATATGATATAATATACACTATGTAATACTTATGTAACAACCAAATAATCGAACTCTTGGTGATGAACTAATGGACATTCGTCAAGCTAGTAGATTGTATCATCTCAGGCCTTGACAACTTGTCACGATTCTAATGGAACTTTGTTCCATGAAAACATTTAAACTCTTTTAGAGTTTCATAGTGTCAAGAACAAGTGTCATAGGTGTTAGATGATTATTTTCATATGTTTACTTTTCGTGTTATTTAAACTCCAAATCCCTAGAACCATATGTAAACACCTCTTAAACTCTAAATCGAACACATTTAACTTCCTAGTCTCAACAACTTCGTCACATAGGTTAATCGGAAAACATATGAAATTTTGTGAGTATACTTGAACCCCTTTTTCGTTTACCACTTTTTGGGGTGTAACATGTTAATTATTAACTTACACACAAACTTTATTCATATTACACAAACATTCCTTATACACGCATGCTTATTTGATTACTTGATACTTTAAACTTGGGTTAATTACATCTTGTGTTAGACTTATCATTAACTTCGTACGAGCCTATCCGTGACATATATAGCGCTATAGGATTAACGCACCGCCCGTAGACTTGTGGTTATGTCATGAGCATATTGTGTTTCATCATTGGTTTGATATGTTAGACACATGCCGAATTTAACGTTTATCTTGTATCAATAGCTTGCCACATGGAATTGTTTGAACTTATCTTTTTATGCTACATATGAAAACTTGTATACTCTCCTTTGCTTTTGCATTGAATTTTATTTTAAACATGTTACAGGTTGAGGATGACGATGCTTTGAAACTGGAGTAGTGTTGATGCTTAGATACACATTTAGACGTCTTAGGTCAAATACGTTGTATAAATTTTATATTTGTTGTTATATTGTTTTCTTGTATTTTTCATGTATTGTAACATTTATTTATGAATGAAATCAATTTATCTTTAATTCTATTGTCACAATTAGCGTTATGTGTGATGAGCAATCTTTCTTCGTCTCACTCTGATGTTTTCGCCATCGGTTGGGGTGTGACAAAAAGGTTAATGGATCTGAGGCCAAAAGCCAAACTTAAATGGGCGAAAATGGGAGATGAAACTCAAAGTTTTTTCACAGTATAATCAATTGTAGAAAGTCGAGGAACCAGATTAATAGATTAATAATTGGTGGTAGTTTGGAATCGAATCCCGGTATTATCAAAAATAGCAGCTTCCTCTCCTGTATTTTTCGTACTGTACCTCATTGGGTTTTTTATAGCATGCTGACTCATTCTATAATCATAAAATTCCGCTGGTAAAAAAAAAAGGAAAAAAATGAGAATAGTCATTAGTGCATCCTGAATTACAAACTGATAAATATGTTTATATAAAAATATCTTATTTAAATAAACTTTTGGAGAAGTCAAGTATTGCTAATAACAAATACAGTCAAGCCACTTAGGCCATAGCCTAGTGGTCAAAAGAAATTATCTCTTGTGTGGAGATCAAAGTTTAAATTATTATTATTTTGACATGAAGCTTTTGATTATTTTCCGAAAAGAAATTGTAGTTACATATGTTAATTTGCATCGGAAAACACGTCTTGCGTGTTTGACGATCACACAAAAGACCAATTAGAAGCTATCTTGAAAATTAAACATGTTTCTTAAAGCATATATACCAATCAAATTGGTGAAAATAAACAAACCAAATACACCTGTTGATGAAATGGAACACAAACTTGTTGCTGTTCTATGTTTCATGTTGTTGATTTCAACTGTTTCATCAAATGTGACCCAAGGATATGCACGGAGGGCATTGAGAACGCCTACAGGTTTGTATTGCTTTATCTTTGTACACATAATTATTCATGCATGACTTGATTCATTGAACTAAAGTTTTCTCTGAACCGCATGATCTAGGTATAACACCACAGGATTATGGAGACTCACCGAAAAAACCTGGAACTTCGTCTCCAATGGAACAAACTGGAAATCCGTCACACACAGGAGACGTTAACAATTAAATAAATATGAAATTTGTAAGACCGCCCGTAGTGGGGCGTTTTTTATAAAAAAGAGTTAAGTTCCCGTGAAAATAAAATAAACGTACGAAACGTACGAATTGGGGGAAAAAAATCAAAAAGTGGCGCTGTCATTTTGGTAATTATCAGCAACTTCAAAATTACTCTAGTAGAGTAATTTTGAGCTTCTGTAGAGTAATTTTGTAAATATTCATGTAGAGTAATTTTGGTCGTGTAGGGTAATTATCAAAATTGTAGGGTAATTATCAAAATTACACTAACCCCCCCCCCCCCCCCCCACCCCCCAAAAACCTAAACCACCCCCACCCCCCAAAAACCTAAACCAACCCCCCCCCCCCCCCCTCCAAAAACCTAAAAAAACCTAAACCATTGTAAATGT
Organism: Helianthus tuberosus; assembly: GCA_030545235.1. Classification (NCBI taxonomy): domain Eukaryota; kingdom Viridiplantae; phylum Streptophyta; class Magnoliopsida; order Asterales; family Asteraceae; genus Helianthus; species Helianthus tuberosus. The sequence goes on along the minus strand of CM060351.1, from coordinate 25,124,002 downwards.
TCATGTAGAGTAATTTTGGTCGTGTAGGGTAATTATCAAAATTGTAGGGTAATTATCAAAATTACACTAACCCCCCCCCCCCCCCCCCCCCCCAAACTAAAAGCTAAAAACTAAACCATAAAGCTAAACCCCATAACAAAATGCTAACAAAATTACTCTACAGAAGTCAAAATTACTCTACTAGAGTAATTTGATAATTACCCTACATTTCCCAAAATTACTCTACAGATGCTCAAAATTACTCTACAAGACACCTTTTGCTTTTTCCCCAGTAATTTTGAAGTTGCTGATAATTACCAAAATGACACCGCTACTTTTTTGCTTTTTCCCCCAATTCGTATGTTTCGTACGTTAATTTTATTTTTATTTGATCCTTTACTTATAAAAAAAATTCAAAAAAAAAAAAACGCCGAAACACATCCTCAGCCCATTACGGCCCGGCGTTTTCGGGCGTTTTCCGAGCCAAATTTTGTTTTGGCGTTTTTTGAAACACGCCGAAATGGAAAATGTTTGGCCAATCAGATGAGGGCATGTGGGTTAGAGATGGAATGTGGGGTTTGATTTGGCCGGATTTTTGAGATTTGCCGGAATTTCAGCCGGATTTTTGAGTTGCAGGTCCGAAGAAGGGATGGAGGTCACGAAGAAGAAGGGTTTGAGTTGTGGGGTTTGTGGGTTGTTTTAAAACTTTGCTCTTGACACATTAGGCCCCTGTAGTTTTAAACTTCAATATCTTTAGTATTTTAAGTTTAAAAAATGCTATATCAGTCCCTAAAGTTTTGTTTATTAAATGTCTTTTTTGGATCTTTTATAAAACTTAAAATTTTGCAATGTAATTTTTTAGTATTGTATTTTTTTTTAATTTAATGAAGTATTTTAAGTTTTTAATTTAAAAAAAATTAAATAATTGTGTAATGATTGGATGGGACGTTATTGGGCATTATTCCACTACGCCACTTTTGCAAAAACGCCCAATAATGCCCTCATGCTGACTGGACTGCCACATGGCAGAAAACGCCCCATGGTGGGGGCATTATTCATCAAACCACTACGCATGGTCTTAGTGTTTGCTTTTGGTCTTTTGTCTTTATGTTAAGTAGGTGTTTTCAGTTTAAATGGTGTTTTTCTTTTTAATCCAACCATATCTCAGACGATATTCTTTTGTATTCAGTTTGGGTGTTGTTTAGGTTCTGTACTTTTCATCTATGTAATCATCAAAAGGACTCTGGCAAGTAGTAACGAGGAGTTTTGGTTAGATGATATTAAAAAAATCAAAACGATCATAAGCTTAAGAAATTAAAACCTCACAAAAAAAAAAAAAAAAAAAAAAAAAAAACTAACTAAACCCCCCACCCCAATGGATTAGTTTGTTTCAAAAGGGTTTTAGATATCAATTGAAGGCCACTCACACATGGAATTGATGTGTGTAAAGATTAATAATAGAGGGTTGAATTGTGGGAGGGTTTAGAAATAGGTCTTTAATATCTAGTTTGGATTTCCAAGGAAGAGATGATGACATGTTTAGAATTAGTTAAAATGAGGTTTAACTTGTAGAATAGGTAGAGCTCTTTGGGATAAACTTTTAAATATTCGGATGGGTTTGCCGGGATATTGGATTCTTATAGGGGATTTTAATGAGGTTAGAAACTAGGATGAAAGACTTCACTCCAAATTTGATTGTCGGGGCGCTCTTATTTTAACGACTTTATACGGGATGCCGGGATGGTAGAGTACACTATGGGCAGGAGTAATTATACTTACACACCCGATGACCATGAGTAAAATCGATAGAGCCTTGGTGTGTGATAACTTTATGCAAACTTGGCCGTTCGCCAAATTTGTAGCCCTTCCTAGATTTTTATCCGATCATGTGCCACTTCTTCTTTCTTGTTTCTCAGTTGACTTTGGGGCTCTGCTATTTTGTTTTTATAACTCATGGCTGGAATTGATGGGTATTGGGGATATGCTAAAAAAACGGTTGATAATCATGCTGTGGGGAGGGACAACTTTGTCAGATTAAGAGATTTATTATAAAAAGGCACCGGCCGCTCCCCAACCCTCCACCTCCTCCAATCACAATCACAACCTCCATCACCGTCTCCTTCATCGCCACCTCAACACCTCCCTCTCACCACCACGGACATAACTGTGCTTTCTTATAAGAAGCTCGTGGTATCATGTGTTCACTACTTACTTGGCCAGAGTAAGCGATCAACACATGGTACGCACGACCTTATTATAATTACCACATCACGCCCCACGTAAGTAATTTCTCAATTCGTTCCCCATAATTATGAGTTTATTTGGTAAAACTTTATTTAATTGTCAATTAACAATTATTAGTTTTACTCATTTTATCCTTGAATATTTAAAATGTCCCTTTTTATAAACATTTATACAATCACATTCGTTGATGTGATCAGTACTTTTCCCAATAGGATTTATATTGAGAATTCTTACTTGGATGATTACTCTCGTCCAAGTTTATATTTAGACTAAATGCAGTGATTATCTTGTTATTCATGACTGTGAATAATACGTAGCTCTACTGAGTTTCTCTTGGAAACGTCATCCTAGATGGGTAACCTATCCAGATTTCCAAGTTTCATACTTTATATGCAACTGTCTTTCACTATGTATTTGTTGCATATTACTGTTTGTAATATAAGTTTAAGACGTGTACCTTGTAGATACTCGCCCTAATAAACTCTTCTTGTTGTTCGATCTCTCATTCGAGATCATTTCTTGATTCATGTCCTTGGCGTGTATGACTTACTTGTCATACTTCAGACTATTTCTTTATCGTATTGATAATTCTTTAGACTTTCGTCATCTTCGGATACGAGGGTCCTTCAACTAAAATGTATACAAATATTAGTAACATTGACATTTATAAGCGCCTGTATTATAATACAAGGCTTTTTACATTACGTGTTAACACACGTATTTCGTTAACTATATCTATCATTTAATTGGGGTAACGTGTATTACACGATAACCTTATGTGTTGTTCACAACACTTTAATCATGCCAAACCATTAATATAAATATAACTTACCGGATTATGCGATCAAGACTCGAACCGAACACTTTACCCTCTTACCTTGGGCTCTGTTTACCAACTTGTAAGACCCTTACTTAATTTATACGATTTTTTCTTATAGATTTCGATAAATACAGTGTATTCACTAAAAACATACACTTGAAAATACGAGTTTATTAAAACTATTCTCAGATTAAAACCGTACAACATAATATGTATGAGTTCGTTGTTTAAAAATGACGACGAACAACGTGTGGAAGCTTGTATCTTGATCGTGTTCGGTTATTCGTTGAGCTTGATCGTTACCCGGCATCACAAGTTATACCTACATTTCATATAAACATGAAATGAGTTAGTAATTCATAGTTTATACGTGTTTAAATCAAGTCTGCATAATAAAACGAACAAGGAAAACACTTTTTCCAGTTCATGGGTCTCGCGCGGGGCACGACCGAGATCTTCCCATCTCTCGCAGGCCGCGACAACGCGTCGCGTGTCGTGACGTAATTTCTCTTCCCTGTCGCGTGGCGCTGGGGATACAATTTTCCAGCGGGTTTCATTCTGAAAACTGCATTTTTTAGCCAAGCCACATTTTACGAAAACGGACATAACTCATTCGTTATTGATCCAATTTAAGTCACGTTTCTTCCTTCGTGATCGTAAATTGACTCTCCATCATATGGAGTTAAAATCCGACATCCGGATTAACAAAATCTGAGACTTTTAAGCCTTCGGCTTAATATATATTTATGAAACTTTTGACTCGTTCATGATTTTATCAAACAAACTTATTAGTTGCATTACAACGATCATGAACTTTATGTTATAAACTGTTTTCTATTGTATTAGGTCCAAATCACGGGTTTATATGCATATTTAACCCGTTTTTGCTTATATACTTATTTTGACCCGCTAAGGGTATTTAAGTACTTTTAAGCACAATCACTTTCATTCGTTTCTAGCACCAAATTTCCACATTTCTTATCGAATGGTCTTCCACCGCAACTATTAATGTGGTGGATTTTAATGTGGTAACTATTTGTTATGAATTTTACCCCTCGTATTATCATTCTACTGCAAAGACTCATATAGAGTCATTTGACCCCAAAGATTCGCACCCTTCGCTCTTTATACTTATTCTAAGTATTTGCTTGATCATAAAACTTGTTTTCAAACAACCTTTAAGGGTAGTTTGCTTGATTTAGCTTACAAGGGCATTTTGGTCATCTTTAACCCTTCTTCAACGACGAAGGACTTTTAATGATATGTTTGACCAAAATCCCATATTGTAACTATAATTTCGTTTCGAAATCATTATATTTCTTAAAACACAATGACTATTATTTAAATTATCGGGTTTACCTATAAAGGTAACCAAATATCAAATTTTAACTTCATTTAACTTTAAACCTTAAGTTCTGAATGAGTAGTTAAGCTATTACTCATACATGGCTCAGATCAATATATTGACCTGTTTATATGCCTTGCTTTAATAACCGCTAATTAATAGCGATACTATTATCCATTAGATATTTCCTCCTGTTAGCATATAACTCGACAAATAATCATTAGTCGATATTGTCAAAGGGTGATATCTTCACCTTTGACTCGTTTGGTCTAAGTGACCGTTTGTCCTTTCAAGATGATAATTATTACCATCTCATCTACATGACTCATTCCGGTTTACATCGTGCTGTCATTTTACTTATAAACTATTTCTTAACTCTTTTGACCCATTATAGCTTACGCCATAAAGTGTATTTCAAAAACTAACGGTTATCGTCAACGAGTGACCGAATTACCGTTTTACCCTTATTATTTATGGTGGTTTACCCTATAAGGTAACTATTCAAAAACTCATTATCTATTAGTCATTGCATGACTAAATAATCGTATTAGTTATTTATAAATCATTAAACATGGTTTCTCATTATTGTCTTTTATTCCGGCCCGCATTATATCGCGTCAGAACATCATGATTCAAACATGTCTTTCTATTATTCATAACCTACTTATTTCTAGCAATACTCCCACTTATTAACCAGGTTAAATATTCCTAGTTAACTTAGTGGGTTTGGGGAATTTATGTCTCAGTTTATTTTAAGTCCCGTTAACTCGAGCCTTCTATAAACTGTGTTTCAACAAACGCCTTTATACGATTTTTATTTAATATTAGGTTTATTTATTTAAAATCCTAATATTCACCGGGTTAATTTTACCACTAGCGTTACTTTACCCGTCTTTTAGTATTAACGTGGTTTGATTACCAAACCCATTTTCGGGGTGTTACATTATCTACTAAAATTAAACAATGCACCCGTCTTTTAGTATTAACCGTACAACTCAAGAAAGAATTCCAATGACTGAGTCAGGCAGAGCCTTGACATGTATTACGGAATCCTAAATCAATCGAGTGAAACACAAGACAGAACTCCAACGACTGAGTCGAGCAGAGCCCTGACATGCGTTACGGAGCCCTAAATCGATCGTGTAGGGTAATTAATAGCAGGGTTATAATATTTACAATGAGGCTGAGCTTCGCTTTATAGTGGGTATTAAGCCTGGGTATAGTAATTGCTATTCAGAAGTTGAGAGAGAATTTTAGAAATTGAACAAGTTGAAATCAACTGATCGACCACTATTTATAGGCTGGACTAGGGCAGTTCGCTGCCCGCGACAAGACGCGTGTCACGTATAGGCTTGGCCAGTCACCAGCCTAGCTTTGCCGAGTCATGTGCCACGTGGCACTGTGCCTTGTCCGATAAACAAAGGTACTCGCGGCCCGCGACAAACCTAGCTAAGGCTGTCACGCCCCGCGAGCGACTCGTGAACTTTGTTTTTGTTGATTTTTCTAAGTATAGGTTTATTTCGGGTTCGTTTCTCATATACGGGGTATATAAGGAACGTTTTAGGGTCACGTTAAGGGTTCTAGGAAGGTTGTTATATCCTCCCCACCTTGTTTTAGATCTCGTCCTCGAGGTCTACTAGAACAGGTGTGGGTATTTCCTTTTCATTTCTGACTCGAGTTCCCAAGTGTTTTCTGGTCCTCTCTTGGAATCCCATTTCACTTTGACCAGAACTAGTCTTTTGTGTTTGAGGTTCTTGATCTTTCTATCTTCAATCTGAATGGGTTTCTCAACAAACTTAAGTTTCTCATTTACCTTTATATCCTTAAGAGGTATCACTAGTGATTCGTCTTCTAAGCACTTTTTGAGATTACATACTTGAAACACATCATGTATTCCTGCCATTTCCTCTGGCAGTTGTAGCTGATAGGCTACAGGTCCTATTTTTTTAATAATCTCAAAAGGTCCACCATACCTGGGGCTTAGCTTTCCCCTTTTAACGAATCTGACTACTCCTTTCCATGGAGAATCTCTTAATAATACTTTATCTCCTACATGAAATTCCAAAGGTTTTCGTCTGTTATCTGCATAACTCTTTTGACGATCTCGTGCTGCTTTTAGTCTTTCCTAGACTTGAATTATCTTGTCCGTTGTTTCTTGCACTATCTCTGGTCCAGATAATTGCTTTTCTCCAATTTCTTCCCAACAGACTGGAGTTCTGCACTTTCGTCCATAAAGTGCTTCAAAAGGTGCAGCATTAATGCTTGTATGATAGTTGTTATTGTAGGAAAATTCTATTAATGGTAAATGGTCATCCCAATTTCCTCTGAAATCAATCACACAGGCTCTAAGCATATCTTCCATCGTTTGTATTGTCCTTTCGCTTTGTCCGTCCATATGTGGATGATAAGTTGTGCTCAAATTTAACCTAGTTCCCATGACTTTTTGGAAACTTGTCCAATAATGAGAAGTAAAACGGCTATCTCTATCAGAAATGATAGACAAAGGAATTCCATGTAATGAAACTATTTCATTTACATATAGCTTGGCTAACTGTTCCATACTGAAAGTTTCCTTCATTTGTAAGAAATGAGCAGATTTGGTCAATCTGTCTACAATCACCCAGATTGTATCATTTCCTTTTCTTTTCTTGGGTAATTTGGTAACAAAGTCCATTGTTATCAACTCCCATTTCCATATTGGCATTTCTAACTGTTGCATTAATCCTAAGGGTTTCTGATGCTCAGCTTTAACTTGTGAACAAGTTAGACATTTAGCAACATAATTAGCTATATCCTTTTTCATTCCTATCCACGAGAAATTCTTTCTTAGATCTTGATACATCTTATCACTTCCTGGATGTATTGTATACTTAGACTTATGAGCTTCTTCTAGGATTTTGTGAAGTAGGTTCCCTTGTTTAGATATCGACATCCTTTTCTTATGGAACTTCCAAATTTCATCTATTCCTTGTTCTAATTCCTTATTCATTCTCTTTTATTTTTCAGCATCGTCCTTGATTGCTGATTCTTGTACTTCTCTAATTTGGTCATTTAAATCTATACTTGTAGATTTAACCTGAGAGAACGTACTCGTTTTGGCTTCTCATGATACTTTCGACTTAAAGCATCAGCTACTACATTAGCTTTTCCAGCATGATACAGGATATCATAATTATAATCGCTAAGAACTTCCATCCAGCTTCTCTATCTCATATTTAATTCTTTTTGCCCAAAAATGTATCTTAAACTCTTATGATCGGTGAAGACAACGAATTTATTTCCATATAAATAGTGTCTCCAAATCTTAAGGGCAAAAACTATGGCTCCTAATTCTAGATCATGGGTTGTATAATTCTCTTCATGTTTCTTAAGTTGTCTAAAGGAATAATCTATAACCTTTTGACATTGCATCAACACACATCCATATCCTAACATAGACGCAACACAATAGACTATAAAGTCTTTAGTTCCTTCTGTAATGCGAGTATGGGTGCGTTGGTTAACCTTTGCTTAAGAATTCAAAAGGCTTCTTCCTGTTTTGGTCCCCATTCAAACTTAACTGATTTACAGGTCAGTTTGGTCAATGGAATGGCTATTCTAGAGAAATCTCGGATAAACCGTCTATAATATCCTACCAGTCCATGAAAACTTCATACTTCTGTTGGTGATTCAGGGACTTTCCACTTAGTAATTACCTCGATTTTTGTGGGATCCACATGAATTCCTTCATGATTAACCAGATGTCCAAGAAATTGTACTTCTTGTAACCAGAATTCACATTGTGAGAATTTAGCATAAAGCTTCTCTTTTCTCAACAATGTAAGAAGTGTATGCAGATGCACTGCATGTTCCTCTTCACTCTTAGAGTAAATAAGAATATCATCTATAAAGATAATTATGAATTTATCCAGGTATGGTTTACATATCCTGTTCATCATGACTAAATAATCGTATTAGTTCTTTATAAATCATTAAACATGGTTTATCATTATTGTCTTTTATTCCGGCCCGCATCATATCGCGTCAGAACATCATGATTCAAACATGTCTTTCTATTATTCATAACCTATAAAACAATTAGGTGTTTAATAAAAGGTGTAAGCTTTACTTACCTTGCATCCAGATTATGCTTTTCCTTCATACTTGATTCGTTTGACCTGCTTCCTTCCCAAGCCTTCACCTAGCTTGTCAAACGTCAAACTATCATTGTAATTTGTAAGATGGTTAGATTAGTCATAATCATTCACGACTATTCCATCTTACGGGTTTTTATGTCGAATTTATCATTCGATCATATCATTGGTTAGTTTGACTTTTAAAGGTCAACTGCCTATTGACGAAAGTAATTACACGATGTAGCTCAACTACTCGTTTTATTACTTTGTCAATTATCCGGTAAACATCATTCTTATGCTATCGTTCTTAACCGATTTATTAACCAAGTTCTTGTAATCGAATTTTATTCAATTAACACATGATGATATCAAACATCATTTTAATCATGAATATATCATCATTTTCATTTTATCATACAAACCCATTTCCTAGCAAGTATGATCATGTACTCAACACACAATTTGTTCAAGTATTTCCTTATTACTATCAAGTATGATGATTCTAATCAAAATTATATCATCAATATCATCATTTGATTAAAACCCACTTATCCTAGTGAGGTAAATCATCTAAACATTTAATTCATAGCATCATATGTATGATTCTCACTTAGGGTTTTGTTCCTAAGCAAGTATACATCACTAATTCAGCCGTAACTTCCATAATCCATACATAATTCGCGATTATGATGCTTCTTCAAATTTCGGAACTTCACAAATCATCAAAATTTTACATACCTTATGACCCCCTAGCTTGGGTGATCGTTAATTCACATTCGGTTGTGAATTTGAGCTTCGTTTAGCCTTTCAATTTGATGATTTTGAGTAGGTTAGGGTTTTGGCTCCTTGGGAACTCCCGTGATGTCGATCTCAAACACACACTATGTGTGTTTTGTTTAGTTCTTTTTATAAGATAAACCTTTAAGTTATCCAAATTTGGCCCGTCTTGTTTGGTTAGTTATTAAGTAGGCCACAACCTACTTTTTTCTAGCAATACTCCCACTTATTAACCAGGTTAAATATTCCTAGTTAACTTAGTGGGTTTGGGGAATTTATGTCTCAGTTTATTTTAAGTCCCGTTAACTTGAGCCTTCGATAAACTGTGTTTCAACAAAAGCCTTTATACGACTTTTATTTAATATTAGGTTTATTTATTTAAAATCCTAATATTCACCGGGTTAATTTTACCACTAGCGGTACTTTACCCGTCTTTTAGTATTAACGTGGTTTGATTACCAAACCCATTTTCGGGGTGTTACATTATCTACTAAAATTAAACAATGCACCCATCTTTTAGTATTAACCGTACAACTCGAGAAAGAATTCCAATGACTGAGTCAGGCAGAGCCTTGACATGTATTACGGAATCCTAAATCAATCGAGTGAAACACGAGATAGAACTCCAACGACTGAGTCGAGAAGAGCCCTGACATGCGTTACGGAGCCCTAAATCGATCGTGTAGGGTAATTAATAGCAGGGTTATAATACTTACAATGAGGCTGAGCTTCGCTTTATAGTGGGTATTAAGCCTGGGTATAGTAATTGCTATTCAGAAGTTGAGAGAGAATTTTAGAAATTGAAGAAGTTGAAATCAACTGATCGACCACTATTTATAGGCTGGACTAGGGTAGCTCGCTGCCCGCGACAAGACGCGTCTCACGTATAGACTTGGCCAGTCACCAGCCTAGCTTTGCCGAGTCATGTGCCACATGGCACTGTGCCTTGTTCGATAAACAAATGTACTCGCGGCCCGCGACAAACCTAGCTAAGGCTGTCACGCCCCGCGAGCGACTCGTGAACTTTGTTTTTGTTGATTTTTCTAAGTATAGGTTTATTTCGGGTTCGTTTCTCATATACGGGGTATATAAGGAACGTTTTAGGGTCACGTTAAGGGTTCTAGGAAGGTTGTTATATCCTCCCCACCTTGTTTTAGATCTCTTCCTCGAGGTCTACTAGAACAGGTGTGGGTATTTCCTTTTCATTTGTGACTCGAGTTCCCAAGTGTTTTCTGGTCCTCTCTTGGAATCCCATTTCACTTTAACCAGAACTAGTCTTTTGTGTTTGAGGTTCTTGATCTTTCTGTCTTCAATCTGAATGAGTTTCTCAACAAACTTAAGTTTCTCATTTACCTTTATATCCTTAAGAGGTATCACTAGTGATTCGTCTTCTAAGCACTTTTTAAGATTACATACATGAAACACATCATGTATTCCTGCCATTTCCTCTGGCATTTGTAGCTGATAGGCTACAGGTCCTATTTTTTTAATAATCTCAAAAGGTCCACCATACCTGGGGCTTAGCTTTCCCCTTTTAACGAATCTGACTACTCCTTTCCATGGAGAATCTCTTAATAATACTTTATCTCCTACATGAAATTCCAAAGGTTTTCGTCTGTTATCTGCATAACTCTTTTGACGATCTCGTGCTGCTTTTAGTCTTTCCTAGACTTGAATTATCTTGTCCGTTGTTTCTTGCACTATCTCTGGTCCAGATAATTGCTTTTCTTCAATTTCTTCCCAACAGACTGGAGTTCTGCACTTTCGTCCATAAAGTGCTTCAAAAGGTGCAGCATTAATGCTTGTATGATAGTTGTTATTGTAGGAAAATTCTATTAATGGTAAATGGTCATCCCAATTTCCTCTGAAATCAATCACACGGGCTCTAAGCATATCTTCCATCGTTTGTATTGTCCTTTCGCTTTGTCCGTCCATATGTGGATGATAAGTTGTGCTCAAATTTAACCTAGTTCCCATGACTTTTTGGAAACTTGTCCAATAATGAGAAGTAAAACGGCTATCTCTATCAGAAATGATAGACAAAGGAATTCCATGTAATGAAACTATTTCATTTACATATAGCTTGGCTAACTGTTCCATACTGAAAGTTTCCTTCATTTGTAAGAAATGAGCAAATTTGGTCAATCTGTCTACAATCACCCAGATTGTATCATTTCCTTTTCTTTTCTTGGGTAATTTGGTAACAAAGTCCATTGTTATCAACTCCCATTTCCATATTGGCATTTCTAACTGTTGCATTAATCCTAAGGGTTTCTGATGCTCAGCTTTAACTTGTGAACAAGTTAGACATTTAGCAACATAATTAGCTATATCCTTTTTCATTCCTATCCACGAGAAATTCTTTCTTAGATCTTGATACATCTTATCACTTCCTGGATGTATTGTATACTTAGACTTATGAGCTTCTTCTAGGATTTTGTGAAGTAGGTTCCCTTGTTTAGGTATCGACATTCTTTTCTTATGGAACTTCCAAATTTCATCTATTCCTTGTTCTAATTCCTTAATCATTCTTTTTTATTTTTCAGCATCGTCCTTGATTGCTGATTCTTGTACTTCTCTAATTTGGTCATTTAAATCTACTTGTAGATTTAACCTGAGAGAACGTACTCGTTTTGGCTTCTCATGATACTTTCGACTTAAAGCATCAGCTACTACATTAGCTTTTCCAGCATGATACTGGATATCATAATTATAATCGCTAAGAACTTCCATCCAGCTTCTCTATCTCATATTTAATTCTTTTTGCCCAAAAATGTATCTTAAACTCTTATGATCGGTAAAGACAACGAATTTATTTCCATATAAATAGTGTCTCCAAATCTTAAGGGCAAAAACTATGGCTCCTAATTCTAGATCATGGGTTGTATAACTCTCTTCATGTTTCTTAAGTTGTCTAAAGGCATAATCTATAACCTTTTGACATTGCATCAACACACATCCATATCCTAACATAGACGCATCACAATAGACTATAAAGTCTTTAGTTCCTTCTGGTAATGCGAGTATGGGTGCGTTGGTTAACCTTTGCTTAAGAATTCAAAAGGCTTCTTCCTGTTTTGGTCCCCATTCAAACTTAACTGATTTACAGGTCAGTTTGGTCAATGGAATGGCTATTCTAGAGAAATCTCGGATAAACCGTCTATAATATCCTACCAGTCCAAGAAAACTTCATACTTCTGTTGGTGATTCAGAGACTTTGCACTTAGTAATTGCCTCGATCTTTGTGGGATCCACATGAATTCCTTCATGATTAACCAGATGTCTAAGAAATTGTACTTCTTGTAACCAGAATTCACATTGTGAGAATTTAGCATAAAGCTTCTCTTTTCTCAACAATGTAAGAAGTGTATGCAGATGCGTTGCATGTTCCTCTTCACTCTTAGAGTAAATAAGAATATCATCTATAAATATAATTATGAATTTATCCAGGTATGGTTTACATATCCTGTTCATCATGTCCACAAATGCAGTTGAGGCATTGGTTAAACCAAATGGCATGACGGTAAATTCATAATGACCGTATCTCGTTCTGAAAGCAGTTTTAGGAATATCCTCTTCCTGTACTTTCAATTGATGATATCCTGAGCGTAAGTCGATCTTAGAAAAGAATCGAGCTCCTTGAAGTTGATCGAACAGATCATCGATTCTCGGTAGTGGGTACCGATTTTTAATCGTGACTTTGTTGAAATCTCGATAATCAATGCACATACGCATCGATCCGTCTTTCTTCTTAACAAACAACACCGGTGCTCCCCACGGTGATGAACTTGGTTGTATAAAACCTTTGTCAACAAGTTCGTCCAATTGGTTCTTCAGTTCCTGCATCTCCGTTAGTGCTAATCGATATGGTGCTTTGGCAATCGGTGCCATCCCTGGTATTAGGTGAATCCTAAATTCAACCTCTCTATCAGGCAGTAATCCAGGTAATTCTTCTGGAAAAATGTCTAAGAATTTAGATATTATGGGGATATCTTTTAATTCTTTTCCTTTAGTATTAATGATTACAGAAATCATATATACTATTCCTCTTTTCCTTTCATAACTTGCGGCTTTCATCACAGAGATGAACTTTGTTGATTTAGTTGGCTTATCTCCTTTAATTGCGATCTTTTCACCACTTGGTGTACTTACTTGTATAGTCTTTTGATCACATAAAATACTGGCATGATTGGCTACCAACCAATCCATTCCTAATACAACATCGAATCCAGCCAGATTCATTGGGTAAAGGTTAGCAAAGAAATGATGGTTTAGAAGTTCGATTCTTGCTCCCTGCAAGATTTCGCTTATCTTAATGGATTCTCCATTTGCTGTCTCTACCAGAAAATCTTGTTGAAGTTTGGCTAAAGGTTGGTCAAGAAGTTTGTAGAAAGAAGTATTAATAAAACTTTGGTTTGCACCAGAGTTAAACAATACTTTGGCAAAAATATTATTAACTAAGAACGTACCGGCAATCACATCTGGAATCATCTTGGCTTCTTCAGCTGTTAAAAAAAAGGCTCTGGCGTTTTTCTTAGGCGCTTCAGTTGTCTTAGCTTTATTGGTTGTGGCTAGAGTTAGTTTCGGACAGTGCGGTTTGATGTGACCAGCCTCTCCACAATTGTAGCATACCTTATTGTTAGGTTTCGATCAACATTCTTCTTCCTTATGTCCTGGCTTCTTGCAAAAATTGCAAAATCTTGCACATTTCCCATAATGCTTCTTTTTACACGTCTTACAGTAAGGTGCAGAAGAAGAACCTGTACCCTTTCCACGGTACTGAAATTCTTGGGTAAGTTTCTGAGCTAGGTTCTTTCTCTAGTTTACCTCTTGAGTACGTACCAATTCATCAGTCAAGGTATTGGCTAGTTCTACTGCTTCTTCTATGGTTTATGGTCTAGCTACCTTGACTACGTGTCTAATCTCACTAATTAATCTCCAAATATAACGAGAGATTAACACTGGTTCAACTAAGGCTAAGGTAGGTACTATCATAGCATATTCGAAGAATATGGTAGTGTAACCTTTGCAGTCTATTCCATTCATTCTAAGATTTAGGAACTTATTGGCGATTTGTTCCTTTTCATTAAGAGGACAAAATTTTCTTTCAACCATTTTCTTAAAGTTGATCCATTCCATTTTATAAACTCTATCACTTCCCTAGACTGGAGAATAGTATTCCACCATTCTAAGGCTGCATTTTTGAAAAGATTAGAAGCAAACATAACCTTATCTTCTTCTTCGCATTTACTTATCTTTATGACTGCTTTTGTCTTTTCTATCCAACGTAAGGCTGCAATGGCTCCTTCATTGCCTGAGAATTCTATTGTTTTGCAGGCCAATAATTCTTTATAAGAACAATCGTAAAAAGTGGTTCTTCTTCTTTTAGGAAATGGAGCTTGGATAATAGGTCCATTATCATTCACACTGTGACTTGGTTCAGTGTGTTGGCGTTTACTTCCATTTGCAGATTTATTATTTTCTGCCTCTTTAACAAACTTGATAATATAGGGCATAGCATCTATAATTCCTTGTGCTACTATATGTTGGATGGCACTGTTATCTATTTGGTTTCCATTATTCTCATTATTCTAATTTTCCTGATTTACTTCGTTCGACATCTTAATTGTGAACATTTATCAGGCATTAATTATCACAGAATAAAATTTAGTACAATCATTTATACACATCACACAAACAGATTGATCAAAATCGTCGAACATTGCGACTTTTACTCTTTTTATATATATATGCATCTATTACAAACTATAACTGGAAATCAGATATACTAGTAGTTATGCATCCGTATCTATTTTAGTCTATCTATATTATTATTTATTTGTATTTTTTATCATAATACAAAATTACACGTATATCTAGGTATTTTCTAAGTATCATGTATCCAGTCATGTATATCACGCTCGACATGTTTCCATTTAAGCTTTTCTCTTATTTGGCGAATCCTATCGCCCTCTTCCACTAATTCGTCACCGTATGAGCGAAGTTCTTCCAAATTTTCCTGGCTCATGGGTGGCATGGGTGCTGGTACTGGATCAGGGTGTCGGGGGATAGGTTGCCCATAAGGGTAAGGATTTCTTATTACACTATGCGTCCACCACTCGCTGCTCCAAAAGGGATCTAAAGGGTTAAGGTCAGTGTACTGAGCTATGGGGTTTGCAGGGGGAATTTTTGGAATCTCATAGGGATCTATATCGGGAATTGGAAACTGGTCTTCCTCGTTTGGTTCTAGCATTTGTTGATCTGGGAATAAAGGTAACAGTGGCGGTTCAGCTATTGGGTTTAGGTTAGCATCTACTGCTGTAGTGGCTAACATATGGAAATCAGCCAACTGTCTATCTAGCTCCTCTTCCCAAGGTGGCCTAATGATTGTTTCCTGAGTCTGTGCATTGGCTTCCTTATTAGCTCTAACTATCGCTCTCTTCTATTGTAACTTCTTCATTCTTTTTCTTGTGCCCCTCTATTAAACCAACCTCTTTTCTTAGTAGTAAAGGGTTCCTCAGACTGTGCCTTAAATATAAATATCCCTTCCTCAGTATCGGCTGAGTATCCTGAGGGATCAGGTTGAGATGATGTTCCCTCATCTTTTGGTGAACTATCTATATGACGATAAGCGTCCGAAGTTCCTTGCTCACTCATACTGTAAACTAACAAATAGTCAAATAACACAAAACAATATTTGCACATAAATTATTTCCTAACACAGAATTAAAATTTAAGTGTAACCTGAACACTTATTTGGCTTAAACCAGTGGGTGTAGCTCTGATACCACTCTCTGTTGCAACCCCCGACCCCTACCCCGGGGGCGGGTGCCGCAAGCTCAGATGGGTGGTATCGGTGTTTATTAATTTAGCAGCGGAATACATCAGGACCGTAGTTAGGAAATATTTTGATCAGAGTAAACCACCAAACTTTTATAATATAAATCATTGGGAAAAAGAGTTATACACGATATCGTAAAACAAAAGCTTTTTGTTAATTAAATGGCATTTTTGGCATAAATCATATTTAAACCCAAATTTTGACACCAAACTTTCTACCCACTGATGCAATATAATATTTAGGGATTTTTAGAAATTTTTGTCAAATTTTATACTGACCATAACATAGAGTTCTTGCATGGACTCGGTAATTGACGATAATGCCCTTTTCATTAATAAAATGAGTTTTATGCATCGTTTGCATGTCAAACCTTTTTACTGATTTTATACATTAAATAAAATATTTTAAACAGTTGAGACTGACCAAAATCTCAGATTTCCTTAAATAACCCGAATATCGTCAAATACCGACTTTTATGCGATTTAGGCGCATAGTATGGTTTAAAACCATATTTAGCACCTAAGACTTGTTACCTATTGATGTTATAAATAAATTTTTATACTTTAACAGTAAGTATAAGTTTTGAACTCAGATTTCCAAATTTGACTCTTAAAGCATATGTGAAATGACCAAAATGCCCTTACGGTGCATAGTTTGGCCATAAATGATAAAATTCACATATGTATGATGTCTTACTGATATAACTTGATAAAATTTATATTTTTACTGTATATTTTAGACCAGAACCTCATATTTCTATTTAACCTCTTTTATAAACTTTAAAATGACCAAAATACCCTTACGGGGCTTAAATTGATATTAAATTCGTTTTGGGCATAATGGAAGATATCCTACTGATGTCATATCATATTTAAAGCATATTAACTCATGGAACCTTTACATGACTCATTTGGTTACCCGTTATTCATATTCGCGTTCGGTACGGTTTATGTAACTAGTTTGCATAAATTAACCGAAACGGGTCAAACCTTTCATTTTTACTTCAAAATCCAGAATGTGTTTAGTTTACCCATTTTATACAAGTCCTCATACTTGTTGGGTCTAAATCACATTCTAATCCGGTCTTCGCTTAATCTTGCGTTTTGAACCGTAAACCTTTCATTAAAACTAACCGGTCTAAGTTTAAACTTAAGTAAGACCCGTTAGGAATCTAAAAGGTTATTAAAACCTTCGTTCCAGATTTAGGAGCCCAGTAAAAGCTACTTGTACTTGCTGATTGATATATGGCTGACAATAAAATTATAATTTTTGCTCAGGTAAATACTTTTAACCTATTTTCCCTTATACGGGCTTGGGATACGGTATTTAATAATACCGCTTGGTCGGGTATTGAATCTTTAATCGATTAGTGGTTAAATCATTGAGATAACCCATTTTAAGCTATTTTGTTTGATCAAGACCTTTGGGGGGTTAATGACCGTGTCCTGGATATCCTTGGCTCATTCATTGAAATGGCCACGACTTAAGCACGGGGTGTAGGCATACACCTGACAGTGCGTATGTAAAAAGACATACCCGCCTGTTGAGGATAACTCGCCGTGGGTTTATATTATATGGTGTGTCTATTAATCTTGTTCCGACTTCTATCCCGAATCCTGAACGTACGACAAACATATAAATCTGTATACAAGATTATTTTTAATAATTGTCCCAAGTTATAAAAGAATATTTGTGCCTTGTGCATTTAAATCAATTTTCTTAAATGTTTTCAAAAAGAGTCAGTTAATTGTATTTACCAGTGTAAACTGACGTATTTTTCGAAAAGACTACGTGAAGGTACTACGCGTATGGGCGGGAACTCCTGAGTATTAAATAAAGAGTTTTGCAAGCTTTTGATACTTAAAGTCTGTTGAACAATAATTTCTTTCTGTTTTAGATCCGCCTGTGGATCCATTTTTAATCCGTTGTATAATATTTTATTGTACTTTCAACTCGGTTTGTATAATTACTTTTAGACTTCCGCTGTGCATTAAACTGTGATTAATTGACTATGATGATATCAACTACGTCATGATACTCCCCACCGGGCCCACCGGTTATACGTGGAAAATCGGGGTGTGACAGGTTGGTATCAGAGCCAACATTGAGTGAATTAAACACTAGCCTTTTGTGTTTAATCTCAATGACACAGTTTGCACATTCCTTGACTTCCGAGTCTAGGCTAATGACTTAGGAGTAATCCTAATCTTATTGTTTTCTTTTGTGGGTTTCTTTTGTTTGTTTTGGCAGGAACAAAGACAATGCCGCCACGTTTTAGAGGTAGAGGTGGAAGAGGAAAGGCACCAATAACTGCAAGGAATGAGCATGAAGCCGGGCCATCCCACCGGCGAACACCTTCGACAACCCTTAGCTCTAGTCCCCATGAGGATTGGAGAACTTATTTAGAGCCAGCGAGACGCTCAGTCTCGCTCAGTTCCTCCCCGTCTTAACATCACTCTTTCGGACCTCATCAAGACGAGGAGCATAGCGATACGCACCATTCCTCCATACCGTTGCAGCGGTCGTGTTCGCACCGTGCCTTCCAGGACCCGACCCCATACTTCCAGAGCCGGTTTAATCCAATGAACCAGATTCAAGAACTAGAGGGTCCAAACCCTTTGGGGCCACCTGACCACTATCCTGAGATGCAGGATATGATGGATGAGGATCCAGATCCCGAGCTACCACCGACAGCGACGCCGACGCATCCCATCGACATATCCAGCGGATCATCATTTCATGGTTCGCCTTACAGGGGCCCAGACAGTTTTGCTGAAAGATGGGCCATATACAACTGGGAGTACACTCCCCCTTTTAACCCATTTCCACAACAGCAACAGGATCCCTCTGAGGATTTGTGTTTTCAGGCGGTTACACCACCGCCACCGCCACCGCCGCCGCCAGAGCAACAACTGCCTCCAGAACCACCGAGGCGAAGAAGAACAGGTGCACGGATGTCCGTGCATGGGGGATTTCATTTCAGCACCCCCCAACACTCCAGCGGCAGCCATTACTCGCCGCTATATGAAGATCCGCAAATGGGTGGGCCTTTAAACCCAGCTTCTGAAGTCAACTCTGCTCCAGTCGCACCACCACCGCCCATGGGTTATGAAAACCCAATTTCTTCTTACGCCGGTGCAGCATCGTATAACCTGTTTGAGCATCAAGCTTACTCGGGTTACAACTACTACAATGCCCCTAATGTTGACCCGTACCTCGAGGCAGAAAACTACAATGCTCTCCACCCCGAAGGACCCTTTCAAGCTGCGTACCCAACTGGGTACCCAGCATATGGGTATCAATACCCGCCACCTCCTCAACCTCAGCCGCAGCAGCAGTCGCAACCGCCACAAATCCAACCACCGCAGCAGCAGGAGATCCTTCAATGGTTGCATGAGGTGGAGCAACAGGTACAGGAGGAGCGTAGAAGCCGC
Source organism: Helianthus tuberosus (assembly GCA_030545235.1). Classification (NCBI taxonomy): domain Eukaryota; kingdom Viridiplantae; phylum Streptophyta; class Magnoliopsida; order Asterales; family Asteraceae; genus Helianthus; species Helianthus tuberosus. The sequence continues at coordinate 25,104,447 of CM060351.1, read as the reverse complement.
CGGGGTCTACTTAAGGGTTTGGAAACCTAATAAAGGGGAAAAAGAAGAGGGATTATTAAAACCCTTATTTATTTTGTTTTGTAATTTTTAAATTTCAGTTTAAGTCCCTGTGTGGACATTTATTTATGTATTCGGTCCCTGTGAGGACTTTTATTTCTTCTTTTAGTCCCTATGTGGACAAATTATTTATTTAAAAGTCCTGTTTAGGGCAATTATGTACTTCTTTCAATTTATGGGATGTTTTAATTTAAATTCCATTTGTCATTATATGTATGGATATATTATAAACCAAATTATCATTCCAATTTACAATTGATCTGCCATTCAATATTAAAGGAAATTTTCAAGGTATAACCTAGCCTATATGTCATTTTAGACATGGCCCCGATGGTAAAACCTTTTTAAGATTTAAATCGTTGTTAACATCTGAAAACATGTTAGCACTCCTGGAAAATGTGATTCAATAAAATCACACTAGTCGTCCTTGTATTGAATTTTTCCAATTCCTTATTCTCACCAAATTTAAATATCCATTAATGATAAAGTGCCTACGGGCCATGTTCATTGTCCAATGAGACAAAAAGACAATTGTAGTCTACGGCTTCCTGTCAAGAAAAGGTAATAAACTACGTTCAAACCTTAATGCCTCGATCTTATAAGATCATGGCTATTAAATTTTAAAACTGTCCTTGTGACTAGGCCTTTTGTGCCACTTTAATATCTTTAATGATTTATAACTAAGGATAAATTATAATGAAAACCCTAAACAAATATGACTAACAAATTAATCAATATGGTTTATATTTACCATGGTTAATGAATCGTCAAAAATGACAATTCCACAATAAGACTTTTGAATAAATCATTGTCATCATTTTTATGTAGCGATCAAGCTACATGGCTGAATCAGATGAGGTTAACAGTCACCCTAGGGAGAGAAACGATACCACCAGAGTTAATGTAGCTGGTGCAGACCTGCAAGCGTTAATAGATAATGCTGTTACTCGAGCCCTTGACAGACAGTTTAAAGAATCAAGCAGTACTCGCACCAGGACTCAGTCTGTACCTCATACGAAACCACCTTCCAAGACTCATACATCTCACAAAGACGATTCTCATCACTCATCAAACCAAAGGACTGTCCCTCTAAGCAGATCGTGCTTAATCAGGAACCACGTGTTAAAACTTGTTCTTACAAATATTTTGTCTCTTGCAAGCCAAGGGACTTCACATGAGAAAAGGGAGCCATTGATTGTATGACATGGCTCGACGAGATGGATACCGTGGTTAACATCAGTGGTTGTGCAGAACAGGACATTGTGAAGATTGTTTCACAATCATTTAAAGGTAAAGCTTTAGCTTGGTGGAGGTCATTAATCCAAGGTACAGGGAAAATTCCATTGTATAACTTGTCGTGGGATCAGTTTGTTGCATTAATCAGGGAAAATTTCTATCCTCAGCATGAGGTGGAAAGGATTGAAACTGACTTCTTGACTCTGGTCATGAAGAACTTAGACTGTCAGGCATACCTCACAAGTTTCAACACCATGTCCTGATTGGTTCCTTATTTGGTCACACCGGAACCAAAGAGCATAGCTCGTTTTATTAGAGGTCTAGCTCCAGAAATCAAGGGAAATGTGAAAGCATCTAGACCTACCACATTCAGGTCAGTGGTAGATCTGTCTCTATCTCTCACACTTGATGCTGTCAGGAGCAAGTCTGTCAAAGCTTCTGAGGAAGGAAAGAGGAAACAGGAGGATGAGAGTTCTCATCGCTCTGACAAGAAAAGGAAAGGGAACTCAGATCACAGGAAGAGTTCTGGGTTTAAAAAGGATAATCAACAAACAGGTGAGAAGCCCAAGTGTAAAACCTGCCAGAAGCGCCATTTAGGGAAGTGCATATTCGAATCAAAATCTCAATCGCAGCCTAGAGTTTGTGGGATCTGCAAATAAAACGAGCATAGAACATTAGATTGCAAGAAAATGAAAGATGCAACTTGTTACAATTGTAACGAGAAGGGGCATATCAAGACCAACTGCCCAAAATTTGCAAAGAAGCCTGAGGAGGCTAAAAAGACCAATGCTCGGGGTCTTTCATATGAATGCTCAGGAGGCCATTCAGAATGACAATGTTACAAATGGTACATTCCTTATTAATGATGTTTATGCTAGAGTGTTGTTTGACTCAGGTGCAGACAAGTCTTTTGTAGACAATAAATTTTGTAAGTTATTAAATCTGCCTGTTAAAACTCTAAGCATTAAGTATGAAGTAGAAATGGCCGATGGTACGATAGAGACTGCTTCAACAGTATTAGACGGATGTTTTATATCCATTAGAAATCACTCTTTTTCGTTGTCCTTGCTTCCGTTGAAATTAGCAGGATTCGATATAGTGATAGGCATGGATTGGTTATCTCACAACCAAGCCCAAATTGTATGTGATCAGAAGCAAGTGGTTATCAAGACTCCTTATGGTGAACCTTTAACAATTCAAGGAGATACGCAGTACGGGTTACCCAAGCAAGTGTCTATGCTTAAGGTGTCGAAGTGTTTGAAGAAAGGTTGTGTCATTTATATGGCACAGGTAACCATTGATGAACCAAAGCCCAAGATTGAATACATCCCCGTTATTTCTGAATATCCAGATGTTTTTCCTGAAGAACTACCTGGATTACCTCCAGATAGGCAAGTGGAATTTAGAAACGATATCATTCCTGGAGCAGCACCAATTGCAAGAGCACCTTATCGATTGGCGTCAACTGATATGAAAGAATTGAAAACACAGTTGGATGATATGTTAGAAAATGGTTTTATTCGACCTAGCTCGTCCCCTTGGGGAGCACCGATTCTTTTTGTGAAGAAAAAGGACGGCTCAATGCGTTTATGCATTGATTATCACGAGTTAAACAAGGTTACAATCAAGAACAGATATCCATTGCCAAGGATCGACGATTTGTTTGATCAGCTTCAAGGAGCAAGTTACTTTTCAAAGATCGATCTACGGTCAGGTTATCACCAGTTGAAGATCAGAAACGAAGACATGCACAAGACCACATTCAGAACACGCTATGGCCACTATGTGTTCTTAGTGATGCCTTTTGGGCTCACTAATGCACCTGCAGCATTCATGGATCTCATGAATCGCGTTTGCAAGCCGTATTTAGACAAGTTTGTCATTGTCTTCATTAATGACATTCTTATTTATTCAAAGAGTCAAGCTGATCATGAAAAACATCTCCGGTGCATCCTTAAACTTCTACAGCAAGAGAAGCTCTACGCCAAGTTTTCTAAATGTGAGTTTTGGCTTCGGGAAGTGCAATTTCTTGGACATGTGGTAAGTGAGCGTGGCATCCAGATGGATCCCACTAAGATTGAAGCTATTATGAATTGGCAAGCGCCCAAAACACCTACCGAAATTCGCAGCTTCTTGGGTTTAGCAGGTTACTATAGACGTTTCATTGAAAACTTTTCAAGGATTGTCGCACCTTTAACATCGTTAACTCGCAAGAATGTCAAGTTTGGCTGGGGTCCCAAGCAGCAAGAATCCTTTGATATTCTTAAGCAGAAACTAAGAAATGCTCGTGTGTTAACATTGCCAGAAGGAATAGAAGAATTTGTGGTTTATTGCGACGCATCGCACGAAAGGTATGGGATGTGTGCTTATGCAGAAGGGCAAGGTTATTGCATATGCTTCCCGTCAATTAAAGGTGCACGAGAAGAACTACACCACCCATGATTTGGAATTGGGTGCCGTTGTATTTGCACTGAAGCTTTGGAGGCATTATCTTTATGGGACTAAGTGCTTGATCTATTATGATAATAACAGCCTTCAGCATCTGTTCAATCAAAAAGATCTTAACATTTGACAGCGCCGATGGATGGAAACATTAAACGATTATGATTGGAAAGAAAGGATCAAACTTATTAGAATAAACGACAAAAGCATTGAACTAAAGAACAGCTTGAATGAAAGGTTGTTAGCCGCTCAAAAGGAAGCTGTATTAGTAGCTAACTATCTGAATGAGAAGTTAGGCGTAACTGCTGATCAATTATCATATGGAAAGGATGGAATCCTTAGGATGAATGGTCGAATCTGGGTTCCAATCCATGGAGGGCTTAGAGATGTGATTCTCCAAGAAGCTCATAGTTTGAAATATTCAGTTCATCCTGGCAGTGATAAGATGTACCAGGATTTAAACGAAAATTATTGGTGGATAGGTTTGAAGAAATCTATAGCCACTTATGTGGCTAAATGTCTGACGTGCGCACAAGTTAAAGCAGAGCATCAGAAGCCGTCAGGTTTACTACAACAGCCTGAACTTCCCACATGGAAATGGGAAATGGTAACCATGGATTTTATCACTAAGTTACCAAAGACAAAGCACGAAAATGATACAATTTGGGTTATAATTGATAGACTGACCAAGTCAGCCCACTTCTTGCCTATTAAAGAAACGCACAGCTCCGATAAGCTAGCTCAATTGTACGTGGATGAGATAGTATCTCTCCACGGTGTGCCAGTATCTATTATCACTGATAGGGATACAAGATACACGTCTCATTTTTGGAAAAGCTTTCAGCAATCCCTAGGCACTCGTCTAAATTTCAGCACTGTTTATCATCCTCAGACAGATGGCCAAAGTGAGCGTACAATTCAAACACTCGAGGATATGCTCAGGGCTTGTGTTATTGATTTAGGAGGAAGTTGGGATGACCATCTTCCTTTAACTGAATTTTCGTAAAATAATAGCTATCATTTGAGCATTCAAGCAGCTCCTTTTGAAGCATTGTACGGAAGGAAGGGTAGGACGCCAGTTTGTTGGGCGGAAGTTGGAGAAACCCAACTGTCAGGACCTGATATAGTCCTCGAGACGATGGATAAGATTGTCCAAATCCATGATCGTCTCAAAGTTGCCAGGGATAGACAGAAAAGCTACGAGGATAAAAGGCGTAAACCTCTGAAATTCGAGGTAGGTGACAAAGTGCTACTCAAGGTATCACCATGGAAATGAGTGATGCGATTTGGCAAAAAGGGCAAGCTTAGCCCAAGATACATAGGACCATTCGAGACCATCGAATGTGTCGGAACTGTAGCTTACAAGGTAAACCTACCCGAAGAGCTCAGTGGCATACAAAATGTATTCCACATCTGCAACTTAAAGAAATGTCTAGCCGATGAATCGCTAGCAATGTCGCATAAGGACGTGCAGATTGATGAGAGTTTGAAATTCGTTGAAAGACCTCTGTCAATAGAGGATCGACAGGTCAAGAAGCTTCGAAGAAAGCATGTGGCAATTGTCAAAGTAAAATGGGATGCCCGTAGAGGTCCAGAATACACGTGGGAGGTTGAATCCACAATGAAACAGAGTACCCTCATTTATTTCAGTAAATCTCGAGGTCGAGATTTCTTTTAAGGGGGTGAGGATGTAACATCTCGCAAAATCACGTTCAATATAATAAAGACACGTGTCATGAAGATTAAATGTGTAATGAATTGATTTCGATGGACTAAAATTGTCAAACAATGTAAATATATGATATTCACCAATTTACACATATTTTAGTCCCCCATTTTATCCCCATTTTATGCGTTTTCGGCCGTAAAACCGTTATTCGGATACTTAATCAGGTATACTTTTGTTTACAGGCCTAAAACAGCATGCCAAACAAGATGATAGTGAAAACGAGGACTTTCCGGAGGAAACGACAAAGCTGCGAACATTCTGTGAAGATTCTGACCTGGGCATTTGGAACGGTCGTGCCATGAGTGGAACGACCGTGCATATACGATAAAATAACCCAGCCCGGCAACGAACGACAGTGTAATCCGGAGTGCAACAAGATTTCGGAGTGGAACGATCGTGCGACTAGAGGCACTCCCGTGCAAACCCAACGATCAAGCCCAGCCCGGAACTGCACCACCAGTGCAGTTGTCCGTGCCAACAGAACCCGGAGATGCACGATCGTGCGGCCTAAGGAACAGTCATGCAAGATCGACGACTGGTCAAGATCTGATGATGTCATGCGGTATGGTGAACAGTAACTCCAATAATTCAAAAAGTGAAAGGTTATGCCAATAAAGTGTACGACTGTGCGAGCTCTAAAAGATATAAAAACATGCAGAAACATTCTTCTCGTAACTCCGGATATTTTGGGAGCAATTCATGCGATTTTTAGGCTCCGGAGGCGTTAGCTTTCACCCGGATTCAAGCCACATTGTGCCGATTAGCTCCGTTATCTTCCGGACTCTTAATCTAGTGCTTGTTTATGGTTTGGTTTTCTAATCTTTCCATAATTTTGTTAATCTTTCAAGCATTTAGATTAATGTTCTATGTATTATTGTAAGCCTTTGGGCAAAAACAACAATCCCTAGCTTAATTATAACCATTAGTATGTTAATTTTGTTTGTAATGACACTTGGAAGTATTTTCTATGTTAATCTTTGATGATTAGTTTGCAACCTTGTTATTGTTGTTGATTTCTTGATTATAAGTAATTATGTTGGATGATTAATATTTGGTTAGTTGAGATAGTTGAAAGATGAAGCTTAATTAATCATGTATTAGTAGACTTTAAACTTTGTTAACTAGTTTAGCTTGGTTAAAATGTGTGCATCATGATACTAGAAATGGTTAGTGGTTTAATAAAATGTAATTATTGTTAATCAAGAAAGCCTGTCACGTAAGGACCTTAACGGGTTAAATGGTATTGTTATGAATTCTTGCCTTGAATTGTTAGCTTAGTTAGTAGTTTAGGCCAAAATTGCTATCTTGGTGAATTTATATGCAAGATTTGTAAAATGAACTCGGTTGTGATTTAATCTAGTTTATGCTTGTCTCGGTGGTTGCATTGTGTTTATCGATGTCATTTTCCTTGTTTAAGTGAGGTTAGAAAACTCCTAACGGATGACTAACTTATTTTTAAGAGATTTTCATTGACATTTATCAATTGCACGTTAAAGAACAATTTTAGGTGGTTAAAGTGTGTTTATCGTTTTAGCTTTCCGAAAGATTGTCATGTTAGGATTCCCGAAAGGGATACTAATTGTCTTGAAAATGAAGAATTGACCAAATGCTTCTAGTGGCAAAACCGACATAGTTGACATGCTTTGGTTGTGTATAAAGCAAGGCTATTTATCTATTTTCATATTTGAAGTCTATTATGTTTTTATAAGTATTTGTTTATGCTTACTTTAGTTTTTAGAAAATCAAACAACTTATCTTTCTTCCGTTAATTTAATGACAAAGGTCTAGTATTATTCCTCCGCCCATTTCCTTGGATCGATACTTGGTTCTTACCGATGCTTTACTACATATATGACGGGGTACACTTGCCTCTTTCGTGTGTGTTTTGATGTTGAAGTATAAATCACTTTTATAAATTTAAAACCGAATCGTGTGTAATTTCATCATAAAAATATGTATATACGCGCACACGTCAAGTTTTTGGCGCCGTTGCCGGGGACATGGCGAGCTTTAGGAACGACTCGAGTCATTGTTTTATCGGTGTATATACTTGTTAATATTTGTGAATATTTTCTTGATTATTTATTTGTTTATTTATTTGTTAATAGTTCTTGTTTTTAATTCAATTTATTCATTTTCAAGATTATTTTGTACACTTGTAAATTTTTGTTCCGTTTATTTGTTCGAATCCGGATTTATTTATTCATTTATTCTTTGAGTTTTCGGCTCCGAAAAATCATTTTTATACTAGCCGATTCGATTATTTAATTCGTTATGATTTTTTATAAAAATTCGGGCCCATTTATGAATTGTTATAAAATTTCCAGCCCATGTTTATAAATATTCTGTTTCTTTTCAGCCAAAAAAAAAACAGCATTATTATATTAATAAAATATTCATTGTGTCAAATTTTCGTTTGCAGGTTGATGTCCTCAACCCCCGCTCCCGATCCTGTTGAGCCGTCAGACGAACCCGAGCGTGATCTGAGGAGACGTCTTCGCACAAGATCTCGTGCGGTTGGGCTGCTGCTCGCAGCTGGTGAGCCAGAGCCGGTGGTACCCGCTGAAGCAGAGGGCTCAGGGGCAGCGGGAAACAGAATCATGGCGGACGATGAGCGACCTTTGAATGAGACGAATCAGCCCGGAAGGGCAAGCCTGGAGCCGAGTATCCTTCAGCCTACTATTGATGCACCTACGTTTGAAATTAGATCTAGTATTATTAACATGGTGCAGAACTCAGTACAGTTTGACGGGCGTGAGCATGAGGATCCCGGGAGACATATCGCTGCTTTTCTCGCTATTTGTTCGACATTTAGGATCATAGGTGTTTCGGAGGATGCAGTTCGGTTGAGGTTGTTTCCTTTCTCGTTGCTTGACAAAGCTAGAGCTTGGCTTATGTCACTTCCAGCTGGGTCCATCAGGACCTGGAATGAGTTGGCGGAGCTGTTTATGCAAAAATATTTTCCACCTGAGAAAACAACCAAGCTACGGAACCGGATTGTGACCTTTCACCAGGATGAGGGAGAGTCGTTACACGCGGCCTGGGAGAGATTTAAAGATTTGTTGATTGATGTTCCACATCATGGCTTCTCCAAGAGACAGCTGGTCTTGACGTTTTATCAAGGGCTCAGTTACAACACGCAGGAGCGATTAGACGTGAATGCAGGAGGCAATCTAGGAACGAAGACGCCTAATGAAGCGTATGATATCATAGAAAGTGTTGCATTGAAGTCTAGCTCACGTCGCAAAGGAGATAGAGGTCGGGCAACATCATCATCATCAGCACCTCGTGCAGGAGTTCACGCGGTGGACGATTACACGGCCATTACTGCACAAATCTCGGCTCTTGCAGCGAAATTCGATAAGTCCCAGATGATCGCACAAGCTGGTTCGGGATGTGACCAGTGTGGAGTGTCACACGAGCCTGGTGCAGGCTTTCAGGGAGTCGTGTATGAAGGTCACGAAGAAGTGGATTTTGTGAGTAATCAGGTGAGGCCGCAGAACAATCCCTACAGCAATACCTATAACCCCGGATGGAGGAATCACCCAAATTTTGGGTGGCGAGCGAATACAGGCAATCAAAATCCATTGGGATTTACTCAGCGCACTCCAGCGCCACAGCAGGGTCAGGGTCAGCAGTTCCAGCCATACAACCAACCTTACCAGCAGCGTCCATATTTGTATCAGAATCAGGGCACTGGGAGTAGCTCCCAGCAACAGGCCCCTCAGTCTAGTTCCAAGCTGGAGGATATGATGGCTCAGCTTCTTACTAGCTCCTCTAGTGCGAATCAGTTGGCTGAAAAACGCTACCAACAGAGCGAGGATCGTTTTCTATCCCATGAGGGAGAAATGAGGAGTCACAAAGCCACGATTCAGAATATCGAGAATCAGGTTGGTCAGCTGGCACAGATGATGTCTAAAAGGCCCCCAGGTGGTCTTCCAGGCAATACAGAACCAAACCCGGGCAGGCATGTGAATGCGATCATGACCAGGAGTGGAAAGACTACTGGACCTGTCATATCGGACTCATCACCGATCACTGGAGCGGTCCCGACTGACACACCGGATAAGGTGCAAGCCAGGCTACACCCAACAAGTACAACACAAGTCAAGGAGCCAGTCAAAGATTACACTCCACCAGTACCTTATCCAGGCAGGCTGAAGAAACAGAAGAACGAAGAGCAATACGGTAAGTTCCTTGAGTTGTTTAAGCAGCTACACATTAATATACCGTTTGTTGAAGCCTTGGCCCAGATGCCAAAGTATGCGAAATTCCTAAAGGACATCCTCTCGAATAAACAGAAGCTCAAGGATATATCATGTGTGGTGATGAATGAAAGTTGTTCTGCCATTCTTCAAAACCGTCTGCCCACGAAAATGGGAGATCCGGGTAGTTTCACGCTTCCTTGTTTGATTGGAAACATGTCGGTTAGCCATGCATTGGCTGACTTGGGAGCGAGTATCAACCTTATGCCTTATAAGGTTTTTACTAAACTGGATCTAGGTGAGCCGTCACCCACTAGGATGAGCATTCGGTTGGCAGATCGTTCAATCAAGTATCCACGTGGATTTGTTGAAAACATGCTTGTTAAAATCGATAAATTTGTTTTCCCCGTGGATTTTGTTATTCTTGACATGGACGAAGATTCAAGAGTACCTTTGATACTTGGACGGCCGTTCCTCAATACTGCGAGGACGATTGTTGATGTGGCAGCTGGCCAAATCACGCTCCGAGTAAATGACGAGCACGTGACATTTGATATCAAAAGATCAATGCATCATCCGCAAACATGCTTTATTATGTCGACATTGTCGATGCATGGGTGTGCTCTCATTTTCAAGGCACTATTGACGAGATTGATTCGGACACACGTCTGTCGTGTGGGGACCTGATTGGCACTACATAGGGGGGCCACGATTTCGAGCAGCCAGTCTATCAGATTGGTGACGATGGTTCCCAGATTCCGGAGAGGTTTCTAGAAATTGGCCATGTAGAAGAAGAGAAAGAAAAATCTTCGATTGAAGATCCACCGTCTTTAGAGTTTAAAGAACTTCCACCACATCTCGAGTATGCATTTCTGGACGAGGAGTGTCGCTTACCGGTCATCATTTTGGCATCATTGGAAAAGGATGAGAAGAAACAGCTTCTCGAGGTTCTGAGACTTCATAAGAGAGCCATTGCGTGGAAAATCATGGATATCAAGGGCATCAATCCTTCTTTTTGCACTCACAAGATTCTGATGGAAGACGAGTACAAACCCTGTGCACAGCATCAAAGGCTATTAAATCCGAATATGCAAGATGTGGTGAAGAAAGAAGTGATTAAGTTGTTGGATGCCGGGTTGATTTATCCTATATCTGACTCTGTGTGGGTGAGTCCAATGCAGGTGGTACCAAAGAAAGGTGGTATGACTGTAGTCTCAAATGATAGGAATGAGCTAATTCCTACCAATACCGTCACTGGGTGGCGAGTTTGCATTGATTACCGCAAACTCAACGATGCTACTCGTAAGGATTCCCGCTTCCATTCATCGATCAGATGTTGGAGCGTCTGTCGGGGAAGTTGTATTACTGTTTCTTGGACGGGTTCTCTGGATACTTCCAGATTCCTATTGCTCCTGAGGATCAGGAGAAGACTACCTTTACATGCCCCTTCGGCACATTCGCCTACCGGCGTATGCCTTTTGGGTTGTCTAATGCACCGGCGACCTTCCAGAGATGCATGGTTGCAATTTTTCATGATATGATCGAGGATTCTATGGAGGTTTTCATGGATGACTTTTCGGTATTTGGGGATTCCTTCGATCATTGTTTGGAAAATTTGAAGAAGACGTTGAAGAGGTGTGAGGAGACGAATCTGGTCCTAAACTGGGAGAAGTGCCACTTCATGGTGAAAGAGGGCATAGTTCTGGGGCATAAGATTTCTCATGCTGGTATGGAGGTCGATCCAGCTAAAGTTGACATTATTTCTCGACTTCCGCCTCCCACCTCTGTGAGAGCGATACGGAGCTTTCTTGGTCATGCGGGGTTCTATAGGCGATTCATCAAGGATTTCTCAAAAATCGCTAGGCCCATGACCCGTTTGTTGGAGAAAGACGCTCTGTTCATATTTGGAGATGATTGCTTGAGGGTTTTTGACCTTCTCAAGCAAAAGTTGATTCAGGCCCCTATTTTAGTTGCACCTGACGGGAGTTTGCCGTTTGAAATTATGTGCAACGCAAGCGATTACGCTATAGGGGCCGTTTTGGGACAGAAGAAGGAAAAGCACTTTCACCCGATCTATTATGCGAGCAAGACTCTTCACGATGCTCAGGAGAACTACACCACGACTGAAAAAGGGCTCTTGGCGGTTGTTTTCGCATTTGACAAATTTAGATCGTATTTGGTGCTTTCAAAAACAATTATGTATACTGATCACGCTGCCATCAGATAACTCTTCAGCAAACAGGACGCTAAACCGCATCTAATCAGATGGATCTTATTGCTGCAGGAGTTTGATATTGAAATTCAAGATAAAAAGGGTGCGTTGAATGTAGCGGCTGACCATCTATCTCGGTTGGAGCACGGAGACATCAAGGACACGCGTTGGGATTCAATCAATGACAATTTCCCACACGAGTCATTGATGGGCGTTGAGATATGCGATGAGTCACCTTGGTTCACCGACTTTGCGAACTATCTTGCTTGTGGGATTCTGATTAAAGGGTTGACTCACCAACAAAAGAGGAAATTCTTTTCGGATGTCAAGCACTACATTTGGGATGATCCTTTCTTATTTAGGGTGGGTGCTGATCAGGTGATCAGAAGATGCGTTTCAGGAAAAGAGGCGACCGATATTCTGCGCCATTGTCACGAGGTACCTACGGGAGGCCACCATGGAGCCAATTTCACTGCCAAGAAGGTGTTGGATTCCGGGTTTTATTGGCCGACTATTTTTCGTGATGCGCAGAGTTGGGTAAAAGTGTGCGATGCCTGCCAGAGGGCGAAAAATATATCGGCACGTGATGAAATGCCTCAGAACTGGATACAAGTTTGTGAAGTCTTCGACATTTAGGGGATAGACTTCATGGGACCATTTCCCCCCTCACGAGGAAATAAGTACATCCTGGTCGCGATTGACTATGTATCAAAGTGGGCGGAGGCACAGGCCTTACCCACCAATGACGCCAGGGTGGTCGTGAGATTCTTGAAAAGTTTGTTCGCCCGGTTTGGCGCTCCGAAGGCGCTCATCAGTGACAGAGGGACTCACTTCTGCAATACCCAGCTTGAAAAAGTTTTGTCTCGCTACGGTGTGCATCACCGTTTATCCACGCCCTATCATCCACAGACGAGTGGGCAGGTGGAGGTCACAAACCGGGGGCTAAAACGAATTCTTGAGCGGTCTGTAGGTGCAAACCGCAAGGATTGGTCGGACAAACTAGACGAGGCGTTGTGGGCTTTTCGTACAGCCTACAAGACCCCTATTGGGACTACTCCCTTTAGGCTTGTATACAGAAAAGCGTGTCATTTGCCGGTGGAGTTGGAGCATAAAGCGATGTGGGCTCTAAAAACCGCAAATCTGGACTTAAAGACCGGAAGTGAAGCCCGGTTTCTTCAGATTCATGAATTGGAGGAGCTACGACAACACGCTTATGAAAGCTTCGTGTTGTATAAAGAGCGCACAAAGAGATTGCACGATAAACGCTTGAAGGACCACAAACAATTCCAAGCGGGCGATCTTGTTTTTCTTTACAACTCGCGGTTGCGCCTATTTCCAGGAAAACTTCATTCACGTTGGACAGGACCATACACAGTAAAAGAGGTATTCTCATATGGGACTGTTGCAATAGAGAACGCGGACGGTGTTATTTCCAAGGTGAATGGGCACCGCTTGAAGCTTTACGTTGCCGGGCCGATCGAGTCGGCGGTGGAGGTTATCGAACTCCACGCCCCGCACACATCATAAGTGTGGGGAGGAGAGTCTACACTACTGACTCATGGATTAAAAATGTAGCAAGAGCGACTTAAGCGCTTTAGGGTAAAATCGTCCTTTTTTGTGTTTTTGTCGTTTTAGCGTAATTTAGGTGTGTTTTGTAGTTTTCGTTAGTTTGTACTGTTTTTAAAACGTGCCGAGCGAAGGTTCTATGTTGGGATATTGTTAAAACAGTTTGCGTGTTGAAAAAATGGCGAAAAACGGCCAAAACAGGTGCTGAAAATGCATTCTGCAGAAAAAACTGATCTGCAGATGTGGCACGCCCGTGCCTCCTATCACACGCTCGTGCAAATCTGGGATGGCCGGCACCTCGAGTCGCACCCCTGGTGCAGTTCCAAGATCAGCGTGCCAGGGTTAAACTTTGTCGGTGATGCACGATCGTGCAAGCTGTCGCACGACCGTGCGAGTGGCAGGGGCAGTATGGTCGTTTGTCCAATATAAAAACCCCCATCTGCTGCCATTTCTCAAAAGTCGCGAAAACCCTATCCGCACCAGCCGTTCCAGAACGATTTTGCATCAAATCGCATGATTTCTTCGCACGGTTTCACACATCTCTTCGCACGGTATGTTCTTTCTTGTCGATTTCCTGTTTCATCTTTGTCTAGGGTAGATTTTCTCGATCTCTTCAAGGCTTTTTAGGGTTCCCTTCATAAACACAAGCGAAACCCTAACCCTTGCAAGATTGTTATGTTTCGTGAACACCCGGTCAGATTTCTAGCCCCTATTTGCCAAAAATTTGATAATTTTCAGAAAAATCAGACTGTTCAAGGTCAGGGGTTTGAAATCTGCAGAAAACGTGGTCGCACGGACGTTCCTCGAGTGGAACGGTCGTTCAGTGCCGGCTCTTCACGATGACTTTCTGTTGGCTTGGTGATGCACGGTGGTGCGATTGACTGCACGCCTTGCAGATACGACGAACACCAACCACCCACGCTGATTATCGGGGACGCACGACCGTGCGTCTGGTCGCACGTCCGTGCGACATGCCTAGATCAACGAGACAGAACCTTCATAACTATGTGTTCTGCGGTTCCGAATAAAATTTTCTCTGTTTCTCCTGTTTTAACTATCTTCCCTCATGCAGATGGATCATCCATTCTTACAGTTTGGCCCCGATAACGAGAAAGAAAGCCTTTGCATTGTAGGATCGTTTTGACGATCAAATGAGTCAATCAAAGTCAATACACGACTGTTTGAGTGGCGGAAACAAACAAACAGTGTTGAATCAGAGAGAATTGAGTAGAAAACAGAAGAATATCACTTTTAACACTTGTTTCTCATTAAGATTCACTTGAAAATCCGGCAGCAGTTCGGTACACAACTGATGACCTCGTTACAAATGAGAAACTACTAACCACTATATATAGCCACATGATTTCGCTTGAACATGACACTGGTCATTTCAAGTGAAATCTCATCACTTGGTTTCGCTTGAAATGACACAGGTCACTTTCAAGCGAAATTACATCACAAAATGCATAATTACACTTTTAACCCTTCTAGACCCTATACAAACACGACCTAGACTTAAGACAGAGGCTATAGACGTTGTGCACCAACAAACTCCCCCTTGGATATAGCTGGAGTCTTCAGTCTAGTCTTCGGGTCTTCACATCGATTTGAAAGTTTCCTCTCTTTGCTTAGGCTTTTTCCTTAGCAACTTCTTCAACTTTTCGTTCTCTTTCTTTGCTCTCATTTCTTCTTCAGCTTGCATCCTCATCCACTTCCCTTTGTTTTCTTCCAGCTTCTTTCGTTCTCTTTCAGCTTTCAACTTTTCTTTTTCTTCAAGCGACCACCATTTTGAGTTCCATTTGTTATCAGCATTGATACCCTTTTGAAAACAAATAGAAACCACTTTTTGAAACTGCATCGCTTGTTCTCTGTCTTCAGCTTGGAAGCAGATCTTGTTCACAAATAAACCTTCAATATCTTTCGCAGAGCAATTTACCAACCACATAGGATCATAAACAAAGATCTCTCTGATTTCATTCCCTGCTCTGTGGGTTATCACAGCATCAGTAGATATACAACTATACACCCAGCCCATAAAACCTTTGTAGAACTCTTGTTCCATCTTTGGCACTGGTATATTCTTCATCACTTTCGGTTTTTTCACATTAAAAATTGTTTCTTCATTTCCAGTTTCAGGATTGATTCTTCTAATTTTCTTTGGATAATGAGGCTTCCAATGTTTGAAATCTTTCGGAGCTTCAAACTTGATTAAACCCCACATTGCAATATCATTCTTCCTCACTGGATATCCCAAGGTTCTCACCTTCGATAACTCATCTACATCCCACCAAGGAAGGGACATAACATCACATAAACGTTCAAAGTACTGAACTCCACATTCTCTTCTGATAGCATATGCATTAACTTGAGGTAGAAAACCCCAGCTAATGATATCTCCCATCGAAATACTTCTATCTCTCTGATAAAACTTCAAAGGACGCTTGAATTTTCTTTCATTACTATTCTTGAACCACTTTTTGCGTTCTTCCTTTTTTGGATCTTTTGTTGTTCCATCAAAGTTTTTATCTTTTAGAATCTCAGCAACTTTCCTCCTCAGCTCTTCTCTATTCTCTTGACTGAAAAACTCCATAAGAGTTGGAAAATCAGAAGTGTCTTCATTCACACATTGTCTTCATCTGTACAATCCTTAACCTCAACCTTATCATAGACATCTGCATCTTCAACATACTTATATTCATACTCAGGTTGATGATTGATATCGAAAGCATTCAGTTCATCTTCAAAATCGAACTTGAACTCATCTTCATTCACATTAAACATCTTCAGAACTTCATCCAAAGTATATGTATGCCTGATTTCTCCCTCTTCTACATCAGGCTCTATACATAGAATCAACTTCTCAACTTCTTCAACTTTTTTATCGCCCACTTGCTCCCCCTCTCCATCAGCTCCCTCAGATACTTCATTTACATCATCATTCATGTAATCATCAACATTTTTTCCATTTGAAGCTTCGGTAACAGTAACACCAGTACCACCCTGATTGTCATCATCATCATTATCATCATCAGAACTATGACTGCTTGCAGAGAATACTTTTTCTTCATCATCATCCTCTATATCTTCTTCATCATCAACCACATTAAGTAACACGTCTTCATCAAATACAGCAGAAACAGCAGATAGAGGAACAGGCTGCTCATAATATGATTCAGGAGCAGTTGATAGAACAATTGCCCTTTCTTCAGAAACACCTTCAATACCCTTTCCTTTATCCTTCATTTTAGCATCAATCTCTGCTTGATGTTGAGCTCTAACCTCATCTCGTACAATCTCATCAAATTGTTGCTCAACAGATTTACCATTCATCTTTTCTAGCACTTTGTTTATCATATACATTTCATATTCTTTCTGTGCCTTTGCAGCCTCAAGCTCTTTATTCTTCAGCTTGAAATATTCATTCTGCTCATCTCTGCGTGTCTTTTCTTCAAGTAACTCGGCAATTTGAACTTTCATGATATCAATCTCAGCTTCATCAGCTTCGATCTTTTTCAGCAAAGCAGAATTTTGAGCTTCCACAGTCTTTACATGCTTTACCAACCTCTTGTTCTCAGCTACAACTTCTTCAATTCTCTTATCCAAATACTTCACTTGATTATCAGTTGCAAAATTGAAATCACCGATGTCTTCAAGAGGAATATTGTGAGGAATACTAGGAAAATCTTTGTAACCAGAAGATCCAGGTGTGGTTTGAATGCGTGGTTGTGAAGATGGTGGTGTTTGAACAATTTGTTCAGATGTAACAACAGGTTGTTCATGTGGTGGTGAAAGATGTGATGGAGGTGATGGTGGTGGTGTGGATTGTTTTGGTGGTGATTTATGGAGATTTTGGTGGTGATGGTTCAGGTGGTGGTGAAGGAGGTTTACTGGATTCCTGGATTGGTTTCTTCTTTAACAAAATCTTCATTGGCTTTGCCTTCTTTGGAGTAACTATAAGTTTCCTTGCAACTGTTTTCTATTTACCTCCAGAAGGTGGCGTTTGAACTTCTTCTTGTGAAGGAAGATACACATCATCATCATCTTTAGCCCTCCTTCTTTTCTTTTTATGTTTCTCTTTTTCTACCGCAGACATGACTATCTTGTAACGTTCTGTTTCGTCAATTTCATCTTCAGAAGAACTAGTTGTGCTTTTATCAACATAATCACTTTGAACATTAACAGCAACTTTCTCTGATTCAGCATTGAATTTAGTAAGATCTTTCAACAACTTTGCAGATGTAGGAGAAAAACGAACATCTCCTTCAACATTAGCTTCAGCTTCAGTCTCAGCTTCAGCTTCAATTTCAACTTCTGCTTCTTTATCAGATTCATCAATGAGCAAAGTTTTAGGAGCTTTCTTTTCGCGTTTCTTGGGTTGTGAAGACGAACCCTCTCCTGCTTGCACTTTAGGAGTCACTTTTCTACTCCTCTTTTTCTTCTCCTTCAAAAACCATTCATTTCGAGTCGTATTGAATTCTTCAAGAGCTTTCAATTCATCTGCATATCCAGCTTCTTTCGTATCTTCTTCATTCCTCCAATTCTGGTGATTAACTGGATCTGGATCCTGATAATTACTATCTTTTATATGTGACACCCTGACTGGAGGCGGAAACGTCAAGGGCATCACGAAACTTGGTAGAATGCATATAAGCACATGGTGATTAAATTAAGTTGAATTATAATTAAGTTTGGTTAATAGGATTGCATTCACATCCAAGCTAGTAATACAACACATTGTTCACAAAAGTTTTTGTCTTTATTTAAGCTAGGGCACTTGTCTTGAGCAATCCTATGTGGTCCTTGCAAAAGCTAACTTCAAACATTTTCACCTAAAACATATGTTAAAAACAAATTGGGTCAACAAAAGGTTGAGTGAATTCATAGGTTTTGGTTAGTTTGGAAATAAATAATAATGTGATAATGAAATGAAATGTTTAACAATATGGCATTTGATATATCTTAGCAAAATGAGTAATACAAGTATGCTTGGTGGAACATTCAAACCTTGTAGACGTAAACATGGATCTATCATCCAAACTTCCGAATTTGCAAAAAAGTGAACAACAACAACAAATGGTGAACTGGAAGTTAGGATGGGGCGTCACACCTATAGCGCTATAATATTACCACTTGGCTTGTACAGAGTTAATGAATGTAGGTGTTAAGCAACAAGTATCAAGCAATTGCAAGAAACAATCAAAATAGCCACAAAATGCAACTTAGTTTGTATCACATTATTTCATATGTTTCATCCCAAAAATATTGTAAAAGAAAATGGGAACTATGAACTCACCTTGTTTGTAAAAGTTCCAAACAAGTAAACGGGTAAGAGTTTTGCGGGAACAAGATTTCCACGTCACTCTAATTGTATTTGAACATGCACGAAACACGGAAATTGGCATCAACAAATGGGTAAAACGTGCAACTGTATAAACGGGAAACTATGTCTATCGTGTTTGTATGGTTTGACTATGACGGTAACTACGGGTTCAAACAATCCTATTTGGTGAAGACAAGGGAGCATGGTTATAATTTTAGAGGGATTATTTATTTAAGAAAAATATTTTATACAATTAATTAAGTTATACAATTAATGGATATAGAAACAATATTTGTATAATTAAAACAGACAAATATATATATATATATATATATATATATATATATATATTTAAGATAAACATGATAATTATTCCATTAATTATCTAAGTAATTAATCTAAGCCAAGATGATTAAAAATAACATTTTTAAATTATGGAATATAAATATTTCAGATTTGAAATAATTACTATGGCAGAATATATATATATATATATATATATATATATATATAATTTTACATTAAATAACATGATTATTGCATAACTAATTATCAAGATAGATAAATAATATCCAAAATAATTAAAATAACATTTTTAATTATTGCACAATAATGTTATTGATTTATAATAATTATTAGGGCCTTTGAATAATTTTTAAGATAAAATGGAATTAAAAAGGTTAAAATATCAGTATTTAGGTTTATAAAGTTTAATTATTACGAATAATCTGAAAATGCCCAAAACAGTTTCTGACTTTTTATAAACTCAGAAACATGTGTATTTTGTTATGAAAATATTTTTGAGCAGAAGTTATATAATTATATAATTAAACTAGTTAAGTTTAATTAAGTGATTTAACTGATTAAATTATGTAAAATAATCTGTAAATAATCAAACAGTAACTAAATTTATATAAACTCAGAAAATACACATAATGTCATAAAAATATTTTTTGCCAAGAATTATATAGTTATATAATTCAAATATATTAAATTTAACTATATAATTAAGTGATTTAACTGATTTATTCATATAATTATCAAAATTATATAAAATATTAGTAACAATATTATTTTTGTAAAGTTTATCACTTAAAATAATTATCATAGAAATTTCAATTTTTATTTCTAAAAATTGGATTTATTATGAATTTTATAAGTATTAAACTGTTTGAATAATATAAAAATTAGTTTTATAAATAATTTGATAGGTTTTATATTTTTAATAAATGTAATAGTGATCAACAATAATGAAAAAAAATTAATATCGGTTTAAAATGTATGTAAAAAAATAAGAAACAAGGATTTGGAGGTGCCCGGGTTCGAACCCGGGTCTCCGGTTAAAGACCGGTCGTCTTCCCCAAATAAAGGTCAACAGAAAGACAAACGTCGCGATTCATGCTCAAAACTGTGTTTTATCTAAATTACTTTTGCGGAATCAATATATAAACGTAATAGAACTGATTGCAGTGATAAAAACGAACCGATATCGAGCTGAACGGCGAGTCGGTTAACTCCGGCGAGCTCCGACTCTGGCGACTGTTGCAGAGATCGACAGACGTAAAATACGAAGTGTTAAAGTATTTTTGAGAACTGCAGGAGGTTCGGGGGAGTTCAAGGACCTTAAATAACACTTCAATTCATCCGAATTCGACATAGATTAGTGGAATTAAACTCCACTTCAAATTGTTTAATCTTCTCCGATTATGCGAATGTCAGGCACAGGTAGATCGAATAAAACGCGTGGGAAGTTGGTTTCGAGGTAAAGATTCCGCGTGCAGAGACATTGGGCAGGGGAGTCCACTAAGTTGGTGGTTTTGAGGAAATTCGACAACACAGCGGGTGTTTCAGGATTTGAAATAATATTATTCAATTCGAAAGTGTGTATATGTATAATACGATTACAAATAAATACCGGATGAGGGCTTAGCCCGACCGGTCACGACGTTGTTTGATGAACGAGACGCCGCGAGTTTGATTCCCCCTAGTGACCGGTTTAAACGGTTTTTTTGTTTTTGTTTTAATGTTTTAATAATTTACACTTTAGTCCCTGAGGTTCTAGGACTGACATAAACAGTCCCTCAAACAGTTTGGTTAAATAACTAACTAGGTTATGTTTTTAAATAGAATTCCTTATAACAAAGTTAACCCGGTTAGGGCTTTCAGTTAAAAACAGTTTTCAAAATGACCATTTTTGGTCCCTGGAGTACAAGTTTCATAAAATGACCAAATGGTCCCTTGACTTTTATTTCAAAAATAAATACATTTATTTTATTTATAAAATAAGTTTCAAAATGTCATAAAGGACCCTAAACTTATAGTTTTCAAAAATTTACACTTTTAACCCAAGCTTATGAGATTTCAAAAATGACAATTTATTCCCCGAACTTTATATTTTCAAATAATGACGGTTTACCCTCGGACTTAAAATCAAAGTTTTCAAGCAAGTTTCAAGGAATGACAATTAGGTCCCTCAACTTACATTTTCACACAATGACACATTAGGCCCTTGTAATTAATGTAGCTTTATTTTTAAGCATAAAACTCAATCAACTTTGCAAATATTAACGTGTTTGGACCAGTAAATCATGTAAAAGCATGAAACAAAGCATGTATCAAACAAATTGCATTTCAATATATGGTAACCACTATTATGTGCATCAGACAAGTACATGTCTGAAAATCAAGGTGGTTACAGTCTCCCCTACTTTAGAAAATTTCGTCCCGGAATTTATTCGAAAGAGACTGTAGAATGTAATCGTAATGATTAGAAAGATAATCAAGTCATTGTTGGATGCTGAAAATTTTGAGGAATTTACGAGAATCATTGTATATAAATTGTTTTGCATGGCACTATGCTACGCTGGATTTGTAATGTAAATATTATGCAAACAAATGTGTGTATCAATAAGCAAATAATGGATGATCATATAACCACATGATGTTTTTATATGCCACCTTACTTAACAAGGCTTGCTATGATTCTCATGCGTCGAACCTTGTAATTAAGTGTGCACCCAAAATTACGTGTTTCGTCGCATGGTCCACGTAGCACTTCTAGTTCAGTGAGGAGAACAAATAAGATCGAGGTATTATTTAAATCAAATAAGCATCAATATAACACAACATCAATTGAATCAAAACGTATTTCACATTAGCAATGATAACATTGTTTGTTTGACAGTCTATTATGACGTGAACAATTTACATTCGAAATATGTCATGTAATGGATCAATTTCAGGCTCAAAATTATCAGGTAGTGGAGGTAGTGGATCCAGTTACATACGAGCAGCTGGCATGTTTTCCAACCATTTATTTCTTTCAGTCAGCTCTTGTATTTGTTGAGACAAATCTCGGACCTGATTGTTTAACCTAGTTACTTCGACTACCATTGAATCTGGAGGTAGATCCATTTGAGGCATCGTACTTGGGCCTGCTATATCAGTTGGTGGTAGTTGTTCTACTTCGTTTAATAGCGATAGGAAAGACTGTGGCAGAAATGACTCCGATGCTAACTGTTCTTGGAGCATCAAGTTTTCATAAGTTTCTTGCATTGTTGGATCCTCCTCAAAAACTATGGGTGAGAAGCTTTGTGAGACGTTTGGTGTTAATGGTTGGGATTTGTTAGGTGTAATATGTTCTTGTATGTATGGCAGCTGTGTAGCATGTCATATCGGTAAAAAGATGATGGAGGAAATTGCAACAATGATTGTTGCAAATTTTGTGTGAATGAACTTTCTAAGGTAAATGGAGCTCCCTCTGACTGGAATGGTTGAGTTGGTGTATAGCCAAGAACAGGGGTTAGCCTAATGTTGTTACAATTTACAATCCCAGGTGCCTTTGGTGGAGAAAATCCTTGGATAATCTGGTCACTTAAGACACCTAATGATTTTGATATTCTCATAATGTAAGACCCTCCCATGAGACTTCTCAGGGGACTTGTTTGATGACTAAAAAATATACAGCAAGCTCGTGGGCAATATTACAAGGAACTTGCTCGAAAATACTATGCAAATGAAAGAGTTCAGTTGAACTAACCCTTTGTTGATTAATCTGGCGCCCCGTGATAGTGTTGGCTAAAACACGGTGCATATACCGATAACGAGGGTCTTTGAAGTTTATAGAATTATTGTTGTCGCACCATGCTTTGGATGCATGGCGTTGCCAATATTCTTTCATTTTCACATAGGAATAGGAGGTTAATGCCCTCGTAAAAATGGGCTGTGTAACTTCTTCATCGGTATATATACCCAGACGAACTGCGAATTATGTTAATGACATGTTATAAGGTTGTCCACAAAGCCGAAAATGAATGGATTCATCGGTAAGACTTCTACTAGGTTTGTAATAGAAAGTGGACAAGAATTCATATACCAGTTCATCATACGATAGCTCTAGGATGTCGAAGAAACGGCGCCAGGGTGTATTATGTGGTAGTAATCTTGCCAGTGAATAACTGGGGTCAACCATTTCTATTCGATGCCAATCAATGCTGCCAATGGTAAAAACTTCAAGATCCTTGAGTTTTTGATACTTCTCACGAGTGGGTAGCTCAGCAAACCGAAGGAATGGATGAATTCCTGCTGCACTTGAGGATTCAGCATGTGCTACTGGGAAATATTCCATTTGAATATTGGGTTTAAGTGGTGAGTTTCTCTGACGAGTGTGTGAGTGGTATGGAGTTTAAGAAGGTGTTGTGGTGATGTGAGAAGGTAGAACGGTAAAGTTTTTATAGCTCTTGCAATCACGTAAAGTCCGGAAATGATTTATGACGAGCCGTAATTGTGCTACCAAAAGTCTAGGTTCATATTGATCGACAAAATGGAAACGCGTGTTCAAATCAATTACCGAGAGATCAGGAGCCGGAAAGAAAATCGGCGACGATAAGTTTGAAAAAGGAGATGGTTGTTGCTGTCAGGTTTTGGCGGCAAAATTTTTAAAAGATTTAACGAAAGAAAACTTACAGAAAGGATAGGTTGTCTCTATACAGCTTATTAACCATGTTGATAATTTAAAACACACAAGATAATACAAGGTCTTTAGTACATTGAAAAAGACGGTAAACAGGCAACAGACTGCGCTGCAACCCTTTTTGAATAACAAAGCTAAAACGACATCTAAGATTTCGGAGTCATAACATTACTACGCATGACCCTTTGATCCCGATTAAGTGAGCCCACAATCTCTGGCTACATCGTTTGGGGTACAAGTCTCATTTACGATGAGATTGAGTGCATGACCTCGAGCAGCTTGGGCATTTGGGGCACTCCCACCGGAAACGATTTGGATCTCCACAGTTGAAGCAAGTTCCCATGGGTTAACAGCGTTGTGCGGCATCTTGAGTAGGAGGAGGGGGTACAACTTGGTTTGGTGGAGGATGTGTGCGGCAGGAGGTTGTTAGATGACCCAAACGTCCGCAACTTGTGCAGTGTCGGCAAGGAAGACGGTCATTATGATGGTAGTGGCAATGGTTGCACAAGGGTGCTTTGCCAAAATATCGCCGTTTGGCTGGGGGAGTAGGAGTCTGATGAGCAGGAGCAGGAGTTGTGACGGTGTCGTTTTCGTCAACTTTGCGTTTGTCTCTATTTCCTCCATGACCGTTAATGTTTTGAACAGTTCGGGTCACAATATCTGGAAGTATCGACGTTTTTTGATGGACAATAAGGGTCGCTTGGTTGACCTGGGCAAAGATATTAGGTAGTACCGTAGCAATCTGCTGAGCAATAAGGGCAGCCATCACAGCATTTGGGTCATTATTCTGAGGTTCACATCGTGGAGGCATCTATAAGAAGGAAAAACATCAGATTAAAACGGAATACTTTTGAAATAAATCATTTAAAATCAATGAAGGCGAGAGAAAATACACAACAAGATGGACATCGTTTATTCGACGAATAAACAATATCAGTGACTAATCAAAGTAGTTGGGCTCTTATAACTTAATGAAGTCATGCTTTAGCCTATAAGTGGACACTCATCCCAAGAATTCCCAGGTAAGCACAACTGGTCTCGCGTCTGATGAGATTTATACGAAGTGCTTGCCTAGACAGAAAACTCAGAATACAGGCACCCACCCTTCCAGATTGCACGAGTTCGTTATTAAAACCCAAGACTTTGACGAGAATTAAAAATCAGAGGAGGTTTTGAAAAAGATTTTAAATCACCTGAGGACAGATGATGAAATAGTTTAATGAGGGAAATCCATGGTGACAAGGCTTTGGTTTCAAAGAATAAGGATAGGGATAAGGACAAAGATGTGGACAGAGTATCTAGTGGATAGGTGTCCTAGGTAAGTTATAGTCTAGGTTCAAGCATTGCTAATAACCTAATTCCCTATAACCATGGCTCTGATACCAACCTGTGACACCCTGACCGGAGGCGGAAACGTCGAGGGCATCACGAAACTTGGAAGAATGCATATAAGCACATGGTGATTAAATTAAGTTGAATTATAATTAAGTTTGGTTAATAGGATTGCATTCACATCCAAGCTAGTAATACAACACATTGTTCACAAAAGTTTTTGTCTTTATTTAAGCTAGGGCACTTGTCTTAAGCAATCCTATGTGGTCCTTGCAAAAGCTAACTTCAAACATTTTCACCTGAAACATATGTTAAAAACAATTTGGGTCAACAAAAGGTTGAGTGAATTCATAGGTTTTGGTTAGTTTGGAAATAAATAATAATGTGATAATGAAATGAAATGTTTAACAATATGGCATTTGATATATCTTAGCAAAATGAGTAATACAAGTATGCTTGGTGGAACATTCAAACCTTGTAGACGTAAACACGGATCTGTCATCCAAACTTCCAAATTTGCAAAAATGTGAACAACAACAACAAATGGTGAACTGGAAGTTAGGATGGGTCGTCACACCTATAGCGCTATAATATTACCGCTTGGCTTATACAGAGTTAATGAATGTAGGTGTTAAGCAACAAGTATCAAGCAATTACACGAAAAAATCAAAATAGCCACAAAATGCAACTTAGTTTGCATCA
Source organism: Helianthus tuberosus (assembly GCA_030545235.1). NCBI lineage: Eukaryota > Viridiplantae > Streptophyta > Magnoliopsida > Asterales > Asteraceae > Helianthus > Helianthus tuberosus. The sequence goes on along the minus strand of CM060351.1, from coordinate 25,078,674 downwards.
CATTATTTCATATGTTTCATCCCAAAAATATTGTAAAAGAAAATGGGAACTATGAACTCACCTTGTTTGTAAAAGTTCCAAACAAGTAAACGGGTAAGAGTTTTGCGGGAACAAGATTTCCACGTCACTCTAATTGTATTTGAACATGCACGAAACACGGAAATTGGCATCAACAAATGGTTAAAACGTGCAACTGTATAAACGGGAAACTATGTCTATCGTGTTTGTATGGTTTGACTATGACGGTAACTACGGATTCAAACAATCCTATTTGGTGAAGACAAGGGAGCATGGTTATAATTTTAGAGGGATTATTTATTTAAGAAAAATATTTTATACAATTAATTAAGTTATAAAATTAATGGATATAGAAACAATATTTGTATAATTAAAACAGACAAATATATATATATTTAAGATAAACATGATAATTATTCCATTAATTATCTAAGTAATTAATCTAAGCCAAGATGATTAAAAATAACATTTTTAAATTATGGAATATAAATATTTCAGATTTGAAATAATTACTATGGCAAAATATATATATATATATATATATAATTTTACATTAAATAACATGATTATTGCATAACTAATTATCAAGATAGATAAATAAAATCCAAAATAATTAAAATAACATTTTTAATTATTGCACAATAATGTTATTGATTTATAATAATTATTAGGGCCTTTGAATAATTTTTAAGATAAAATGGAATTAAAAAGGTTAAAATATCAGTATTTAGGTTTATAAAGTTTAATTATTACGAATAATATGAAAATGCCCAAAACAGTTTCTGACTTTTTATAAACTCAGAAACATGTGTATTTTGTTATGAAAATATTTTTGAGCAGAAGTTATATAATTATATAATTAAACTAGTTAAGTTTAATTAAGTGATTTAACTGATTAAATTATGTAAAATAATCTGTGTTTTATCTAAATTACTTTTGCAGAATCAATATATAAACCTAATAGAACTGATTGCAGTGATAAAAACGAACCGATATCGAGCTGAACGGCGAGTCGGTTGACTCCGGCGAGCTCCGACTCCGGCGACTGTTGCAGAGATCGACAGACGTAAAATATGAAGTGTTAAAGTATTTTTGAGAAGTGCAGGAGGTTCGGGGGAGTTCAAGGACCTTAAATAACACTTCAATTCATCCGAATTCGACACAGATTAGTGGAATTAAACTCCACTTCAAATTGTTTAATCTTCTCCGATTATGCGAATGTCAGGCATGGGTAGATCGAATAAAACGCGTGGGAAGTTGGTTTCTAGGTAAAGATTCCGCGTGCAGAGACATTGGGCAGGGGAGTCCACTAAGTTGGTGGTTTTGAGGAAATCCGGCAACACAGCGGGTGTTTCAGGATTTGAAATAATATTATTCAATTCGAAAGTGTGTATATGTATAATACGATTATAAATAAATACCGGATGAGGGCTTAGCCCGACCGGTCACGACGTTGTTTGATGAACGAGACGCCGCGAGTTCGATTCCCCCTAGTGACCGGTTTAAACGTTTTTTTTTTAATGTTTTAATAATTTACACTTTAGTCCCTGAGGTTCTAGGACTGACATAAACAGTCCCTCAAACAATTTGGTTAAATAACTAACTAGGTTCTGTTTTTAAATAGAATTCCTTATAACAAAGTTAACCCGGTTAGGGCTTTCAGTTAAAAACAGTTTTCAAAATGACCATTTTGGTCCTTGGAGTACAAGTTTCATAAAATGACCAAATGGTCCCTTGACTTTTATTTCAAAAATAAATACATTTATTTTATTTATAAAATAAGTTTCAAAATGTCATAAAGGACCCTAAACTTATAGTTTTCAAAAATTTACACTTTTAACCAAAACTTATGAGATTTCAAAAATGACAATTTAGTCCCCGAACTTTATATTTTCAAATAATGATGGTTTACCCTCGGACTTAAAATCAAAGTTTTCAAGCAAGTTTCAAGGAATGACAATTAGGTCCCTCAACTTACATTTTCACACAATGACACATTAGGCCCTTGTAATTAATGTAGCTTTATTTTTAAGCATAAAACTCAATCAACTTTGCAAATATTAACGTGTTTGGGCCAGTAAATCATGTAAAAGCATGAAACAAAGCATGTATCAAACAAATTGCATTTCAATATATGGTAACCACTGTTATGTGCATCAAACAAGTACATGTCTGAAAATCAAGGTGGTTACATTATAGCACCGAAGAATTCTGCTGTCTTCTTTGGTTCAGGATGATTCGGATGATATCTTACTAACTGCTTCACAGAATCATTATCCATATGAGATAGAATCAACATATCATTATTCTCATCTCGTACAATTCCTGGATAAGCATGATCAATCATCATCTGAATAAATCTTGGATACAACCAAGTCTTCCTCTTCGACGTCACTTCATCCACTAGATAATGAAATACAACATGAGAGAAATTGTACTTTTTGTTCAGAACAAGAGCAACTATCATGTTCATGTTATAATCATGCATAGCATCGTATCCACCCTTTTGATGACTCAAAGCTTGCAACACTGAATGAATCAAAAACTTGTAGGGCTTTGTAAATTTTGACTTCAGATAAGTTACACTGTTCAGAGCTCCACTGTAACCCATTCTCAGCAAACATCCTTTCACCATTCTTTCTGGAAATTTAGTTGGAGAATCTGCATCATCTGGAAAATCTATTACTTCTCGAACAAGTGCTTTAGAAATAATGATTGGCTTTTCTTTTCCATTCACTTCAACCATTGAATTTATTACTTTGCTTGTTTCGTTGTAAGTGGCATTCTCCCAAAAACGCTTAATATGAGATCTGAAAACCAAGCGTTTGTCTGTCAAAGCCTTCTGTATTGGTAATCTTCTCATGAACTCCAAAATGCTTCTGAACTCCGACAGCTTTGGAGCTATTGTTTCATCAAGTTCACAACAACTGTTGTGTAGAGCATTGAGCAACACATTAGAGGGCTACCAAACAATAAGAAACAAACAAATTAGGTACTTCGTGAATTTTCAAGTTTAAACATCATTCAAACGGAATCAGACAAACAGTTCACTTCAAGCAGAACCCATATGTTCAAGCCGGAAACAGCTATTTCGCTTGAATCATACTTTTTCAAACAATGCATTTTCAAGCGAAATCAGAACCTGACATTTCGCTTGAACTTGTAAAAAATCAAATCAAAAAATTTCAAGTGCTGAAGTTCAAATTGATGAAATGGGTTTATTCTATGTTAGATTCCGAGCAACATGATACCTTTTTCATCCATTTTGACCCACACATCAAACCTAGATCTAAGTCCAAAAATCTGTTCAAACGTCGATCATACAAAGACTCAAATCTGGTTCAATCAAACACTCAAACTCTGATCTACATTCAATACCGACAACACCCATGTAATTTTCGTTCATTTTAGTTCATTTTTAAACCCTAAATCTAGGTTTTTGTTCAGTTAGACGCCGATATAAGCAAATAAACAAGATCTGATCTAAAACAGTACAATCACTTACATTCACCATGTTAATAGTTGAACCAGCCAACTAAAAACACAAGATCTAAGTAAAAATGGGCGGAATAACGGCTGAAATCGAAGGTTTTCGAGGTCTCGCTTGAAATCGCCTTGAACTCTCTTTGAAGCGGAATAAGACACAAATGAGTTGTTCAAGCAGAACCCTTGACCTATTTATAGGCAATGCTATCCCGCTTGAAAATGTCACATGCAAATTCAAGCAGAACCCATTCAAGCGAGATGCCATTTTGAAGCGGATTCAGTGTATTTCAAGCGAAATCACCATTTTAAATTTTAACTTTTTGATTTTTCCAGATTTTACCTACACACCCAGTTAACCAAGTCCAAGTTAATGACCTTGGTTAACTGTTTAGCCTGCCAAGTCCAAATTAATGACCCTGGCTGACTAAATTATGAAGATGCTGACTTTCAAAAATGATTTAAGTTCAAATTAGTGAACTTTTGAACTTTTAAGCAATTACCGATCACATTTTCACAAACTTCTGCTTACCCAACCCTCAAGATCCAGACTTGTTCAGCACACAAGATTTTGATCATCTGATCCCCAACGTCCGTTGTCGAAAATAAGATGAAAAATAAAATCTTTTTGGATTTTAGAATGAAGATAAGCAGGAAACTGTACACACAATCTTTTTGTGAGCGTGTTAGGGGATCATATCAGCCGCCGACAAGATACAAGTACCGTTAAGCTTTAATTTCATTTTAAGCACTAAACAATTTGCAATGATTGTCAATATACTGGTCCAATTTAAATTTTCACACAAAGTTCAATCTATTCAGGATACGAATTAATGTTTTAAGGCTTAATTTTTATATGTGTCCCACCTCAGAATATACTCCCGTATCCAGATCCCAATATTCAGTCTTACAGGTGAGTATACCACAGATGATATCTGTAAGGGGAATAAATTATGAAACCATGATTGCTTAGGTGTGTCCCCTTTAGAGGATCTTTTTTTACAACAGCATTGATTAGCAATTTTGTTGTCTCATCAATTTATGCTGAGGGCGGCGCTATAATTCAAGCAAGCAGAAAGTATTCTCCGGGGACTAGGCCATTGCTTCCGCAAAATCAGAAGTCCCGAGATAATACCCCAGATATCACTGAGTATAAAGACCTAGTATCTCAGAAAGAGGGACCTTTCAAACAAGATTTCGGGGGTTACCCATATATCTGAGAGATGTTCCCCACATAAAATCAAGAAATTTTATGTTTATATCCCGAACAAACCTACTAAATGTGTAAAAACCTATCGGCATATCATTTACAAGACTGCTTAACACATTTTTCTTTACATTTCTTTAGCGTACTGCACTGTCTAGCTGATGTACTATCATTTCCCCTTTTTACACAAACTCATTTTTACTTTTTCAAATGTTTTTGGTTTTTTATAGTTTTATCATGTTTTTGTATTTTTTCTGCAAACTTTCTCCCCCTAAAAACAAAAACATATTTTTGTGTTTTTGGTTTTTATCAAAAGCAGAAAATAAACTGTACAAAAACTTGACAACTTTGACATGGATCACATCAGATCGCCGTCCTCCTCGGCTTCACACTCGATTACCCTCCCAGAAAACAGATTTTTCATCCCGTTCAATTTCAAAAGATAATTAAATCTTTTTCTATCAAAAGGTTTTGTATAGAAATCAGCCTTCTGTTCTTCGGTGTGTATATGTTCTATTCGGATTAACTTCTTTTCGTAGCAATCACGGATGAAGTGATGCCGAATTTCAATATGTTTAGTTTTCGAGTGGTGAACCGGGTTTTTCGTTATGTTGATAGCCGCTTCATTGTCCACATAAATCGGTGTATTCAAAAACTGCAAACCAAAGTCTCGCATCTGCTGTTGGATACAAAGGATCTGTGAGCAACAGCTCGAGGCCGAAACGTATTCTGCCTCGCACGTAGAGAGGGCTACTGAGGTTTGTTTCTTGCACTGCCAGGTGACCAGTCGAGTTCCAAAGAACTGACACCCAGCAGTGGTGGACTTAGCATTCTGCTTGCAACTACCATAATTAGAATCAGCAAACCTGTGAGAGAGAAATCATCCGACTTAGGATACCACAAGCCGGTGCTTGGGCAGCCTTTCAAATACCGTAAAATGCGTTTCACGATCGTCAGATGAGATTGGCGTGGGCTTGACTGATATCGTGCACATAAACACGTCGGATACATGATATCCGGCCGGGAAGCAGTAAGATACATCAAGGATCCTATCATTGACCGATACAAAGTCTCTTCCACTTTCTCTCTACTCTCGTCTGGACAAATCCCGTGATTCTGAGCTCGGGGGGTTGATGCTGGACTGGATTGATCCATGTTGAACTTCTCCAGAATATCGTTCACATATTTAGTTTGATGAATGAAGATTCCATCGGGCATTTGCTCAACTTGTAACCCGAGAAAGAACTTCATCTCTCCCATCGAACTCATTTCGAATTTCTTCTTCATGACCTTCTCAAAATCCTTACACAACTCATCATTTGTCGACCCAAAGATGATATCATCGACGTAGATCTGCACGATTAAAAGATGTCCTGCAACTTCTTTGATGAACAATGTACTATCAACTGTCCCTCTGCTAAACCCGTTGGCCAGCAAATGTTGGGAAAGCGTCTCATACCAGGCTCTCGGGGCCTGATGTAATCTGTAGAGTGCTTTATCCAGAAGATAGACTTTGTTCTTATGTAGTGGATCAGTGAAACCCGGTGGTTGACCCACATACACTTCTTCTTTGATTTTGCCGTATAAGAATGCAGACTTGACATCCAGCTGGTATACTTTGAATCCTTTCCATGATGCAAATGCTAGAAAGATTCTTATCGCCTCGAGCCTAGCTACAGGGGCATATACCTCCGTGAAATCAATCCCCTCCTGCTGGCTGAAACCCTGTACTACCAGTCGTGCTTTATTCCTCACAATCACGCCTCTATCATCTCTTTTGCATTTAAATACCCACTTTGTCTTTATAAGCTTCTGGTTTTCAGGAAGATCTACTAATCTCCAGACTCCCAACTTCTCAAATTGTTGCAATTCTTCTTGCATAGCATTCACCCAGCTGTCTTCAGTCAAAGCTTCCTTATAAGTTCTGGGTTCAATCTGCGAGATAAAACATTTAAGTGAGAATTCTTCCTGCAAAAGAGCAACAGAAGTATAAAAACAAGTAAGTGCTCTGTTGATCTGATCTCTCGTCTTTACTCCGCTCTGAAGATCACTGATAATTTGATCTGAAGGATGGTAAGAAAGAGTTCTTGGCATGACACTGTCAGGCACGTTTACTTTCGATTGCAGATTCGTGATGTCTAGATCACCGGTGTGATCCTCAGCTTCAGTCGTAGCAACATTTGGATCCTCATCAAATATCGGACCGTTTTCCGAATCTGAGTCATCGGATTGATCAAAAGATGGAGCTGGTTCCTCTGGTGGTTCGTGAGCGGGACCTGCCTCGTGATCATTTGTACCAGTTGTAGGAATGTTTATACCCACATCAGGTTGAGAAACCACCAACGGTCTAGGTTTCTGATCTTGTACCATTGATTGCTGTTGTTGGTATAAGTAAGCAAGTTCCTCTTCACTCGGCTCTGTCGGCAGTTGGAAAGACTCCCAGATTTTGTCGTAATCGAAAAGCAATCTTTGTCCAGGAAGTTGCGGTGGAGCCGTATGCTTCTGACAGTCTACATGTTGAACTTCAATTACCTTCTTCAGACATGGAACGAACACTCTCTTTAGCGGACTCGCATATCCAACAAAGAAACCCTCATTGCTCTTTGCACCAAACTTGCCATCAGGATCAATGAAAGTACATGGTGATCCGAACGGCTCTAAAAACTTCAGGTTTGGCTTATATCTATGAAGAAGTTCAAAGCAGGTCTTCTTGTATTTCTTCACAGTAAGCACTCGATTCAAGGTATAGCATGCCGCTGCCACAGCTTCACTCCAGAAATAAATCGGTAGTTTGGAATCGGCCAGCATCGTTCGAGCAGTTTCAATTAGAGTCCGATTCTTTCTTTCAGCTACACCATTTTACTGTGGAGTATATGGTGCACTGAATTCATGAAGAATTCCCTTCTTGTTACAGAACTCGAGCATGCGATTGTTCTTAAATTATGTTCCATTATCACTCCGAATCCTTCTAATTGGCACCTTATATAATGTTTCCATCTTCTTAAAAAGAATCATCAAAGACTCAAACGTTTGATCTTTCCTCTCCAAGCACACCACCCAAGAAAATCTAGTAAAGTCATCAGTGACCACCAGACAGTATAAATCTCCACTAATACTCTGCACATTGACCGGCCCAAAAAGGTCCATGTGAAGCCTTTCAAGCGGTACTCTGATTGAATTCAGCAACTTCTGCGGATGTGATTTCTTTGTCTGCTTCCCTTTCTTGCAAGCTACACAATCATCATTCAAGTGAAAGTTTTTCAAATTTACACCTTCAACCAAATCATTAGATACAAGAAAGTTCATTTTTCTAACATGAATGTGGCCCATCTTTCGATGCCACATAATCGACTCTTTTTCAGTTGCTTTGGTTTTAGACACAAAACATTGTTTTTGATAATCAGTTATTGTTGCGATACCCATATCAAGAATATACAAATCATTTTCGCGTGGAGCTCGCAACAACACCATTTCTTCCGGAATTTTGAAACCAGGTTTTAAAACACAACATTCGTTTTTAGTAAAGTGGACAGTAAATGATTTGTCACAGATTTGCGAAATACTCAGCAGATTGTTTTCCAATTCAATTATATAGTTCGCTTTATCAAACGAAATGACTCCATTCGTTAGAGTCCCTTGACCAACAATCCTTCCCCCCTGATTTCCAGCAAATCCCACGTATCCTCCATTTAAAGATTTAACGTCATAAAACAACGCTAGCATTCCGGTCATGTGTCTTGACGCTCCGCTGTCCATTATCCACTTTGAGATATACGACCTCGGCAGCCCCTGCATACATCATATCAATTCATTCAAACAATGAAGCCCATGACTTCTTTTCCTGTGAAACACTACCAAACACTAAATCACATTTCACATCAACTTTTGGAAAACTGAAAATGACATTTGGGACAACAGGTTCAACTTTTGATTTTAAATCTCCATTTTTAATTGGTGGAAACTCTGCAAGAAACTTGTCTAATTCAAATTCAAATTCAAATTTCTGACCATCATTAGCAAAAACTTTTGTTTCAGATTTTAACTCATTCTCCATTTTCTTCACCTCAACTGATTGCTTTGATTTAGCCACCCATGATTGAGTTTCAAAAACTTTTGTCTTTGGATAAATCTTTGAAGTCTTTTGGGTTTTCGAAGATTCACCAATCTCAAAAATTAATTTCGGTTTTTCTTCGGACTTCAATGATTCACCTCTTTTCAGAATTCGAACAGAAGAAACCATTGATTTTTTACCCTTATCATCAGTTGAAGTTTTAGGTTTTGGTTTTTGCAAAACAGGTTTCTTGAAAACAGGTTTTTCAATCTTTTTGGTACATTGCTTTGCCATATGACCAATCTCATTGCAACGGTAACAAACTCTTTTGTCATATTCGACAAAAGTTGATTTGTAGGTCTCTTCTCTCAACTTTTTCGCTGCATTGAAATCATCAATGGCTTTTTGACTGAAAATGTACTCCTTTTCAGCATCAACACTTGGACCAACAACAAAAACATCACTCATTGTTTCCTTTGGCTTAACATTCTTAGCCATTCTCTTTTCAAACCCAATACCTTTGTTTTTAAAATTGTTACCATTTTTCTTGTTAGACCCATTGTTACCCACCCAATCTTTCTTCCCAGGGTTGTTTTGTTTCACAAAAGATTTCTTAGGTTTTGAAAAGAACTCGTCGTTGTTTACCTCAGAAATGTCAATCTCAACCAATTTAAACACCTTTTCAACATTTTTCATGTTCGCATTTTTAATCGGATACTCAAAATCAGAATAGAGTTTGTCAATTCCAATCATTGTGTAGACCACCATGATCGGATAATCATTCGCAACCTTTTCTGATTTTGGTATAAATTTGTCCAAAAAGTTACCATCATCTTCACATTCAGAACTGGAATTTTCCAAATGTGTTTTCACAGTTTCAAAGTCTGAGTTATCACTCTCTTTGTCTAACACTTGGTCAACAACGGTCTTGATCACATGTGACTCATTGTCAGTGTCGGACGGAGAGAATGTAACATCAATACTCTCAGGTAACTCATCCTCAATGGTTCTCAACTTGAGGTTCAAAGCAGCTTCCACCCCATCTGGATACTTCTGAGTGTAATGATTCCACATTGGGGGTGGAACACTGTTAAAGACAGGTGTTGCATCTGGTTGTTGCGGGACAATTTGCTCAATCACATATGAAGATGCAACATAACTCATCAAATTCTTATCAATTCTTTCATTCTCAATTTTAGTTAACTCTAATTCCTTTTTCAATGAAGCAATTGTGTCCAAATGAAAGTTAATTTCCTTTTGTTTATCAAGAACTGTTGACTTAAGCAATTTTGTGGCTTTATCATTTTCAAGACTCTCATTTTGAATCATTTTGATAGATTTAGCCAACTTGTCATATGCTTCTTTTACTTCACTCAGATCAAATTTAAGTGCATCAGAATATTGTTTCAATTCCTGAAACTTTGTGTCCTTTTCAAGATACTCCATGCAGGGTTTTGAACAGTTTTCGCATGAAGTTTCAGACATTGACCCAATATTTTCAACAATCTTTACTTCTTGATCAATTTTAACATCCTTTTTACCGACATTATCAGATTCTGACTCAGACACTCCTTTTGTTTTGATTTCCTCCTTTTCGGATTTCCCGTTAGACTCCTTTTGACCTAACTCTGCTTTGACCGACACGTTTTCAACTAACTCAGTATCGACAGACTCTGGTTTTACAGACTCTGTGTCTACCTCTTTCAGTTTTGCCATCAACGCTTTGTCAGCAATCTCTTTCAGTGTTTCTTCAGTCATATCTTTGGTGACATCAATTATCTCTTCAACTGGAGCTTTCACAACCTCATACTGTGGGCAAGATCCTGTTGTTGGCTCACTGAAATATCCTGCAAAAGAATTCATCACATTAGGAGGTATAATTGACTTTAAAGAACTAGATAAAATCTCCTGTTCGGACGTAGTAATTTCTTCGAGATCAACCAAACTTTCTTCAGACACATCTTCACTAACAACCTCTGTTTCAACAACACTCTTCGATTCCTCCATAATCTGAGCTATCATTCCTCTACCCTCACTGCCAGGGATGTATTTATCCCAACTGAATCCTTCAGCTACCTTTTCATCATCTTGATTGACTATGAGAGCTTTTTCCGGCTTGTTCTCGATCTATGGTCTTTGAACGACAAGTTATTGATTTGTCTTGTGATAGATCGCCTGTCTGTAATAATCATTGGTAAAAGGATTTTGGTGATTGTTGATCTCTCTGTTCGGACACTCTCTCTTAAAATTCCCTTTCTCTTTACACTTAAAACACGTCACTTTGGACTTATCAAAACCAAGCTTTTGATCCGGTCCTAACAAATTGTTTCGACCCGTAATCTCCATAAATCGTTGAGCTCTTCTAACCAAACTAGCCATTCCCCACTTGATGTCTATCAACTCGAGCTCCTCCGGATCTATTTGATCATAGTCCTCTTTCGTCATATCGGGGTTGCCTATTCTCCCGGCAACCAAACTCTCGTATGATTCCAGTACTGATGCGAGTAATGCAATGTGTTGTTTAGCAGAAGATTCTATAAAATCTTGAGCGTTCTTAATATTGACTGCTATGTTGCACATTATCCCCGGACCTTGACCCTGATTATTCGAGCTTGAATAACTTTGTGGAGTAGCTTGTTCAGAAGCTTTGGAGTTTGGCTCATAACTCGCAAACGGTGAAGACTTGTTGTTGCTTGAAGTACTAGACGAAACACCGGTAGTTACATCTGCACTAAACCCTGTTTGAATCTTCGGGCTCAAATTCGTTATTGCCGGAGAACTGCCTTTGTAATACAGTGAAACATCCTGTTGAATATTTGCAGAATTCATATGTTTAATCTTTGTTAGCTCTAACTCATGTGCTTCGATCTTCTCTATGAACCCACTAAGATTCATATTTTCAAAACTTGTATTATTCTTTAACACCATCAGATAAGTTCCCCACTCATCATATGGCAATGCGTCTGCCAATTTATCGATCCACTCCTCATTAGTCTTAGTTATCTTCAATCTTCCCATATTGTTTTGTAGTTTCACCTTTCATACCCGTGAAGATGTCAAAGTGTTTATTTATCAAAGCCTTCTTGCTTTTCATCATCTCTCTACTTCCTTCAAACTTTACTTTCAGTTTCTGCCAAATAGATTTTGAATTATCCTCATGCTGTAACAACACCAAGATATCCTCTTTAATTGCCTGTTGAAGAATACTCATCATTTTCTTTTCAGCTTTGAAATCTGCTTGTTCAGTTTGTGTGAAACTCCCAATCACTTTCGCATGACCCATACCATCTAATGGAGGTTCATATTTCATTTCAATCTTCAACCAGCACTCGAAGTGGTTTGCTTGAACCCATGTCTTAAATCTTCCAGACCAGCCCGAATATTCATCAATATTCATCAGTTTAGGTGGTTTCTGCATCGTCCTTAACTCATTCTCCATATTGACGTTTTGTACGATACTACCCGATGTATGTCCTGCTGTCATACCACTGTCGGCGAAGAAATTATAAAAATCTTGATTTTCCATTTTATGAAAACAGTTTACGAACAAATTTTCAAGTTGTGAAAACAGGTTTTACACAAGATCAGACTTTCGAACGATATCACGAACACAATGGACTTTCAAGCTAAATCAGATTTTCAAGCGAGATCACTTTCAAGCGAGATAAGGATCTCAAGTGAAATCAGTAGGGGTGAGCAACTTTAGGTGCGGACCGAAAATAACCGAGAACCGAACCAAAAATATACCTAACCCGACCCGAACCCAAGTACCTAGGTATTTAGATCGGTTCCAAATTTTCATATAAAATCGGGTCGGGTAGGTTCTCGGTTCTTTTCATGGTGAAACCCGACTTGTACCTATGGACGGAACCGACCCTATATTTAGGGTAGTGAATCGGTTCTGTATTTTATGTTTGATCGGTTCTCGGGTCGGGTCAGGTAATGGTCGGGTTTTTCCTTTTGCTCACCCCTAGAAATCAGTACTTTCAAGCGAGATCAAGTATTCTCAAGCGAAATCACCTTCTTCAAGCGGAATCAGGTGTTTTCAAGCTGAATCAGACCTTTTCAAGCGAAATGACTAATTTCGCTTCAGAATACCACAATTTTTCAAGCGAAACAGAAGTCTCGTTCAAGCGAAACCCAGTTTTTAGTCCATTTTTACCACTTTTACTTCGAATTTTGATCTGATACTCTCAAGGGTTTGTTAAAACACACTTTTACACACACTGTCAAAAACTCAGTCCATTTTGTCCGGTAAAAAGTCTAAAAGTCCAAGAAAGTGTAGAAAAAGCTACTGATTCAGGTGTATTGGCTCATAACTGGCTCTGATACCAATTGTAGGATCGTTTTGACGATCAAATGAGTCAATCAAAGTCAATACACGACTGTTTGAGTGGCGGAAACAAACAAACAGTGTTGAATCAGAGAGAATTGAGTAGAAAACAGAAGAATATCACTTTTAACACTTGTTTCTCATTAAGATTCACTTGAAAATCCGGCAGCAGTTCGATACACAACTGATGACCTCGTTACAAATGAGAAACTATGATTTCGCTTGAACATGACACTGGTCATTTCAAGCTAAATCTCTTCACTTGGTTTCGCTTGAAATGACACAGGTCACTTTCAAGCGAAATTACATCACAAAATGCATAATTACACTTTTAACCCTTCTAGACCCTATACAAACATGACCTAGACTTAAGACAGAGGCTGTAGACATTGTGCACCAACATGCATCCCAAAACGTAACGCTTTAGGGAATAGGCGAGGGCAGTTTGGCATCCCCCGGAGGCTAGATTGGGATGTTATGAGAGATTTAAATCAGCGTGAACGACTAGAAAACATGCTCACTATTCCACTTTCGCGTTTAGTCGCTATCGACCGCCCCATCTATCGTGAGCTAACGATAGAATTCTTCGCCACCTATTCATACAACAAGCCAAGAGCGTATAAAATTCCAAACTTCCGATACAAGGAAAGGATAACTTTCAGATTAGGCGGACGCTGGCACAATTGGTCGGTGGGTAGATTGGGTCGGAGACTTGGAATCTACACAAATGAAGATATGGATTCAGAGTTCTTTACCAATGAGTTTACCTTCCCAAGTGACGAAGCGCGGGCCGCGTTTTGGGCTCAAAATGCAGTTGGTGACCCATACGATCCTAGAATGTCGAAAGCTTCAAGGTTGAGAGACCCGTTGCATAGAGTCATGCATCATATATTCAGCCATACCATCTGCAGGCGCATGGACAGTTTAGGGAACTGTCCAACACCGGATCTGATATTTCTTTATGATCTGGTTGAGGGAGTACACATCAACCTAGCTGCGAGGATGGCGGAGTATTTTGTGAACAGCTCAGGGAGAACGCCCAACAGTCAGATTCATGGCGGTCAGTATGTGACCGAGATCGCCTACAATTTAGGGTTAATGACTGATGAGGTACTTCAGGGTCTCACTTTGGTGACCGAGGGTTTATATGTTGATATTCGGTTATTGAAAGCCATGGGGCTTATTGCTGAGACGGATCGCGGGGATCGATTGAAGGGTTTGAACAACGAGGTTTGGGACCCGTTGCCTCCGGCAGAGGAGGAGGATGAGAACGAGGAGATGGGAGAGCAGCATGAGCAGCACGAGCAGCATGAGTCACAGACACCAGCGCATTCACCACAGCATCACAGATTCCACCAGCACCAGGATTGGCCAGAGGGCATCCCGTCTTATCCTGATCTCTACCAGCAGTTTCAGTAGATGCAGGTGAGTCAAGAGCATCAGCGCACCAGTTTAGGGCAGTTGTATGCCAGTCAGGAGCAGCTGTGAGTTGGTCAGGACCAAATCAGGGCAAACCAGGACTTTATGCGCCAGGAGGTGTAAGCTGGGTTCTCATACCTGTTCGGGGGTCTGCATAATGCCTTTCCCGACTACTTTCAGCAGCCTCCACAGTTCCCATTCGGGAACCCACCCGGTTATGGAGATGCAGGCCCATCCAACACGAGAGATGATGCTGGTGACGATGACTAGGAGACGGTGGAGTTGATCGTTGGTGGTTTTGTTATTTCAGTACTTTGTTTATCGGGTGTTCATTTTGGTTATTATTTCAAACACCCCCGATTATGTACTCTTTATTTTCAGACACTTTAGTTTATTTGTCTTGTCATGTTTGGATTTTAGTACTTTTATTTATGTAAATTATGGTTTATTTGCGTTTATATTGTTTCTGTTTTGTTTTGCTGTACCTTGTGACATACTTGCAGATTTTGGCTAGCACGTCTTGGACCGGAGCACATCACAGGATCAGCTTTGGAAGTCTCGTTTCATCAAAATCATCATCAGGGGAGTATTATTCTCCTTTATCTCTATATTTCGGGTTTCGCATTGGGGACAATGCAAAGTTCAAATGTGGGGAGGGGTTTAACTTGTTGACTTTGTTTGTCTTAAAAAAAACAAAAAAAAAATTAGAAAAATCATTCAAAAATATCTGTATTTTGTATATATTTTTAGTAAATAAAGCGGTTGGTTGTGGTTTAGAAAGCTTCGGACATGATAAAAACTCGACAAGCAAAATAAATTTTGAAAAAAATAAAACCGGAAAGCGTGACAAACAAACAAAAACTTGCATGATAGTTTTCACACTTTTACCCATTCCTTCCGTTATGTGAGCATATTCGAGCCTTGAAATTGTTATATATTTGTTCATTTCGGAGTAGGAGTGAGCCAGATGTCATGTGTAATTTAGAACTTGTCACTAGCATGCTTGTTAAGACCATGAACTTGCGGAATTGTGTAGAAGTGATAGTGGCACTTAGATTACCCCTTTGTTGTTAGCCTTGTTCTTTGTGTTGTGTTTCCCGTAAACCTTACATTACCTTTAGGATTAACCATGTCGAGCCTTCCCGTTTGCCTTTGTTTACCCAACATAATCGCCCACTTAGCCAAATTTAGCCTTTTTATGTTTTAAACCTTTTAGTGTTGAAACTCGGTCAAAATAATCGTTTAACTAGCGATTGTTTTAGTTTATTGTTTATTGTACAAATTCTTTAGTGAGTTAAAAAAAACAAAAAATAAAACACCCTAAAATAGGGTGAAGTCGACAAAAATCGAGCAATTTTGAATGCTAAATTGATGAAATTTCGTTGATGCGCTCGATATCGCAAAAGTCGCCTTTTTAAGGCGTATGTATGTATAGTTTTATTGTATTGCGCTTGTTAAACATATTACCGAGTTTTAACCATTTCGCCACTTTAAATATCCATTTCCATACCCTTCGTCCAAGCCTAACGTTACACCCCGTAAAGTCCTCTTGATTTGCACTTTTTCGCATGTTAGTTGGTGGAGACGAGATCTTATGACAAACTTATGATATTACATGTTTCATTGACAAGGCATTGAGTGTTTGCACATACACATTTTATGTATGTTTCACATATAAAACCGAGTGTGTGTGAACATTGTGAGTTGTGTGAAGATTAGCATGTTAAGTCAATTGAAAGTGAAGTCACGGCTTTTTGGTTATCTACATATATTTGCATATGCTTATTTGGTTTGATTCATTTGATGTTGTCTTTCGAAAAACCGGCTAACCGTTTGTAGTTGTTTCAATAAATAGTTTGTAAATTCTCGTTCTTGTTAGATTCTATCTTTTATTGCATCTTAGTTTTAGCTTGCTTGAGGACAAGCAAGGTTCAAGTGTGGGGAGATTTGATATTCACCAATTTACACATATTTTAGTCCCCCATTTTATACGTTTTCGGCCGTAAAACCATTATTCGGATACTTAATCAGGTATACTTTTGTTTACAGGCCTAAAACAGCATGCCAAACAAGATGATAGTGAAAACGAGGACTTTCCGAATGAAACGACAAAGCCGCGAACATTCTGTGAAGATTCTGACCTGGGCATTTGGCACGGTCATGCCATGAGTGGAAAGACAGTGAATATACTATAAAATAACCCAGCCCGGCAACGAACGATAGTGCAATCCGGAGTGCAACAAAATTTCGGAGTGGAACGATCGTGCGACTAGAGGCACTCCCGTGCAAACCCGACGATCAAGCCCAGCCCATAACTGCACCATCAGTGCAGTTGTCCGTGCCAACAAAACCCGGAGATGCACGATCATGCGGCCTAAGGAACGGTCGTACGAGATCGACGACTGGTCAAGATCTGATGATGTCATGCGGTATGGTGAACAGTAACTCCAATAATTCAAAAAGTGAATGGTCGTGCCAATAAAGTGCACGACCGTGCGAGCTCTAAAAGATATAAAAAACATGCAGAAACATTCTGCTCGTAACTCTGGATATTTTGGGAGCAATTCAGGCGATTTTCAGGCTCCGGAGGCGTTAGCTTTCACCCGGATTCAAGCCATATTGTGCCGATTAGCTCCGTTATCTTCCGGACTCTTAATCTAGTGCTTGTTTATGGTTTGGTTTTCTAATCTTTCCATAATTTTGTTAATCTTTCAAGCATTTAGATTAATGTTCTATGTATTATTGTAAGCCTTTGGGCAAAAACAACAATCCCTTGCTTAATTATAACCATTAGTATGTTAATTTTGTTTGTAATGACACTTGGATGTATTTTCTATGTTAATCTTTGATGATTAGTTTGCAACCTTGTTATTGTTGTTGATTTCTTGATTATAAGTAATTATGTTGGATGATTTATATTTGGTTAGTTGAGATAGTTGAAAGATGAAGCTTAATTAATCATGTATTAGTAGACGTTAAACTTTGTTAACTAGTTTAGCTTGGTTAAAATGTGTGCATCATGATACTAGAAATGGTTAGTGGTTTAATAAAATGTAATTATTGTTAATCAAGAAAGCTTTCCGTCACGTAAGGACCTTAACGGGTTAAATGGTGTTGTTATGAATTCTTGCCTTGAATTGTTAGCTTAGTTAGTAGTTTAGGCCAAAATTGCTATCTTGGTGAATTTATATGCAAGATTTGTAAAATGAACTCGGTTGTGATTTAATCTAATTTACGCTTGTCTCGGTGGTTGCATTGTATTTATCGATGTCACTTTCCTTGTTTAAGTGAGGTTAGAAAACTCCTAACGGATGACTAACTTATTTTTAAGAGATTTTCATAGACATTTATCAATTGCACGTTAAAGAACAATTTTAGGTGGTTAAAGTGTGTTTATCGTTTTAGCTTTTCGAATGATTGTCATGTTAGGATTCCCGAAAGGAATACTAATTGTCTTGAAAAAAAAAATTGACCAAATGCTTCTAGTGGCAAAACCGACATAATTGACATGCTTTGGTTGTGTATAAAGCAAGGCTATTTATCTATTTTCATATTTGAAGTCAATTATGTCTTTATACGTATTTGTTTATGCTTACTTTAGTTTTTAGAAAATCAAACAACTTATCTTTCTTCCGTTAATTTAATGACAAAGGTCTAGTATTATTCCTCCGCCCATTTTCTTGGATCGATACTTGGTTCTTACCGATGCTTTACTACATATATGACGGGGTACACTTGCCTCTTTCGTGTGTGTTTTGATGTTGAAGTATAAATCACTTTTATAAATTTAAAACCGAATCATGTGTAATTTCATTATAAAAATATGTATATACGCTCACACGTCAATATGTAAGTAAAAGGATCCAAAGTGTCAACATGCCATTCTCATGCCTCTGATTGACCTCACACGACGTTCGTATTCTTTAATGAATAATTTGTCGGGCATGGAAAGTCGTTTGTGCTTAAATTAAGGATTTTACGAAGCATAGGGGTTAAAAGTGTCAACATGTTAAATGTTACCTCTGAGTGACCTTTTAACGATCCCGAAAGCATTGTAATATTTGTATATTTTTCTCTCAAGAATATTGGATAGAAATCTCTTGGAGTTTTGATGAAAACAAGACTTTTCGGGTGATCTCATAACTAACCGGGAGCTTAACGGAGTTAATTTGTGACCCAATACCCTTAAAAGTTAACTATGGGGGTCAAAAGTGCAATAAATGGAAGTTATTTAAACTTAAAATGGACCAGGGACTGAATGCAAGGTTTGCAAACTTTTAACCGGAGCAGCCCATTGTCGCGGGCCGCGTAGGCTCTCTCCAACTCTTACGCGGGCCGCGTAAGAGTGCCAGCGACAGAAAAATAGGACAACTGCATGTTGCAGCCTGTCCACCGCCATTGCATGGCTGTTTTTGATACCAGGAACTGTGCAACTGGTTTTTACTGCCCTAGGGACACTTGGGAGCACCTGGTAACATCCTAGGGACAAATGCAAAGATCTTAGAGTATCAGACTTCCTATATAAGAGCCTTGTTTGTTCTTGTGTTCATTCACACTTTGAAATTTTACTCTCAAACACTTCTCTGGAGCCTCCTGGACTTCTAAGAAGCTCTCATAGTCTAAATCTTCGTGCTAAGGACTCTTGTAAGTGTACTTAGCCTCTGTAATTAAGTTTTCATTAGTGTAATGACCGAAAGTCAAAGTTAGCATAATTACGCTTTGACTTTGTGATTAATCACTAATGGTTCAGCCATTATTCGAATTGAAAGTGGCTATGTGTTGGTAATTATGTAGGTGTTAAACCCTTAAAAGGGCACCTTCTAATTATCACATTATCTCGGTAAATTATCGGGTCAAAGTTATGAACAAAAAGTCAAACGAGTCAGTTTTTACAAAATAATGCATAACTGATAATGTAGAAGTTATGGAACATATTTTAACACTTAAATAACTTGGTAAATAATATAAGAACATGTTTGGGTATGTTCAACCGGACAATTCTGAGTTTAGGCTCGGTTAGTAACCGAAAGTCACAAAAGTAGACTTTTGCTTTGACTTTCAGTTCCGAACCGATTTAGCTCAGTTTAGTTATGCCTTAGGGTTCCTTTTGGACCACATTATATGTTAGTATAACCCTCTGAGATTATGCTACATGGTTCCATAGAAATCTAATTCATTGCATGTTCCCGTTAAATGCTTAAAAATGGACCATTATGCCCTTTTATCATTAAAACGAGATTTTTGGAAATATGAGAGGACAAAAACCTTTATTACTGATATATTAGTATGTCCTAAAAATTTGACATCCGTTTCTGGTCTGGAATAAGAGTTATGCACGATATCGTAGAACAAAAGCTTTTTGTTAATTAAATGGCATTTTTGGCATAAATCATATTTAGACCCAAATTTTGACACCAAACTTTCTATCCACTGATGTAATATAATATTTAGGGATTTTTAGAAATTTTTTTCAAATTTTATACTGACCATAACATAGAGTTCTTGCATGGACTCGGTAATTGACGATAATGCTCTTTTCATTAATAAAATGAGTTTTATGCATCATTTGCATGTCAAACCTTTTTCTACTGATTTTATACATTAAATAAAATATTTTAAATAGTTGAGACTGATCAAAATCTTAGATTTCCTTAAATAACCCGAATATCGTCAAATACCGACTTTTATGCGATTTAGGCGCATAGTATGGTTTAAAACCATATTTAGCACCTAAGACTTGTTACCTACTGATGTTATAAATAATTTTTTATACTTTAATAGTAAGTATAATTTTTGAACTCAGATTTCCAAATGTGACTCTTAAAGCATATGTGAAATGACCAAAATGCCCTTACGGTGCATAGTTTGGCCATAAATGATAAAATTCACATATGTATGATGTCTTACTGATATAACTTGATAAAATTTATATTTTTACTGTATATTTTAGACCTGAACCTCAGATTGCTATTTAACCTCTTTTATAAACTTTAAAATGACCAAAATACCCTTACGGGGCTTAAATTGATATTAAATTCGTTTTGGGCATAATGGAAGATATCCTACTGATGTCATATCATATTTAAAGCATATTAAATTGTGGAACCTATACATGACTCATTTGGTTACCCGTTATTCATATTCGCGTTCGGTACGGTTTATGTAACTAGTTTGCTTAAATTAACCGAAACGGGTCAAACCTTATCATTTTTACTTCAAAATCCAGAATGTGTTTAGTTTACCCATTTTATACAAGTCCTCATACTTGTTGAGTCTAAATCACATTCTAATCCGGTCTTCTCTTAATCTTGCGTTTTGAACCGTAAACCTTTCATTAAAACTAACCGGTCTAAGTTTAAACTTAAGTAAGACCCGTTAGGAATCTAATAGGTTATTAAAACCTTCATTCTAGATTTAGGAGCCCAGTAAAAGCTACTTTTACTTGCTGATTGATATACGGTTGAGAGTAAAATTATAATTTTTGCTCAGGTAAATACTTTTAACTTATTTTCCCTTATACAGGCTTGGGATACGGTATTTAATAATACCGCTTGGTCGGGTATTGAATCTTTAATCGATTAGTGGTTAAATCATTGAGATAACCCGTTTTAATCTGTTTTGTTTGATCTAGACCTTTGGGGGGTTAATGACTGTGTCCTGGATATCCTTGGCTCATTCATTGAAATGGCCACGACTTAAGCACGAGGTGTAGGCATACACCTGACAGTGCGTACCTGTTGAGGATAACTCGCCGTGGGTTTATATTATGTGGTGTGTATATTAATCTTGTTCCGGCTTCTATCCCGGATCGTGAACGTACGACAAACATATAAATCTGTATACAAGATTATTTTTAATAATTGTCCCAAGTTATAAAAGAATATTTGTGCCTTGTGCATTTAAATCAATTCTCTTAAATGTTTTCAAAAAGAGTCAGTTAATTGTATTTACCAGTGTAAACTGACGTATTTTTCAAAAAAACTAAGTGCAGGTACTACGCATAATGGGCTGGAACTCCTAAGTATTAAATAAATAGTTTTGCAAGCTTTTGATACTTAAAGTCTCTTGAACAATAATTTCTTTCTATTTTAGATTCGCCTATGGATCCATTTTCAATCCATTGTATAATATTTTATTGTACTTTCAATTCGGTTTGTATAATTACTTTTAGACTTCCGCTGTGCATTAAACTGTGATTAATTGACTATGATGATATCAACTACGTCATGATACTCCCCACCGGGCCCACCGGTAATAAGTGGAAATATCGGGGTGTGACAAAAAGGTAAGGGTAATCAAGAAGTGAAGGGAAAAACAAGGACACAGATTGGCAAGGAGCAGGGAGGAATCCAAAATGTTTACAAGGAACTGGGGGTGAGACATAACTCTTTTCTTTCCGGCGGAAAATCTTACGCAACAACATCCTATTTCAAATACGAAGGAAGTGGTGGTGTCACAGTTTGCCAAAGCTTACGTTGAGTTACATGGTAAGGCTGTTATCGGAAAGACGAAAGACTTATGGACGCTCAGAAAGTTGGATATCTTATTAAAGGAAGCTAAATTCAGAGATTAGATTATTAAGTACCTTGGTGGTCCGAGTGTTTTAGTTGTTTTTAAATCAAATGTTGAGGCTGATTGTTTCAGGTCCGAGGCACCAGGATTTGGATTGTTCACCATCATGGAAACATGGAAAGGACAATCGACTGCCTTCGAGAGACTTGCGTGGTTGAACATTCATGGAGTTCCGCTTCACCTGTCCGGAAACGAGACCTTCGACTCGGTGGGAAGATGTAACACCCCAAAACTCGAATTATTAAATTCGTTAGTAGGTTACCTTGTGTAATTAGATGAAGTACAATAACTAAGTCATTGAACTTAGTTAAATGTCTAATAAATAAGTAAAGGAATGGAGTTTGTGGAAACTATGATGATGTGTTAAAGTTGAGGGACCTAGATTGCCAAAATGTAAACTGAAATTTATTAAAAAAAAAAAAAGAAAAATAAAACCACAACACACACTGTGTGTGTGTGTGTGGTCGATCGCACAAGGCAGAGGGAAAGGGGTAAATCCTAATTATCAAGAAATCTCCAAATTGAAAAGGGAATTGAAGGTTTTTAGGATGCATATATTAAGATTATCGATCTCCTAAGTGTTCTTCACTATCAAGTAAGTTAAATTTTATGATTTGGTGATGTTGGGTGAAGTGGGTGTTGATGAATTCGTGAATCTAAGTGAAGTTAGGATGGATATGTGATAGAAATGCCTTATGAAACTTGAATTAAGCTTAAATTTCTGATTGTTATGTATGGTTATGAACAACCCACTTATAGTGGCTCTTGTATAGAATGATGATGATGTATTTTATGTTAATTTGATGATACTTGATGTTTATGACAATGGATGTTACAGGTTATTGATTTTGAATCTAAAATAAAGTGAAAGTTATGTGAAGAATTAGTAGGAATCATGCTTTAAAAGCTTGTAAATAATGTCTTACAAATGCGAAACCCGCCAAGTATTCGATGAAATGCCTAAGAGAGCAAATATGTGGAATTGTATGCAAGTTGTAAGTTTATATGTATAGAAAGTGATTATGATGAAATTGTTAGCAAACTAACACGTGAAGTGTATTTTAGATGGAGTTCATGTGGATTTCTAGTAAGAATCATGTCCGGTTCAAGGATAGTGTTAACTTAGTTAATTTTGAATGATGTTGTTAATCGTGAATTATGAGATGACTAGTAGGAAGGAATTGTTTATGTTGTGTGCATATATGATCTTGTGGTTGTATATGTGTTTTTCTATGCGAGTAGGGAATGAAAAGATGCGATTCTAGCTTATACTTTGTGTTGTTGGAAATTGACGAGTAAAGTTAAAATAAAATACGAATGTGAAATGAATGCAATATTAGAATGTGCGTTTATACTAATGAAGTAGTAACCTTGATGGTATGAAAGTATAGGATCATGTTTAGATGGGAAAGCATGGAAGGCAAGCGGAAAGGATATGAGGAAGCATGTACGAAACATGCACTCGAGGTGAGGTAATGTTCGGATGGCAACGTGTCAAACAAATGATAAAGCAACAACGCTCCTACGGGCGAAGCTGAGTACTCGAATGTGTTTGGAGTCGTAATGATTTAAATGGTCTTAATGTTGACTTGAAGTTCTTTTTATAGTTAAGGTGGTTTAATACAAATTATTGAATATGGTTCAACTTAACAATAGCGTATTATTTTGGCGATGTTTTAGGGGTGTAAACCCATCAAAAAAGAGTGCAAATTGTTAATGGGTCGAGATACCCAAGTGCTGAAAATTCAGCTTATTTCTAGATTTTTGCTAGTCTTTAAAAATTCATAGAAAATCAACCGAATGTCCGTTCGGGGCGTATTTTTTATCCATAGAAAGGTATCGGAATCACCGTTACTAAGAATTTTAGTTTGAAGTGAAATACTCAATGCAAAGATGGGAAAATACTGAATTACTATAGCTGCACAAAGCTGAGTGAAAAACATAAATTTTATAGTATTGCATAATCTTAAGGAATTTATAAGGAACCAATCGGATGTGATTATGCTGTTGTTTTTAACCTCAATGTAGTTATATATATTTACATGAGTTGAAGTGATTGATTCCTTGAATATGGGATACGTATGCTAAATTAAAAAGTCATGGGTGTTGTAACATGTATGTGCAAAAACATGTGTTCATTTAGTAGTGCTTATGAATGACTGAAACTTGTGTCGTTAAAACTATATAACCTATTTGAGTATGTTATGAATTCATATATGAACTATTAAAAGTATGTTAGGTAATAATGATTGTTGAAAATCGTATATGTTGTCTAATGAATTACAATATAGTTATGTGGCAGTTTACCATTTTATTTATTTGACCGAAGCGGTTTGATAATGGTTTACTTTGAAGTGTCCTTGATTCTATATTAGCAGGGATATACATGAAATATGGATAAAAAGGGCGCCCAGATTAGAATGAGACAGTCACAAAATGCGTGACTCGAGATGATGAAGTGGTGGCTCAACATTGTTTCGTTGGGTGTTATGAGCATTGAGTTAATCTTTTATGTTTGATACAAAATCATATTATGAGTCCTCACTTAGCAAATGCTAATTTTTTTGGTGTTTTCAATGTAGGTGATAAGTCATGAGAATCAATGGGGT
Organism: Helianthus tuberosus; assembly: GCA_030545235.1. Classification (NCBI taxonomy): domain Eukaryota; kingdom Viridiplantae; phylum Streptophyta; class Magnoliopsida; order Asterales; family Asteraceae; genus Helianthus; species Helianthus tuberosus. The sequence goes on along the minus strand of CM060351.1, from coordinate 25,053,982 downwards.
GGCTTGAACCGGAATCATGAAATAAGAAAAGAGCTCACGGGTCATTCACCAATAATCCGGTTCAATCAGTATATTAGTTATTATTATGCTTATTGTAGTTTCCCGGTCGACACTAATGATATGGTAATGTTATATGACAGATTGGGTGGTAGAAAGGCGAAAGTGATCAAGTCTTGGAAACGGGTCAACGATAGGAGGATTTAGTGATATTTTGTTCACTACGTATATGGGTTTCTTTATTGGGCCAATTAGATTTAATTATTTGTATTTTGGAGTTTAAGTCCAACATTTGTTTTACCGAAATGCTAGTATGTCAATGTGGTAATGGGTTATGCTTGTTTTATAAAAACTTTGTTTGTTAAGCAGGTTTTGTTTTCATAAAGATTTGCCGTTTCGCAAGTGGGTCATGGCAAAAATTTTCTAAACACTTGTTGCAAATGTTTTATTAATCCAGTTATGTGGATTCATATATTTTGGGAATATTATCCTTTATTACGTAATGTAAAAAAAATATGGGCCTATTTTCCGCAAACTATTCTAATATTGGTTTTTAACGTGATGGCGTTACAAGTTTGGTATCAGAGCCAAGGTTTGAGGGAAATCAAGTATGAGGAGGTAAATACTTGAACTCAAACCTGTGTGCTCTTGTAACAAGGAATCCGTACAGTCCGAGACTCGATTAAGATCTAAAGGTGGAAGCAAAGGTAAGTATGTACTTAAGTATGCATTTGAAGAAAACTAACAGTATGTTATGTGTAAGGTAAGCATAATTGCTTGGAGAGGCTGATCCGTGAATGCGGTCTAGGACCGGCATCAGGGCATGTAATAAGATAAATTGATCCCAGGTACGTAAATTTAACATGTGGGCACATGAAATGGTAAAATCTATCAAGTGAAGGAAAAATTTAAATAAAAAATATATAATAATAGAATGGTAATGAAGTTTTGAAAATGTCACACGTGCCGAAACCTAATTCTTCAGACATAAGGTGTCGATTACACGAAGACATGAAACTAGTATGTGAATTGTGTACCTAGCCAGTACACAAGAAACATATGACGTTCATGAGACCTTGATAATTGTTACAGGTATGTCCGTTAGAATTAGGTAGTAGGTGGACGTGAGGGTAAAGGAAAATGTAAGACTTTCAGGGATTTGAAAGTAACAGATACACATGAAAGGAATGAAAGATATGAATGTTATTTTAGAATCCGCTAGACGGATTCGAAACATGAAAGGAATGAAAGTATGAATGATATGTTAGAATCCGCGAGACGGATTCGAAACATGAAAGGAATGAAAGTATGAATGATATGTTAGAATCTGCGAGACGGGTTCGGGAGATGAAAGGAATGAAAGACATGAATGATATGTTAGAAACTGCGAGACGGACTCGAAACATAGAAGGGAATGAATGATAGAATGAAAAAGTTTGAAATTCATAAATAAGTAAGAATGAATGACAAGAATGAAAGACTCAAAATTATAAGTAACTACAGATCGAAGGAGTAAATATTCTTTAAGAAATGGATATTTTTCAAGTTATGTTTTGAACGTATATATATATATATATGTATATATATGAATATAATTATGCTCAAGTATTGTATGCAAGAATGGTTGAAAGGATATATGGGTAATACAAGTCAGATGGTGATCGCCTTTTTGAACCCGAAATCTAATGTTTTCATTTGTTAAGTTTCATACTTATAGGTGAGTATAACGTATGGACACGCAATGTCACAATTGGAAAGAAGTAACCATAGTAAGTTATGGATAACTAGTCAGGGGTTTTGATTCGTGCAAGGTATGTACAATGGTTATGTTTTCTTTTAAGTAGGGGCTTATAGCTCGACTAGAGAAGGATATGCCAGAAATGGGTAGTTGGTAGACATATGGTCAGAATGTATTTTACAATTGGATTCTGATTAGTTAAACGAAGTAAGTGATAGTTATTAAGCAAGTAATAGTAAAAATTAGCATGAATTATTTGATTTACTATGTAGGTAAAACCAATGAAAGCTATTGTAGTAGTAAGAAACCTTAGTTGAAATAAATAAGCTTTGAGCAAGTTACGTGATAGATATATATTACTAAATGACTCTTGCGGGTCAAAATGAATGACGGGCTACGACCCAAACAATAACTTAAGCATGGATGGGAAAGGTAAGTTTTGTAGGAAGTAGTGAAAGGATGTATTAAAGTCCTTGTATGTAAGCATGAATGGAAAGAAGTACAATCGTGTACTTAATTACATCCATGATAATTAAGAAACGCCAGTTTGACCTTGAAAGGTCTATGTAAAGGGTCGGTGAAATAATTAACAAAATGAAAGAATTGTGGGTGTTTAAAACACTAAACAGAATAAATTGGAAAGAATGTAATAATGACAAGTACCGATGGAAATGCTAACTTTGATGCTAGGCTTGTTGGCCATGTTCATTTAAACAATATATTGTTGGAAGGATGCCCATAAACGGAAGCCCATTCATGAAAGGAAGGGATCGAACCGGCCTTGACACGGACTCATTCAGAAGCGGGCCAATCCGGTTTGCAGATCGTTAATTTATGCAATGAAGGTGAGGTTAGTAAAATGTTTAATTCTGGATTGAAAGGTAAGAATCTATAAATTATTTGTACATATGAATGAAATGAATGGTAGGACAAATATGGTATGGTATGAAATAACCGACTAACAATGGTCATCCTTAGAAAGTATTTGTCATTAAGAAGAAGATTTAAGGACCTTGAATGAAAACTTGGAACTAGTTGATTAATGCGCGTATGGTGCTCTTGCACAACATGCCGGGTTAGTATAATGTAGTAATGTGAAAGAATAAATATAAGGTTAGACATAAAGTTCTAAGTAGTTCAAGTGGCGATAGAAATGTAGATTAATAGTTAATCCTCATGACAAGTACGGTTAATGAGATATAAAAATGATAGTTATGTTAGAATGTTAATACCTGGATATTTACGGTAATGCGTACTATTATATGCTCACTTCACTTAGGGACATGAAAGAAATTAAGAGCAACGTTAGTAATAGAATGTAGTGGTTTACTCTAGATAAGTGGAATGAAATAATAATTATCCAGTGATAATGTTTAAATTCAAATGAATGTTAGCAAAATTGAGTATGTAAATGGTCCAAATTATTATGTGTTAGCGAAAGAACCTAGAAAGGATGCTAGTTTCAAATTATAGATTATGGGATGTGTGACAAACGTCAATTTCTCACAACATACTTATGTAAGTCGTCCAATGTCACCTGAATGAATGAACGAATGAAGAAAAAAACTAGATGGGTTATAGAAGAAATGAAAGAGGTTTCGGGGACGAAACCTTCTTTAAGGGGGATTGATTTGTAACACCCCAAAACTCGAATTATTAAATTGGTTAGTAGGTTACCTTGTGTAATTAGATGAAGTACAATAACTAAGTTATTAAACTTAATTAAATGTCTAATAAATAAGTAAAGGAATGAAGTTTGTGGAAACTATGATGATGTGTTAAAGTTGAGGGACCTAGATTGCCAAAATGTAAACTGAAATTTATTAAAAAAAATAGAAAAATAAAACCACAACACACACTGTACGTGTGTGTGGTCGATCGCACAAGGCAGAGGGAAAGGGGTAAACCCTAATTCTCAAGAAATCTCCAAATTGAAAAGGGAATTGAAGGTTTTTAGGATGCATGTATCAAGATTATCGATCTCCTAAGTGTTCTTCACTATCAAGTAAGTTAAATTTTATGATTTGGTGATGTTGGGTGAAGTGGGTGTTGATAAATTCGTGAATCTAAGTGAAGCTAGGATGGATATGTGATAGAAATGTCTTATGAAACTTGAATTATGCTTAAATTTCTTATTGTTATGTATGTTTATGAACAACCCACTTGTAGCGGCTCTTGTATAGAATGATGATGATGTATTTTATGTTAATTTGATGATACTTGATGTTTATGACAATGGATGTTATAGGTTATTGATTTTGAATCTAAATTAAAGTGAAAGTTATGTGAAGAATTAGTAGGAATCATGCTTTAAAAGCTTGTGAATAATGTCTTACAAATGTGAAACCCGCCAAGTGTTCGATGAAATGCCTAAAAGAGCAAATATGTGGAATTGTATGCAAGTTGTAAGTTTATATGTATAGAAAGTGATTATGATGAAATTGTTAGCAAACTAACACGTGAAGTGTGTTTTAGATGGAGTTCATGTGGATTTCTAGTAAGAATCATGTCCGGTTCAAGGATAGTATTAACTTAGTTAATTTTGAATGATGTTGTTAATCGTGAATTATGAGATGACTAGTAGGAAGGAATTGTTTATGTTGTGTGCATATATGATCTTGTGGTTGTATATGTGTTTTTCTATGCTAGTAGGGAATGAAAAGATGCGATTCTAGCTTATACTTTGTGTTGTTGGAAATTGACGAGTAAAGTTAAAATAAAATACGAATGTGAAATGAATGAAATATTAGAATGTGCATTTATACTAATGAAGTAGTAACCTTGATGGTATGAAAGTATAGGATCATGTTTAGATAGGAAAGCATGGAAGGCAAGCGGAAAGGATATGAGGAAGCATGTACGAAACGGGCACTCGAGGTGAGGTAATGTTCGGATGGCAACGTGTCAAATGAATGATAAAGCTACAACACTCATACGGGCAAAGGTGAGTACTCGAATGTGTTTGGAGTCGTGTTGATTTAAATAGTCTTAATGTTGACTTGAAGTTCTTTTTATAGTTAAGGTGGCTTAATACAAATTATTGAATATGGTTCAACTTAACAATAGCGTATTGTTTTGGCGATGTTTTAGGGGTGTAAACCCATCAAAAAAGAGTGCAAATTGTTAATGGGTCGAGATACCCAAGTACTGAAAATTCAGCTTATTTCTAGATTTTTTGCTAGTCTTTAAAAATCCATAGAAAATCAACCATATGTCCGTTCGGGGCGTATTTTATATCCACGGAAACGTCTCGGAGTCACCGTTACTAAGAATTTTAGTTTGAAGTAAAATACTCAATGTAAAGATGGGAAAATACTGAATTACTACAGCTGCACAAAGCTGAGTGAAAAACATAAATTTTATAGTATTGCATAATCTTAAGGAATTTATAAGGAACTAATCAGATGTGATTATGTTGTTGCTTTTAACCTCAATGTAGTTATATATATTTACATGAGTTGAAGTGATTGATTCCTTGAATATGGGATACGTATGCTAAATTAAAAAGTCATGGGTGTTGTAACCTGTATGTGCAAAAACATGTGTTCATTTAGTAGTGCTTATGAATGAATGAAACTTGTGTCGTTAAAACTATATAACCTATTTGAGTATGTTATGAATACATGTATGAACTATTAAAAGTATGTTAGGTAATAATGATTGTTGAAAATCGTATATGTTGTCTAATGAATTACAACATAGTTATGTGGCGGTTTACCATTTTATTTATTTGACCAAAGCGGTTTGATAATGGTTTACTTTGAAGTGTCCTTGATTCTATATTAGCAGGGATATACATGAAATATGGATAAAAAGGGTGCCCAGATTAGAATGAGACAGTCACAAAATGCGTGACTCGAGATGATGAAGTGGTGGCTCAACATTGTTTTGTTAGGTGTTATGAGCATTGAGTTACTCCGTTATGTTTGATACAAAATCATATTATGTGTCCTCACTTAGCAAAAGTTAATTTTTTTGGTGTTTCAATGTAGGTGATAAGTCATGAGAATCAATGGGGTGGCTTGAACCGGAATCATGAAATAAGAAAAGAGCTCACGAGTCAATCACCAATAATCCGGTTTAATCAATATATTATTTATTATTATGCTTACCGTAGTTTCCCGGTCGACACTAATGATACGCTAATGTTATATGACAGATTGGGGTGGTAGAAAGGCAAAAGTGATCAAGTCTTGGAAGCGGGTCAACGATAGGAGGATTTAGTGATATTTTGTTCACTAAGATATGGGTTTCTTTATTGGGCCAATTAGATTTAATTATTTGTATTTTGGAGTTTAAGTCCAACATTTGTTTTAGCGAAATGCTAGTATGTCAATGTGGTAATGGGTTATGCTTGTTTTATAAAAACTTTGGTTGTTAAGCAGGTTTTGTTTTCATAAAGATTTGCCGTTTTGCAAATGGGTCATGGCAAAATTTTTCTAAACACTTGTTTGCAAATGTTTTATTAATCCAGTTATATGGATTCATATATTTTTGGAATATTATCCTTTATTACGTAATGTAAAAAAATATGGGCCTATTTTCCGCAAACTATTCTAATATTGGTTTTTAACGTGATGGCGTTACAGAAGATGCTTTGGTAAAGTTATTCACACCTCACAACGGCAACCGGAGGATAATTTTTAAACCTCGGACAGTGTATGTGTGTTGACTGACAAAGTTTATAGGATAGAAGAAGTTGTTACAATAGTTGAAGAAGGCAAACGGTTCAGGATTTGGGTCGAAGAAGAAAGGGGTGACTGGATTCCGGACTCGATTGAGAATCAGGTTAGCTTACCAGAAGAAGATGTATCGTCCGAATCAGATAATAGTGTCACAATCGTTAACGCGGACATGGACGTCAATAGTCCGGCGTCGGATAACGAGAGGTATGACGGTTATGGTGAGCCGGAGAAGGAAGGTAGTGATAAGAATCAGTGTTTTTTAGATTCACCGAAGATGGTGGTGGAACCTGCGGTGGCGGCGGCGACAGGCCATCAGAAGACGTATCGAACTCAGGTAAAGCTGTTAAGGCGGCGGAGGTGACCATTGTAGAAGGTGAAAAGCAGAACGATGTTATTGTTAATGATATTCACGGGGAGATTAATGGTGAAGAAGAGAGGATTGGGCAGACAAAGGAGGCGGCGACCTATGGTTTCCTTAGATTTGGGAGTATGTTTTTTACAAAAAAAGAAAAGGATAAGAGATGGGATAACCTACATACGGCCGAGAACTTTATCAATGGACAAAACAACTTGGGTTCCAAGTTAATCTAAATTATAGTGGGCCTTGGAAAGGATTCAAGAATTTTAGAAAGCCCAGAAACAAGAAATCTTTAGTGAAGGAAACAAGTGGGATTTCTAGGCCCATGAAGAGGTTGGGACAAAATGACCCTTTCGATCTAAATGAAATAATAGGAATTCAGGAGGACATCATTACATCCGAAGAACAAGAAGACATAGATGCAAATAACTTGGGGAATGAAGGATTTGCTGAGAGTGAACAGAAAGGAACAAGTGATTTTAGAGAAGAGCTTTTGGAAGGGAATAGAAACGAAAATATGGCAGAAGAATTCAATGCGTAAGCCAATGAGGAGAATGACATATTTAACCTAAAGACTCATATTACGGCCACATTGGGGGGAGCAGTGGGTGTCGATCTACAACACCATGAGCATTTGATTAGAGAAGCGATAAGGAAAGAAGGAATCCAAAAAGTTTATAGATGAATTTTCTTTCCCTGAATATTTAAGGCGTAGATGCATTTTGTATGTCCATAGTTAGAAAACTGTCTGTATTTGTAACGTTTAAAGTCTTGAGTCTGTAACATACCGGACATAGGTTTCACTAGGTGTCGTTAGGTAATGTCAGGATAGGATACGGTACGACACGGCACGATGCGAAGGAAGCGGGAACGTTTAAGCATGATGTCATCATGACTAAATGATGACATCACAATCTACATCACATGCATGGATATCATAAAATAGGAATCTGCATGGATATTTGAGAACAAGTCAACATGCATGGATGTGAGAGAACCAATTAAAACAGATGGGACAATTATAACTTTCACGGATCGGAACTTATTGCATTCGCCCAGATGAAGACAAAATCTATGTTACGGATGAGGAAACTCCATTCGCCCAGATGTGAATTGCATGCTGGTCCGGATGGAAGTCTCTTATAAATACCACATAGTCCATCCAGATGATTAACATCACAGAACACACAACAGCAAGTCCATCTGTTCAACCTTCCAAACAGTTCTTCATCAGATCTTTATAATCTACAACAAGAACACTCTCGGCTTCATCACGATTCTTATATTTCGAGTTTTCTAGCATGTAGATCGAGTCGAAACTCTGTCCGGTTGTTGTTACGTTAAAAAATGTCGTTTATTTATGTTTTCTCGCACGATTACGGTTCGATTTAACGGATTCCGCACGTTAAATCGAATCTACCGCAGAACTAGTGATCGTTTAGGATCCGATCCTGAACTCACAGAGTCCGTAAAATAATTTTGTAACACCTCACTCTAAGCATTCACATCCATGGCATCAAATTATGTGTGTGATGCTCTTAAATTATAAAGAGTATAAAAAGTGGTTGTGAGTGGAGGACTGTCACGACCCCCGACCCGGTTTTACCAGGTTCAGAAGCCAGGGGACAGAAAACCCATGGTATTGGTGTTTAATTAGGCAGCGGAAAATTTAACAGGATCGTTTAAACTGAAAATACCCCTTTTATTTTATTCCAAGTTTCGGGACAAACCCCGTAATTTACAATGAAGGAATTTCACTGGGAAATCCCCTGTTTACAAAAACATGTTTATTTATTTACTGAGCCACTTTATCCAAGCTGGTAGTGCTATGCGACACTTTTCCTTGTTCAAAGTAAATCACCTGAAACATGTTTAAAAGGATTTTATTAGCGGGGAAATACTGGCGAGTCATTCAATTTGTATAAAATGACACATTGTTATAGATTACAGTATTAAGAGCGATTACAATTGCCCCTATCTTATAATTAGCTGGTTCAATTGTCACTCGACCGGATCTATGCCTGTGGTCATATCACTATTGGATCCTTTCACCCAAAAGTGACGTGTATCACTATTTAGGTCCTTTCACCTAAAAGTGATAAAACAGTAGTCATTGTGCACAATACCCCACTAACTGCCAGTAATTTAAGATAACAAAGATTTAATCCCTGTAAAATATAACTGGAAAACATTTAGGTATTGTAAAACACTTTTGATAAAAAGAGAATGACTCACATTGCAAGTTTACTGGACAGATTTTGCCTACTGATTTAGCCTTGTAACCTAATTAAATAATGCCAACGAAACTAGGATAGTAACTTAATACAACATTTACGATCAGCTCACGAAATCAAAACCCTCACGACGAATGACAAAGTATAGCCCGAGTTCGGGCAGCACTTAAACATCCATCGGATCGGTTTCAATCGATCGGACATTGTATCGTAGCAGTGATCGAGTTATTACCCTATAATCGTAGTAGCGTTTCGACCCTTAAATACACAAATTTAAACAGTTCAGAACGTCTTTGAAGTAAATTTTTCAAGCACAGACGAAATGCCCATGCACGTCCCTTTTATAGCTGAAATTTGAGTTTTACGCGTCCCGTGTAAACTCGAAGAACGGCCTACGCGGCCCGCGAGGGCCACCCTAGCTACGGCTAGGGCTGTCGTGTCACGGTGTAGGTATGTCACGTGTCTGACACGTGGCCTAAAGCTTATCCGGAGAACTATCGAGCTGTCGCGCCCCGTGTAAGCTTTCCTTAAGTCTTACGCGGCCCGCGACTGATCAATAAATTTTGAATTTCTTGATTTTTCACAAGGATTAGGGTTTTAGGGGTCCGGGTTTTCACTTACGAAGTGTTGTTGGGCATTTTTACAGGTCCTTACATCCTCCCCACCTTATTTAAAATCTCGTCCTTGAGATTTACTGAAATAGGTAAGGGTACTTTCGCTTCATTTCTGATTCTAGTTCCCATGTATACTCAGGTCCTCTTTTTGAATCCCACTTTACTTTAACCAACACCAATCTTTTTTGCTTGAGGAACTTAATCTTTCTGTCTTCTATTTGGAGCGGTTTCTCAACAAATTTTAACTTTTCATTTACCTCTATATCTTGAAGAAGTACTACTAGAGACTCATCCGATAAACATTTCTTAAGATTGGATACATGAAACACATCATGTACCCCAGCTAATTCTTCTGGTAGTTGTAAGCGATAGGCAACTGGTCCTATTCGTTGGGTAATTGTTAGGATCTGAGTTTGGATTGATTGTGTTTTACGTTTGATTTAAGATGGAAAATGAACAAGTAATGCAGTGGAATTCAAATGGAAATAAACTTTGCACACAATCAAACAGGAGAAATGCTTTAAACACACAAGTTTATCATTGAACCGAATGCTTGAATTTATTCCAAGATTCAATTATAATATGCATGCATGCATGTAACAAACTCCCCCTTAGCCTGAGCTCACAATGTTTGTTCATACAGGAAGAAAAGTGATGAAGAGCTAATAGAACAGTACAGGGTACTGTTCTATTTATAGGCACGCCCAAACCACTGTGGCATCTTTGCTGACGTCACCATAATAGTGACATCTAACTTCCTAACAAACTCTAACTACTTCCCTCATTACAACTACTGATAGCAAACAACTGATTACAATATATTACATAGAAATAAACTAAACTACTGATTCTTCATTCCACTGCTTAGTCTTCAGCAGTGCTTCTAGTATTCAGCAGTACTTGAGGCAAGGCAGTTATTTGAGTCATGAGCACTTTGGTCTTTATCAGTTCTTTGGAGTCAACAGCAGTTAGGAAAGGCAGTAGATTGAATCCATCAGGTGTTAGAATCACATTCAAGGGGAGAGACTTGTATGCAGCTGTGCTTATGCTGGATCCACTGCCCTGATCCAGTTTTGGCTTTAATCAACTGTTCCTCTGGTAGGGTTCAATCCCAACAATCTCCCCCTGGAACAGATGATGCTAAAACTCTTCATTATTGTGGAACTTTATTGTCTCATCAACAGCTCTCTGACTTGGCCTTTAAATTGTAATTCAAAGTCCAGAGAGTCTGTGTCATCCTCATCCCTGCACAGTGTAAGATCAAGGAGATCTTGTAGATCTTCAACACCCAGGCCTAATGCTTGTTCCCTTGATATTTTCTTCACATCACCATTGGACTTGATCAGAGTCAATACGAGGGTCTGTTTGTCAGATTTCCACTTTAGTACTCCTTTGGGTTTCTTGGGAGAGGTTTTATTGCAGATGAGTTTGGAGATGGGGGCGTGGTAATAACAGGTTGAGCACTGGTTGAAGTTTGGGCAGATTCAAGTCTTTCTTCAATCATCTTCTTAACCCCTTCTTTTACAAGCAAATCCTCTGCTTCTTTATCTTCTGCTGTTAGTTTATCCATCTGCTTTTGGTGCCTTCTTTGGTAGATGAAAGCTGCAGGTGGAGCAGTGGATCTCTTGGATTGTTGCTTTTGAGGTTCAGCTGAAACCTCTGCTTCAGGGTACACAGGCTTTTGTGGAATATTGGGATTTTTCTTTCTCAATTCTTCCAGCCTTTGGTAAGAAGCAAACACCTTATCTTCTTTCCACCTCATCACTTGATTTCTAGACCCAAAGTCAGCAGTAATGAGCTCCTCTTTCATTCTCTTTAGCTTTAACACTTTATCAGGCACATTCTTCTTGTAATTTGCCCAAATAGGAGGAGTATGCTTGACTTTGTCTTTATTCATTTTCTCAATTATTTCCAACTCCTCTTTGAGTTCACCCACTATCCATTCTTTATATTGAGATTTGTCACCCTTGTACCTTTTGAAGGCCAAGATGTGCTCAATGTAGTCTTTTCTTAGGGTCTCATCAGCTCTTTCTGACAATTGCTGACATAGGTTCTTTGAAAACCTTTCCAAAGTATTGACTTGAGTAAGAAGAAACTGGTAGTATCTTTGGATTTCCTTGTCAGATTTACCCTTTGAATTTTGTTTGGAGATATCCTCTGCTTGTTGACCTTTCACTTTCAAATATTCTTCAATATTGTTAGGCCTTGGATATCCTTCAACAGATGGCAAGCTCCTTTTATCAGGATCATCTTCTGAGTAAAAAGACTTTATTTCTTCTCTGACAGCTGCAAGTTCTAAAGGATACTGAACAGCTGCAGATACAATGGCAGTGGTTGGGTTAAAGACTTGTGCAGAAGAGAGTGGAAGAGGGTTTGGAATAGTGACAAGTGAAAGAGATTGTGAAGATGTTGGTGGAGGTGATGGAGAATCATCATCATCCAAAATTACCCTTCTCCTTTTTGGTTTAGGAGAGGTTGGTGGTGATTTGGTTGGTTCAGTGGTGGTGATTTGAGTGGTGGTGATTGAAGTGGATGGTAACTGACTAACAGCTGTTGAAACAACTGGTGTTTCAACCACTGTTGTCATTACAACAGATGTTGTAACATCTGATGTCTTCTGCTTTTTAGCAGCAGGAGATGGTAGTGGTGAAGTTGTTTTAGGTGGTGAGGTAGTTTTTGGTGGTAATGGCATTTTTGGTGGAGCAGTGGTTGAAGTGGGAGCAGTTGTTGTAGTAGAAGTGGTGGTTGTAGGGTTAACAACTGCTGAAACCACTGAAGTACCAACAGTTGTTGATACAACAGGTGTTACAACAGCTGTTGGTTTGGAAGATTGATGTGTGGAGCTTTTGGGAGGTTGAGAAGTGTGTTTTGTTTTTCTAGAAGGTGTGGTTTTGGGTTGCCTCACTTTTCTAGTGGGCTGTTTTCTTTCTGGCTGAGGATTTTCTTCATCCTTAGGCTCTGAAACACCCTGAACTTCCTTTGCCATAAACACTTTCTTTTCTTCTTCAAACCTGGACTTGCCCTTTGCCTCTCTATCCCTTTTAACCTTTGCATTTTCATCTGCAATGACATTAGTGGTCACATCAATCTTTTTGGACCCATCTAGCTTGGGGATGTCTGCAAGCATGCTTGATTTATCAGGTGCAATGTAGATACCATCTTCATATCCCCTTTTTCTCAACTGCTTCATCTTCTCCCCCTTTTTGGCATCAGCTGGTGGTGGTTTATCCACAAGATTATAGTGGGAGGAGCAGTGCCAGTGGTATTCAATAAATGGGCCTTTATTGCCTTAATATCTGCCTGGGTATCCATAAACCTAGCTTCCATCATGTTTCTCAGCTTTTGAACATGTATCTCATGTTGCTGATCAGCAAGTTCTCTTTATTGGATGAGCATAGGTTGAAATAAGTTCCATAACTCATTTGCAGCAGGTGCAGGCTGTTGTGCAGGTGCTTGAGCTGGAGCAGCAGTGGTTGGTACCTTTTGAACTTTCAACAACTGTTGCAGCATGTCTTTGATTTCTGCAACAGATGTATCAAGTTTATCAATGCGACCCGTCAATTCTCAGTACATTAAACCATCACCCAACTTAATGGGATCATTTGATTTCCCACTAGCAGTGGTTGTAACAGTGGTTGACTCAGGAAATGTATCCCAGAAATCATCCACTGATGCCCCTTTGTCTTGGTACTAGGGACCTCTTCCTTCAAATTGAGAAACACTTTTTAGTGAACCAGTGTAAACCGGATACACAAATGTTCCCAGAGAAGGAATTTCCTTCAAGGAAGTCTTATGGATGAAACCACTGTCCAAGTGCAAACCAGTGGGTTTAGCACTTGTAGTGGCTGCTTCACTTGAACTACCACCAAGAGTTACTTGTAACTCAAGGGGTGTAACCTCCTTAGGTTTTGTTGGTGGGTTAGCAATGATTGATACATCAGACCCAGTCACTTGTTGGGGCATATTCTCATGAACAGGTGTTTGAGAAGGACTGGTTTGTGTCCGGTTCAAATCAAGAGCATCCAACAAGAGTTTTGTTTGTAGGGGAATTGTGGCAGTGATGATGGGTGTAGAAAGCGTTTTTTCCCTGGGCAGTGGGCTGTGGATGATAGAATTAAGTGATTCTAGAGCATCATATTGTGGTGTCCCAATGTGTACAACCTGTTCTTTTTTAGAAGAAGCAGCGGGAGTTTAAGGCATTGGTTGAGATATTTCTACCATCTGCTGTGAGGAAGTAGCAGCAGTGGTTTCTTGTGACTTTTGTGTTGTCACTGACAGTTGCTCTGGTATCTCATCTTCTAGAGTTGCCTTTGATTTGGGTTTGGGGGGCTTTTGAGTTTTCTTTTGTCGTGGTTTTAGGTGTGGGTTTCACAGCAGTTGTTTTGCTGCTGTGATCACCTAGAGCAGTGGGCTCAGCAGCCGATACCTGAGGAGCAGTGATAGCTGCTAAATTCTGCTCAGGGACCCCTGCTTTTGTTTTGGAAGGTGTTGATAATCTTGTAAAAGTTTCAGCTGTTAAGCTGTTTATTTGAAAAGATTCACCTTGTGTGAGCACATGAGCATCATCCTTTCCAAATTTCTTTTGAAAGTAAAAACTTAGAAATCTTGGAAATAGTAAGAATGGTTTTTTATCAACATTTATAACCAAATCATTAAAGATCTCCTGGGAGTAGTTAAAATTTTCTTTTTGTAAAATAGCATAACCCAGGTATTGGATCATTAATGGTATTTCATTAAAAGTAGTTGTTTTATTTGAACACACATCAAGAGGGTATGAAATAAAAATCTTGTTGCAGGAGGAAAACTACCTTTTTGTAAGGTATCCCTTTTCATTTGCTCAGCATTCCCCCTCTCAATAAAATTAGTTTAATACTCGATTTTGGGAAAAGAAGTTTTACCTTGCTGATCATCGAGTTCGAAAACTTCTGAAATGGATTGTGGTGTGATTTTAACTGGTTTACCCTTTATTGAGGAATTGATGGCTAAGGTTGTTTTACCTTGAAGTTCAAGGGTGGAATTCTTCCAAAATTCTCTCTGGGTTGCCAGGAAGATCGGAGCATCAGCAGTCAACAAAGTTTTATACTTTGAAGACGACATAGTATCAATAATGGAATCGTAGATATCGATGTTATCGAGTTTTGTGAGTAGACCCAGATAGTTGTGAGGAGCTTTGTACGGAATTTCAATGGGTTTGGTGTCCATTTGAGTGTCTTTTTGAGAAGACGAAGACGGTGATTTTGGAGAAGAAGACATGAGTGAGTTGAGAGATGAAGAAGACGATGAGGGATTTGAGAGAAAAAGATGAAAACTGCTTTGAGAAAGGAATTTTAGAATTCATTTCGACAGTGTAAAACCCTATTTGGGGGTTTGAGGAGGGTTTATAAAGGAAAAGTGAATGCTGACGTGGCAGCGGTTACAAAATATCTGACCGCTATTTACTGTCCACGTGCCAACCCCTAATGAATAATGGAGAACAGTTGTTTTATGAAACCACTGATGGAGCAATAACAGTGGGTGCAACGGTAATAATGAGGACAGTGGGTGATTTTAACTATCAGTGGATAAAAACACTGATTTTGAACAACAGTGCTTACCAAGGAAATGAGAGAACAGGGGTTGACTTTCAGTAGTGGACAACTTTTAGTGGAACAGATGTTTGAACAAAACAGTGGTTATGGCAGACTTTTAAGGATTTAATGAAAAAAATCATTTTTAGCTATTTTAAGGATGGATATTTGATTTTCTGAAAACCTTTTAATGCTTTTATTCATAGAAAAACTGGATTTTGCGTGTTATTCCATGTTCAGCATGCCAATCCTAGAGATCAAGCTTTCAAAGGTGGATGTGTCTAATGCTTTTGTTAGCACATCTGCCAGCTGATCCTTAGTTGGAACATGAAGCAGAGAAATCAAACCTTTTTCATAGCAATCCCTCAAAAGTGATGTCTGACATCAATGTGCTTGGTGGTTGAATGAGAGACTGGATTTTTGATGATATTTTCTGTTTTCTGACTGTCCAACATGAGAGGTGTCGTTAAGGCAGTGATACCAAAGTCCAGCAATTGATTTTGAAGCCAAAGCAGTTGGGTTGTACAGGTTGCAGCAGCTATATACTCTGCCTCAACAGTGGTTGTGGAAACAGCTGCTTGCTTTTTGCTTTGCCAAGACACTAAACAACTGCCTAGGAATTGGCACCCTCCTGAAGTGGACTTCCTTGTCTTGTCACATCCAGCAAAGTTACTATCTGAGAAACCTAAAAGCTTGATATTTCCATCAGCTGGATACCAGATACCAAGTGTGGGAGCACCTTTTAGGTATCTGAATATCCTTTTTTACAGCAATAAGGTTAGACTTTCTAGGGGCTGATTGGGATCTTGAACAAACACATGTTGCAAACATGATGTCTGGCCTAGATGTAGTTAGGTACAATAAGGACCCAATCATGCTTCTGTATAGAGTTTGATCAACCAAATCATCCTTTTCATCAGACATGACAATTTTATTGGTTGCAATGGGTGTACTACATGGCTGAAGAAACACTAGATTAATCGATCGGAATCAATAATCTAGGGGGTTTGAATCCGCATAAAAAAGGTAAGTTTCCTCTCGTTCGATTTGGTAACGACTGATCTCCTTCTCCGATAACTTCTGCAAAAAAGAAGCACCGTTAGCCTCGCCAAGGGGAGAAGAGGGTTCTCTCCTTGACCCGACTCCGGTGTGAGAATAAGTATGGGTTATGAAGAAGAAGAGGTATTTGAGAAGTGTGTGTAACTTGAATTTCATACCTGAATAGTTCTC